>KZ308248.1:1529940-1552280 GCA_000376725.2 Ladona fulva | reverse complement strand
GAAGAACATTTTAAGGATAAGTATATGACTCCTGTAAATTCATTACTCTAGATCTGCGATTTATTCATAGTGTGGTTTAAATTTGCATTGGTAAACCCCATATAACGAAATTATTACTTTATTAATAAATAATAAAATACACAAAAGATTTATGAGTGTATTGCTCTTTTAGAATCAGATTAGTCACCTCTCAAGATCTTTCTATAGTTATACATCGATTCACTTGTATCTCTTCCAATAAGTTAACATGTGAGCCATTATTTTCCATTACAAAATAAATATTTCAAACCATAAAAATTTTGCATGGTATACTTTCAGTGCTACCAGATCATGTCCACAAGGAAGGACAACAATAATTACTTTGCACTGTAACCCTACACAAACAGGAAATGGCACAATAATGCTTCCATCCAAGTGTCCAGATGGCACTTGTGATGGTTGTAACTTCAACTTTAAGTGGGAAAGTGATTCTGCATGTCCTTTGTGTACTGAAAGTGATTACAAGTAAGTTGCTCTCAATAGTTTAGCATTATGCCTTGCCTAAATGTAAAGTATGTAACATTTAGATGAGATTCTAAATCTGATAATATGACTTATTTATATTTTATTATTATTTACTTGAAAATATCAGTAACATACCATGATGAACAAATTCAGATTTCAGTACATTTATGGAGCATTTTTAAAGGTGTTACATGTTGTTGTTGATGTAGATGAAGGGAATTAATTACAACATGAAAATATTACTGATATTACTGTAACTCAATCATTAGTCTTTTGTTTGAAAGAAATTTTTTAGTCGATGAAAATTTTAAAAGTTTACAAAGTTGAATGAATATAAATACTTTCTACTCGTACATTTTATCATTGTAAATCTTCTTAGGTCAGTGAAAGGAGAATGCATTGATGGAGTTCAATCAATTCATTATCTAACACCAAGCCATTGCATAATGCCTCCATCAATGCCATCCTCGGAGAACATACCATGCACTGCAAGAATACCTTTGGAATTCCAGGTGTGTATTTTATACTTAAAAAGAAGCAGTTGTTTCTGTATTCTTAGAAAAGCTTATACAATATCTATTTGGGAACTCTCCAGGAACTGAGATGCTCAACGAATTTTTATCTTACATCACAAACTATTTTTTTCCAAAATGGAGTTTTAAAAGCCAGAGTCTACAAGTAATAATTATGCACAGAAGGTTATGTATTGAATGGAGGCTCATAATTATGCAAATATTTTCTAGAAACCTTTCAAAGAAAGAATAATAAAAAAATACCACAATAGTCTTATCACTGGAAGATATGTGCTTGAACAATCATAAAAAGAAAAATTAATCATATGAAGTTCTTTATTCTTCCAATTATTAAAAAAACAGAATATACTGCAGCAAACTCAACTTGTGAGAAAGAAAGTGGGTAGTATCTAATATGTTAAGACATGTTCACTTAAGAAAATGGGAAGTTTTGTATTAATTTTATCAGTGTGGATCCCAGCACTTTAATGATTTAAGTAACAAAGATATCTGTTAATCTGTGATGTAGTTCTCTTAAATTTTTGTGTGGTCTTGCATGGGTGTGAATATTTGAAGGATAACAGTATAAATTAGTATGGATTCAACTGTTTGCATACAGAAAATAAATTATGTTTTCAGTTTTATTTATTTTTTCAAGAAGTCATTCCCAGTAATAGGGCGTGAAAAAGGATGGAATAATTTTTATAGCAGTAGTTTAAATTTCTTCAAAAGACACATTATTAATAGATTTCATGAAGTAAAGAGTTATACCCATATAACCTGTTGATAATTATAGCAATTATAAGTTAGTTGAAGCAGTTTAAAAGTTATAAGACATCCACACCCAAGTTTTAAATTTCTCAACTTTAGAGAAGGAGCTGTTGTTTCTGCAAATTATCTGTTATTTTATATTCTTGTAGTTTAAGAGGCAAACTCAACAGAGCACTTTTTCTTCAATCATTGGTGGTCTATATTTATCCTACTTGCTCAAGAAACAGATATGGCTCATGTTTGATTGAAATGTTATATCTGCAATCCATGTGGTATCAATATTTTTTGTGACACAACTCTTGAATAAGTGTTTTCCATTTTTTTTCAGATTCTTATTGCTTTGATCATTGCTTTGGCCATTTTCTTGTGTGCTTTAATGGTATATTTCTGGAGAAAAACTCAAAGCCTTGAGTATAAATATATGAAACTGGTTCAATCCTCAAGTAATCGAGATGGAGGAGAAGGAGAAAACAGTTTAGCACCAGCAGAAAGCTGTGCTTTAGATGATGGAGAAGAAGAAGAAATTCAGTTCACTCAACTGCGATCTCAAGGAATTCTAAATAGAATCAAAGCAATGACAGGAAAGGTGAGGATTGTTAAAAAGTAAGGACAATTTTTTATTTTAAGAAAGTGAATGCTTTGCTGATAGGCTTTGTAATGTGCACATTTTTGCAAGCATTCCTTGATATTCCACTCAGAAGCTACTTTACATGCAAGATTCTGCAGAGGAGTAGAACCATATTGCTGCAAACATGCTTAAAAAGCAGCATGTTTAAATAGTGCATAGTATTACTATTTACCCTACTGACTTATTTTATAGATTAAGTAATTGCACTCATATATGCTAACTTGGACTGCATTAGTCATCAAGTAAGCCACTATAGAAAGAATTATAATTTTACATTTTATACTTTTATATTTCAAAAACACTTGAATGCCTACTATATTCATGCACCTGTAAATTAATCCAAAAAATGTTGATTGTCTTGGTTAGTGAAAAACTGGCATACTGACTCAATATGGTTTATAGCATAGTGTAGAATTTTCAAATTTGTACGGAAATTTTTAAAATCGATTAAATCAAACTTTTTGAGACGAGGACACAATAGTTGTATGGGAAATGCTAACTGCATTGCACCTTATAAAACTATGTTATTATGCAACATTCCCGGGGAGGAATAAGAGAGGAGTTTACATTTATTAGAAAGCAAAATAATGCAAGTATATCTAATATTTTGTAAATGTGAACAGTAATGCTTTTATTTATGAGATACTTCTGTTTGAAATAAAATGTCTTTTAGGACAACTTGTCTTTATGAGCTGGATATGCCATGGGAGGTGTAGTTTTGAGACCCCTACTTTATACTATTTACTTCATGAGGGGTACAATCAATTCAATTGATATAAATCATTTCTCACTCCTTGGTGGTAGGGGTTTCTTGTTAGATCCATGGAAGATATGTTTTTCAAATTAATACCATATTAATAATAGCAATGTTATTCTCCATTAAAAGACACTGAGGTCCATTTTTGTATCCACAAAGCTGTTTTCTTTTCTAAACTTCTTATCCTTATCCCTTTCTTTTCAAATCTTCAAGGATAATGATTTATATGCTAGAAGAAATTCATTAGCCTCTATTTCACCCCCATTAAGGGAACAATTAATAAAAATGCTGATTATTATTATTACTGTTATGATTTTCTTATATCAGTCCTCAAAGTACAGGTTCATATACATATTAGTTACCAGTCTATGTCAGCTCTGACTCATTCAGAAAAAAATATTCTGACTTTTAAACAGTCTAATAAATACTCATGGTGAGTAACCATTTTGTAAGAACAAGATACATTGCATTTTCACATTGATGGATACATTTACGAGGATAAATATTTAGCAGTAGCAGATTTGGACACAGGCTTACTTGCATTATCATTGCCAGAGACTCATTCACAGTAAGGAAAATTACAAGACTATTTTCACACAAGGAAAAGGGTTTAGGTGACTTGACACAATAAGGCCTGCACCTAGGAAAATAATTTGATTGAGAAAAATCCATGGCATGCATGGTTTAACAGAAACTCAGAAACTAATTTATGAAGTTTGCATTTTATGAGACAGAAACATAAAACCACTTTTGGCAATGAGAGCAATGGGGTTTATGTATTGGTAGAACTAAAAATTCTTATCTGTAAGGTATTATGATTTAATTATAATTTATCATATGATTTACCGAAGAACTACTAAACATTCATAATCTATTTTCCATGTATATACATTTCCATGTATTCCAAGACATATATGTCTTTCCTTAATGATTGAGTCAGTTTTAAAATTTGCTCGTGTTGAGAGAAAGTCTTTCAGAAAGCTGTGATAACACTTAAGTAACGCATTTTGGTCAACATTTGTTTAGGCAATGCGGATTTAACTTTGAAAGATTTGAAAAGTTATGTTGATTAACGAACGAACTGCTTGATATAATTTCCATGTGGTAACCTCAATGATAAGACTAACAAAGTTTTATTGTCGTTTGCTATGCGTGCATTATAGAGAGATTGGCAGAAATAGCTCCAGCATTTTAAAAGTTAACAAACGAAAAAGGAAACGGTATTTATTAAAATTAATTTCACTTGTTGAAACGAAGGGTTTATACTAATTTGGTTTTAAAAATTACCTCTACTCACTAAACGCATAGTTGAAAGTTAATAATGTGAGAGGTAATTCTGCCGCACCATGTTAGGTTCAGAAGTGACCGACGCCTCACATTCTTCCGCTGTAGGTAGAACTAGGGAAAAGGGTAATTCGTCTGTCTCCATCACCCAAATCTGCTGCGCGTGCGTAAAGCCAACGTATCTCCTCCATTACTCATCCTTCAATGTGAAAGTCGGGAATTCGAGCAGTTTTTTTCCTCGTAGCATCGAACCGGAACCGAATTGAAAATCCGAACCAATAAAATCTATATTTTTGGACGGAGTAGGATGAACTTGAACCAAGATCAATACGAGATATTTTAATTTGTTTTTATCGTTTCCCCAAGATTTCCACAGTCGTGATGAACCGACTTTGCTGCGGCTAGCGTAATGGAAATAGGCATAATTTTCACCATTTTCAACAATGAATAATTCATTCAGATCGATTAATTGTGAAAGTTTCGTTTCGAAGCCATAACGGAAGATCTAGCTGAGCACTATTTCTCATCAAAGAGACTTGTTAAAGAGGTTGATCGATAATGTTTAATAAGTTCTTACGTACCCAGATCAAAGGGGAACCATAATAGTAAAATGAAAGTTTTTGGCGATATAAATTGCGAAGTTACCATATTTACTAGAAGGGATACTAGGGAGGGAACGTTCATAAATAGTTTGATGGAAAGGTTTTCGTGATAATTTTAAATATAAAAATTTCCTTAGCTGAAAGAGATTGACCTTCACAAGGTTTTAGAAACCAATGATGCTTGCAATTGAAGTCGAAAGTTAACGGAAGTTGAATATAGAATTGAAAAGTGAATTTATTCCTTCCGATAAATACGTCCACAGTCGCTGGAATAATTTTACTCGTCCGCAACATGTATGTACGATCCAACTTTATACTTTTGAATAAATGGCATATGAGTACTATTTAAAATAACTCATTTCTGTCTTCTAATTATTCACTGTAATACTGTTCACAACTCTCGAAACTTAATTTTAAATACACGTAGCATCTTATTATCTTATTTTATTTATATACTTCCAAATAAACATTTTCTTGTGGACGACTCCTTATTATTTACTAAAGCCGATGTACAGATTAGTGATTAACCTCTTCTTAATGACTTCAGCCAGTTTTATGAATTTTATAGATAAATAAAGCATGATTTCATTGAAAAATTCATGAATCGATACATTTTACCTTCAATCAAAAATTCAGTCTCCTTAATGCATTCATCAATACATTGGTTCTCCATATTAGTCTTCATTAACCTAAAACTCTGGCAGAGTACATTCACTCACGAACACCTGCACACAATTTCATACTTTCATCCATAAGATTTTATCCGTGGATTTTGGTGGCGTTTCGTTATATTTCATCAATATGGATGATATTCTTCTTTTCACATTAGCTTTCCGATTTAAATATCAAATTTTTGCACAACCTTACATTACAAGCGTGAATGTCATACCAACGATTTTCTTCCGTTCAGAGGAAGTTTTAAAGAAGACTACATGTATACCGCTTTAACGGAAAGAAGTACTAACTTTTACAAGGGGCTCAAAACTCTTCTGCTCCCTTTTCATGACTTCACTTTCAGTAGCAGCTATCGATTTGCAGCACTGCTTCTTGAGCACGGAAACGTGGCGAGCTTTCTATCCAACTCCAAGTTGCAGAATTTCTTCACGGTGACACATTTCCATTGCAAAGTCATGAAACTTTGCCATCAATACTGGGTCGGTGACAGTTACTTGCAAATTCTCCATTCCTTTTTCCTCGTTCCTTAGCAAAGAATGTTTTAAGTCTCCCAAGTTGCGCTTAGTACAGTTTTGAAGAAAGTATCCATTAGTAAAATTCGCCGCGCTGCTTGGCATTGAAGTCATCACTAACAATTCAACATCGAGTGGTTTCGGAAGTATTTGACTTTGGGTTACTCAGCTATTATCGCATGGACTCCTCTCAAATTTCGTAAGTAATCGCTTTGCGCTGTCAAAATATCCATTCCTTCGGAGAAATTAATCAGTTAAACATACGTTGGTTATTGCGTTTAATTACGTGACTAACGCTGACATCCTCCGATTTCCATCACTGTTTTGGGAGAAATTCATGAAATCTGCAACCGGAAATCCGATCGACATTTAAGAGAAACAAGGGACTTCTGTTCGTTGAATAATAAAGCTGGAAATCGATCTTACATCCCATTTCAGAGGCAGAGAATGAACAAAGAGATTAGGGGATAAACAGCCGAATCCAATTAACAGGAAAAGGATAACACAGAATATCACTTAAACTCGCGCTTGTTCCGACGCGCGGATGTTCATTTTGGTTTTGGTGCTATCAAAACTGTGAATATGAAATTCAGTGGGCAGAGGATGGGACTGGAAGCTATCCACTCCTCGCTGACCACCTCCCATCGCATGCATTAGGGGTGAGCAAAACTAGACATCTCCGCACATGTCGAAATTGATAAGCCCGCTTAATAAGATCGCTTCTGGAAATCGATCGAATGATGCCAATTAAACATCTCCTAAGGGTCTCTGGTAGTTTGGCCGTTGAAGCAAATCCATACAGCATTTCTGTAAGTACTAGTCCCAATGAAAGTGCTTCGGGACGAAATAGGTACACCCTTGAGGTCTCGTTATCGTTTGCTCACTCGATTTCACTCTCATTTCACCAAATTGGAGTAGAATTGTTTGGGCTAGCGGGTCAAATGTTGGTCTCCGTGCGCTGCCAGTTTGTTAAGGATGATTTTGGAATAGAGAGAAATGAGACAGCAATTTCCTTGCTCTAAATCATAAAAAAATAAAAGCATTCCTGATGAATTAAATAAAATGAATCTTCTATAGCAACTTAAAATTAACAAAAACAAAGTGTCGTGCTCAGTGAACTCTTTATTTTGAAAATTTGGCCCTTTGATCCGCAGTTGAATTTTTTGGAAATCCGCCCTAAAGGTTTAAGTTCATTCTTCCTATTCTTTCTTTTACCGCCGTATATATACCGCCTCCATGGCATTTGCTGGTTCTCGTGTATTTCCACAAATCTTTGATGAATACTCGTTACTGTCGGGAGTCTTACGCAATGAAATTCATAATTTAATGAGTTGCGGTCCGCGAATCTTCTTTTAGAATGACACCAAAGAGTTGAAGTTTTGCTTAAGTTTCTCTCAAAAGCTTAACTATGAGGGCCAGTGAATTAGACCTTCCAATGCTGTGACCAACAATTTAGTTATCAAAATCTGCGCTGGGGGTTTTACCTATCTGATGAAGCCAACACAAGATGTGTACCTTACACGCTACGCTGATTCTGAAAATCGTGCTTATACAAAGGGGATTGCTAAGGAAATGTATGGGATTCCAAGTCGTTCCTCGATTTAACATATCAAGAATAGCCAGTATAGATGAGGGTTCCTTGGATTCCTAGCATCCAGGCTCCCATTTTTAAAGGGCCCCATTCGAAAAGGGAATTTTTTTTATTTTGCAGAGAGCATGCAACACATTAATGCGTCAAATATCATGTTGAATTAATAATCCATTACGTATCTTATAGGGATAGGAAGCGTAGATGCATTTAGGAGGCGTAGAAGGGGCACATATGGAAATTTTGTACCCGAGCCTCCTTGCTAGATGACCGTTCCTGATATATAGAGATAACTCTTATCGATCCCCATGTCTTCGGAGTAGGGTTGTCCTACCCTTATGACCGGAGGCTAACGCGAAGAACTATCAACCGCATGGGCCAGCTGCGATTCCGTATCAATCAATCCATTACTCTTTTCACGCAGGTTACATTAGCCCGTTTACCAATATCTAGATGAGACGTTTAGCATATATTTATTTATTTGAAATTTTTTATGCTCTGGAAAGTTCCCATAGAGCAACACAAAAAACAAGTAATGTAAAATTACAAAAATGTATGGAAATACAAAAAACAATCTCGACAGAAATAAAAAGAATTCAGAAAATCAAAAGAATGCGTTGAAGGAGTACAAAAAGCTGTGGAAAATATAAAAATAGCTAAGCAACAAAACAAAACAACAATATAAGTAAACGTAGAATTTAGAAACCAAGACAGATAATAGTCATACTACTCGAAATACTCATTCATCAAACACACCAAACATCAGCAGCTAAGAGATAGTTGAATAACTTATCCTTAAAGATTCGCACCGAGCTGGAATATTTGATAAAGTCAGGTAAAGAGTTCCAGAATTTAGAGCCTTCTATCTGAAAGGAATTTGAGAAAATGTTTGATCGAAGGGTAGGATATTTTAGTTGCTCGGGTCTACTTCGAGTTAATCTAGTATTGGTAGAAGATGGTCGTCTTTTGCGAGAGAAAATGGCAGAAATATAGCTGGGCTCCGAATTTTTGAACACCGAGAAAAGGAAAGATCCGAGCATGAACTTCCTTCTTCTGATTGGTGTAAGCCACGACAAATAAGCAACAGATGCATATAAACATATATAAGCTAACAGATACATATAAACATTATATTAAAATACGAGTAAGCAAACTACTTGTGTTGAACTTCGGTCGAGACAAGAGTATTTCTTACGGGATATTGCACAAATATGTCGGTCGATCGATGTTGCATATAGGAGTATACGCATACAAGTGTCTAAGATCGAATTTGGCGTAGAAAACAGAGAAGATCGGCGGGCCGTTTTGAAGTCATTAAAGATCGTGTTCTGGCCCGCGGACCGTTATTTGACAACCCTGCTCTAAAACAAAATTGCCTTAGAGTTAGATTTGTCTTCCAAAATCGTCTTTTAGATTAAAGTCATATGATTGACTGCTTTAGTTTACTTTGAAATGTATGTAGACTAAAAATTGTTCTCCATCGGTTGTTATTTTTTGCCTGCAATAAAGTAGTACAGAATTTAGTAGATGCATGGTATGCTAGAAACTTTGGATTATTATTTAAGACCTCAAACTTATAACAACTCATGGTTTTCAAGTAAAAGTAGATAGAATGGAGCCGTTATAAATATCTTGTTACAAAGCGCCAAAACCTATTAAAGCTTACAATCCTTAGCGTTAAGTATTATCATTATGTTAGAAGCTTGAAATAAGATAGTACTCGAGAAAATTTATAGAAACTGCGCTAAGGTGATGGGAATTAAAGTCTTTGGGCATCCATTAATCGTCGTGCATTTTTACGCGAAACACTTCATTTATAAGAAGGAACCTTATAATACGTTACACTCTCTATTACTAATCCTGAAAAAGGTCTATATTCCGAAGATAGCTTAGAGCTAGATGTCAAAATTAAGAAACTTCTGAGGTAAATGACATATTGGACTTGAAGATCTCAGATTTTTAAGATTCTTCTTTCATTCGTGCGAAGTTGGCACAATAACATTCCAGCCTATTGAAAAAGTTCCCCTTGTTTTATAAAATATACGCCAATAGATTGGATAACACTCCTTATTTTAAAGTAACTCAAATCTCAGATGACTTTCATGCGCAAAAAAGGGACGCAAACACATTTCAAACTATCGTATTTTCCATTACGTCTCATCAATTCTACTTTTGACCCTCATTGCTGCCTTACGCAATCTTCTATGATCTCATCTGCGAATAATTTTCTCATTTCGTGTCATATTTCGATATATGTAGTCATCAGTTTGCAATACTCATGCTCTATTCATGAATGCGAGATGTTAAACACGTTGTTTATTTTCCGACGAATCTCTCTAGACTTGAATGGCAGATACAGCTGTTTTATTCTTACAACCGTTGAAGTACCACATTCTCCCTTCTATGAGCTTAATTATTTTTTACGAGAGGAAATATCAGCAATTTTACGAGTGGAAACTAGATTCAATTCTGTCGTGTGACAAAGCTGGGAGCTCGATTCGTCACACGACTCGTTCGAGCCCCCTTGTAGCAACAAGTCGAGTCATTTTACTTCATAATTTTTGAAATTACGAATCAAACCTTTGTTCCCTTTCATAGGCCGTCGCCTCGATTCCCATTCAAAAATAGCGCATCATTTTTCTGAAGCATAGAAGGTAGTATGCCACTCATCTTTTGCAACACAGAAAACGCATTTTCATTCTGGATACCCTTTTCAATGGGTGAAAAACAATTTTGAACGCATAAAAATAAACTGGAGCTTTTCTGGCGCAGGAGAGAATAATAATAATCAAATTGAACGCTACGGAAGTAAAATAGGCGTAAATATTCCGATCGTCTTGTTTTAAGTTAAATCGAAATACCAGCATGTAAAGAGCGACGTAGTACTTAGATGATTTCCAACGGCTTTTAAGTCATAAAAAATATTTTGTAGGATAAACCTGAATTAGAATCCCAGAATAGCATTAGTAATTTGAAACCGCTAGTGATATTTCACAAGAAGAAAAATCTTTTTTTTTTTCAGAATGAGAAGGGGAATCCATTTGAAACCATTCACTTAACAAAGTGAATGTATCAACATCATCTTTAAGGGACCATGTTGGGGAGATGGAGGTTGGTACTTGTTGATGGCACTCTTGGAAATCAGTTGATATAGTTTGACATGGTTTAGGGATACACAAGAAGAAGCAGAAGATTCTGAATTCTTCTGATCAACGTCAAATTATTATGACTTTTGTATGAATGGTGTTATTCTTATATTCATATAACGATAATCTCTTAGTATTGTGAAATTTACAGTTTGTTATTTTGTGCGATCTGTGAAAATGTTTATTATTTGTGATGTGACTATCATTTCAATCTGATACCAGTTGCAGGAAGCCATACATTGATTCTAGTCTATTACACGATGATCTATGTGATCCGAGATGAGCCAGCTTTTGTGAATAATTGTTGTCTACCATCAAAAATTATTTTTTTTAAAGTTGTGTCAATGATTTCAGTGACAAAAGACTATATGTAATATTTAAACTAACATATATATCAAAGAAGGTGACTTATGTGTTGATATGTTATTTAAAAAAATGAAATATTTCTGGATGGATATAATGAATCATGTCTTCAAGGTAAATAAATTCATCTGGTTACTGACAATTTTATTTCACTCCTCCCATGTGATTATATCGAATTTGCAGGATGAGTTATTTTATTTAGCTCTGCCATTCCTCTTTTCATTTATAATCATATTATCATATCATCGTATCATGTTATATATATATATATATTGCGAAGTTTCTGTCTGACACCCTCTCTATCACAGAAACGGCTTAATGTAGAGATATGAAACGAGCTGCATTATTTCTGCCACTTTGAAAGCTCCTTGAAAACTATTCGATTCTAGATTGCGAGAATTTTAGTAAAATAACTGGAAATATACTTTCTAGGGTGGTGCCCTGGTTTACAATTTCTGCCGCCTAGGAGGCAGCACTAGTATTAGGCCTGACTCATGCTATGGATGCATTAATGCTCGGAATTCAAATAAATATTTTTTGTATCTTTTCTGGCTGAATTATTTTAAAGTATGTTTAATCTAACCAGCTATTCTTTATAATTTTGGCTGACAAAGTAATAAACAATTAATAAATATAGATTAATAAAGCTCTATTAATATCGTTTCTTTTTTGTTTAAGCGTCTTTAGCAAACAAGTTTTGTTTATAGCAACGTAGATTCTTATGAATTTGAAAGAAAAGGGATTGGTGTAAGAATGTTACTTGGAATTGCATCAGTTAATTTAAAAGATTCTTTAAGCGCTGGTAAGCTGAGGATATTTTAAATGGTAAGTTTGAATTTAGCGGTACATTGGATTTGTTTTTGTTGTCGTCAATTTCGTAGTCGACGAAAATGAATGACTGAGTAAGAACATTAACACATTCTTAATTTCGGTATTTCCTTTAATTGAGGTTTATTGATCGGCCAGTAACCAAATGCCAGCGAATCGTGTTCATCTCATACCTGGATGAAGAGGTAAAGTAATAATAATAATAATACGTCTTTATTCGGGCGAGATTGAGACTAAAAGTCTCCTCTTCCATCTAACACATAAAGTGGTATTATGTTTCATCATCCGCAAAAAGTTGGTAGAGTAACTCATAAAAATTAATTTTATTTTACTTACGACCTGGGACATTAATAAATGTGAGTTGAGTTAATAACTTTAAATCAAAACTACTTCTGAATGCTTTCAGCGGATAAATATCTCTAATTGCCAGATATTGAAATTTATGTATATTTATATTTTTTGAAGTATTTAATTGTTTTCAATACTTACGATACTGTTGTCCGAAAGTTTATATTAAAAGCTTCGTACGTCAGGGATATCCAATCAATATTTCGAATGTTATTACATTTAATAACTTCGAGGATCAGGCATACGCTATTTCTCATTATTTCTCATTACTCATCTTTCCCTTCGTATTGATTTTTCCTATTTTCGCACGGTTATTTAATTTTTGTGATGATTATGTACGCCGTTAAGTACATCACTAGAGGGCTACTTACGAGCAAATACATTGACAGGGTATTCGATGCACGAAGTAAATTAAGGAAGAAAAAGTAAATTAATTGGCGTTTCTTTAAAAGATACAACGAGTTACGTATATCTTATTATGGATGATGATTTATCAGTATCATTTATCACGAATTGGACATTTATTTGGATAACTATGCAAAAACTGGATGATTGGTACAATTTCTACGTCGGACAACATTATGGAATGCGGGTAGTTTTTTGCACAACCCTGGCGTTGAAAGTGGTTGGTGTTTGTACGAAAAATACCGTGATGATATAAAAAATTGACATAGCCACGAAATTGAAGATTCTTGAAAATTATAGGAATGAAATTCATCGTTTAATTATGTTAAATAATTCTAAACAGACACGATAAAATATTTTTATTAGATGAAAACTTTCTTAAAATAAAAAATAATCACATGCAAGTAAGGTTTTGCCGACATTATGTATACCTTGCACGCAAATTTTTGCGTGGGATCAGCTAGTACTTATAAAAGGCCGACGGAAAGGATTTGGTATACGACATACTTCTTTCATCTACTTATGAAGTCACTGTACCTTGCTAAAGGATGACTAGATTTTCAATCAGGTCATGTGGGACAAACTCTGCTAGCCCTCAGGTTATAGGCAACCTGCCATTTAATCCGTCCCACTAAATGAGAGGTCGTGGGCCCCGGATAGCCATGTGAGTAGCTGTTCCGGGTTCGATTCCCGGTATCTACCCAGCTATGTGATGAATACGGGTAGCTATTTGAAATAAGAGGTGAAAGGTCCAATAAATGCCAAATACGACGGCGTGGGAGTCAATGCGCTGACCACTTGTCACTTACTGCAAGTGCCGCCGGGCTAAGCCCTACCCCTCAAAGGGATATCGCGCTAGGAATTCACTTACTAAATTGGAGGTCAGAAACTTGGCAGCTTCATCTCGTCTTTCTATACAACCTCACTTTCCTATTTCTAAAAAGGAATGCTATTTCCTGCTTCTACCCACATCAGAACTTAGTTTCTAACTAAATTGTTCTGTGGATCGCGGTGACCATATTCCTAAGAAAAAGTGAGAAACTATGACACATCATTGGTGTTGAGGGTTTCTTCCTTTGAATTCAAGGAAGTGGGATATTTCTAGACCAATAAGGGTAGCGAGACGGACATTCAAAAGCGTGAGGTCCAGCTCGAATTGGGACTATGGTCACCCTACGTATATTTTAGCGCAAACAAACTGCATAAAGATGTTCACGCGGAAATTGAACACAGGAATACTTAAAAGAAAGGTGGGCTGCCTATTTCGAGGGGCTAAATTCCGCTTCCGACGTGGCAGTATTTCAACCATCATGGTCTCAAGACCCTCAATTTCCTCGAACTGCCGATTTCCAGTAAGGGGCGGAATATTTGTTTTTATAATTTTCGTAGTTTAATATTTAACGACTTTGTGTAAATTCCGGGTAGAGTTACGTAATGATAGCCCGCTCAGTTTTAAAGAATTATAATACAAGTCTTGAAGACGATCCACGTGAAGGACGGCCAAAAAGTGCATCAACACAAGAAATGGAAGCAAAAATACAGAATATGGTTTTGGAAGATCGTCGATTAACCGAAAGAGATTTAGTAGAAGCCGTAGGCATCTCTTTAGGCAGTGTGAGCAATATTTTGACTGAAGTTTTGGGTTTGAGAAAGCTGTGTACACAATGGGTGCCGCATTTGCTAACAATGGAGCAAAAGCACATTCGAATGCGACTTTCTCAGCAACATTTGGAGCGTTTTAGAAAGAATAAAAAAGACTTTGTGCGTCAATTCATCCCTATGGATGAGACTTGGGTCTACTACCATGATCCTGAATCAAAACAAGAGGATAAAAAGTGGTGTGAACCCCAGAAGCAAGTTAAGGACCAGAAATCGGTCAAAAAGGTGTTAGCATCAGTTTTTTGGGATGCAAAAGGAATTTTGTTCGTGGATTACCTCCAAACTGGTAAAACAATAAATTTAGATTATTATTGTAATTTTTGGACCAGCTGGATGTAAATATTCGTGAGAAAATACCCGGTTTACAGAAAAAAATATCAGTTTTCATCAAGACAATGCACCCTCTCACAAAACTCAAAAAACCATCACAAAAATCAGTAAATTAAATTACGAATTGTTGCAACATCCACCCTATTCGTCAGATTCAGCTCCCTCTGACTTCTGGCTATTCTCACATCTCAAAAAATTCATGCGTGGAAAACGATTTTCATCCAATGAAGAGGCAATTGAAGCCGTGGAAGCGTATTTCGACAGTCTTCCAGATTCTCACTTCAGGGATGGAATCCGTAAATTAGAAGATCACTGGAACAAGTGTATTGAAGTTCAGGGAGATTATATTGAATAATAAAATGTATTTCAAACCATTAAATCGTGTTTTTCTTATCGAGCGAGAAGACTCATTGAACAACCTGGTAATGTGTCACAGTATACATGAATGTGTTGCCTCTGAATGTGTACTTTAATAATAACTTGTATTAAATGGGGTACAATAATGACTGTTGGTGTGGGGGTTTAGAGTTGTGTGTGGCATTGTCGGACATGATGGGAATTGGGGATCTCATTAAATGGTTACGTTCAGATGTGATTTTTGTATGTATGGCGTTGTCTCCGGAAGGTAGCCCACTTCTGTTGTAATTATTGCCATAATAATAACATTTAGTTTGTTGATGAATGGAAGAGTAATTCTCGAAGGGTTTGTTCGAAATGAAGCAAAATGTTTGGAAATTAAAATCCTTAAGCGAATGCCGGAAGTGGGTCCTTCCGCGTCCCTCCAAAGGCCGGAAGTCCCACTGGAGGGACGCGTCCCTTCGGTTGGGTGACACTGGTCCATATTTAACACCGGCTGGCACTGATATAGCATTATCACAGTCAGTAAGGTTGGTTAACCCAACTCTGAGGTGATACCGCGCATTTGTCTTATCTCTCCGTTCTGCCTTACATTTACGAAAAAGCTATTACATAACGATTTTTACCTGAATTTTGTATGAGAGTCAGGTAGGGTAGTAAGTGCTTCGACATTATCATCATGTATCTAAATGCGGTGCCTTGTCACTGTCTTCAACCAATTTTTCCTATCCTTAGCCAACTCTTTAATTTCCTGCAATCCATCCTGTTCATAACATCGTGAGGTAAATGGGTCTATCGTACCTTTCCTTCTTTCGTAAAAGATTTTTCCTTCAAAAATGTTATTCAATAACTCGCTGTGTCTTATCAAGTATCTCATAAGTTTCGTTTTCCTATTTTCAATTATTTCTAATGGCGCCTAAACCTCGCAATACTGAAACAGCGTTAGCGGGGTCTTACTGTATTTAGAACCATCCGATACCGAATGAACAAGGTTTCACTGTTATCAATAAAGGATTTCTTCGGCTTCGTAAACGAAGATCGCGAGGAAAGGGGTTCTGTTAACGCTGCAGACTATAGAACAGGAGAGTGCTAACTTATTACCCGGGGGACTGCAGAGGAAATTTTATCAGAGATCAGGGCCAACGGGCCCCTTAAATTAGGCAACCCTTCCATCTCACGTGTATTCGTATTTTTCGCGTGTCCGCATTGCTACATTTATAAAGATTTCTTACACCAAGGAGTACCTATACGTGAACGATTGTCTAAATACACAATGTAAAATTATACGCGCAAAGATATTGACAAATCATCCACGACTCGATGAAACTAATTTTTTAGCCAAAACAAGAATTATTTCAATGGACACTTGTAGAAAGTGATTGATAAGTGATATCTATTCCGTGTATGCATATAACTATCCGAGATAAAAATTTATCCATCTAAATTTTGGAATCCTAAATTGGAATTTTTGAGGAGGCTGGTTTGAAATTTTAAGCAAACCACTTTCTGGCAAACGGGCGTAAAACTCCTTTTAATTGTACAATTGAACAGAGGACCACCTGATCTGCAAGTAACTTTGAGCCAATCCCTGCTCGTGTGCTTACCTTTAAGGTAAAGTTGTGGAATGCATTGTAAAATAATAGGGTTACAACGTGCCTCGAATAGTACTAGGTTTACAGACATTTATTTATTCTCCTTTTCTGTCGTGAATAAGTATTATTGTAAAAGTTATTAATTGGTAGAATGTGATCAGCGAAGTGGAAAGAGAAGTGGATAAGATAATTAACTTAGGACAACTTAAAAATATTGTATGTTGAAGGACAAGTGGTTTTATCGACTTTTTATTGATTGAAAAGTGTTTTTAGAATTAATGATTATTATTGTGTGACTTAATGTTTGCATTGCCTTCATGAACTTGATTATGGTTTCCCTCCCTTCTAGGGAAAATACCAGGCAGATTACAAGTGTTTCCATTAATTTATGTTATTTAACTTCTCATATAATTTTATGCATCTATGTAATGTAACATTTTTCAAAATTTTACCCTCTACGGAGGGATCATGCACCTACTAGCAGCGATAAATTTGTTATAATAATAATTTGTATAAAAAGCAAATGTATGTCCTTCCATCCGTCTGTCCGTCCCCCTATTTATGTCAGAAACGGCTTGACTTAGAGATCTGAAACAAACTGCATTGTGTTACTACGATGCTGAAACCTCTATGAAAACTGTCATCTCTGTAAAGGCCCTGGTTCGAACCCAGGAGTCCATAATACGTTTCTGTAAGAGATGGACGTAAAGTACGCTTTCTTGACTTGCAGAGGTTGATTCTTCCATAAAATTAATTATGGTCCTACAAAATCGAGACAAGTGTCACAAGAAAGGAAAATGATTATAAAATCTTATTTTAGTCGTGAAACATTCATATAAATTCATAAAAGAACTTTGATAAAATACACGGTAAATTCGTAATTTTTTTCTGAAATTAACAACGCATCCCTTTGACGACCAAGGCAATTGTTGATCGTTGATTTCAAGAGTTATCCCATATAAATACACGGGGATAATCAGTTAGTGTACTTTTCCATAAGAAATGTACTTAAAATAGGTTTTCGTTACATGAGGTTGTTTCTTTTACAGAATTAAATTAGAAATAATGGTCCTACGAAATTAGGAGAGGTGTCAAAAGAAAGGAAAATGATCATAGATTCTTATTTTAGTCGTGAAATATTGATATAGATCCGAACTTTCGAAGATTTTGATAAAACACACGGAAATTTCGTAAAATATTTGGGAAATAAACAACCCATCCCTTTGACGACTAAGGCCATTGTTGAATGTTGATTTCATGAATTATCCCATATAAGTGCACGGGGATAATCAGTTCTTATAATTTTTATAAGAAATGTACGTAAAGCAGGCTTTCATGACTTGAAAACAGTAGAATAAATGTTATAAATAATGGTAAGAAATATATCGAGTCTTTCTGATCTTACGACGGACTGTTTCTGGCTTCGGAGGACCAGATATATACAATAATAGAGATATTTTTAAACTAAATTAAGTTCAGTCATACTTTTCGGGGGCGTTGACTAGTAGTAATAATAATAATAAACCCTCCCATAGCGTTGTCCTCGAGTTAATAGTCGAACGGAATTGTATGCATTCATTGGTATTTGTTTCTTTGAGCTCCGAACCTATGGGTATCCAAATAACCGTCGATGGCACTAGTTCCAGTTACGCGGAAAGCACCATGAATCAGAATCCACAGCGGCAAAATCATTCAACCGAGTCTGGAAATTTATCGGAAGGAACCATTTCATACGGGCGATTCATCGCCGTTTGTCGGCATGCCGGTTTCCTCGTTTAGGATTCATTGGTATGGACAACTGAGTTTTTCACGTGAGTACGCGTGGTATGATGCGTGGAGGTTACCATTGGTGTTTGACCTCATTCCCACGGAGCCACTGCTTAGAGGAACGCCTGCTCATTAGGCGCAAAGGCGCGATGTACAGCAGAATCGTGGTTAACAGTTTGGGTCCTTTCAAAGGATACTAATGTCTGCAGAAAATCGGGTTACCCGAGTAAATATTTATAATATTCTACGGGCTTATACGGGCAATGCATGTTGGGAATATCGCAGAATGCGCGAAAAGAGCAGCCACCGAGAAGGTTCATGTTCAAAGGCAGGTTGGGAATCATTGAAGGAAAGAAGATTAAAAGTTAGGCTGCGATTGCTTGATAAATTCAGAGAAAGTACATTAGCAGAAGACGAAGTTGGCATTATACGACACCCTTGCTACTCCTGCCGAATGAGCGTAAAATAAGAGGAATAGATGCGAGGACGAGTTGTTTTAGGGACTCTTTCCGCGAACGATAAGCGACAAAAAAAGCTAACGAGGTAACTCGAACGATTGGTTTTTATACCCCTGTCACATGCCGAAAGGCGTCTTGCAGGGCATTTATGTAGATGTAGATGTAGAAAACTGCTAGGAAAAATTGGATAGTGTTATCTCCATACAATAGGAGTGGATGGGATAATTGGAAGAAAAAAGATCAAATATTAGGGAAAGCTCTCTCTCACGTTCTTGAAAGACGCAATAGATTTTATTGCCCCCTTACTGAGCAATCAAGTTCAGTGAAAGGTGTTAGGTAAGAAGATACTGGTACCATGAGGTACCAGTAATGCAGATGGGTGAGGTAAACATCCTCTCAGAAAAGGCCATTCTGAATGGCTGTCTTAATATTCCTAAAGATAGCTGTTTTAAGTAGGAAAACATGAGGTAATTCAGTGAGGAAAGACAATAATTTCTTTCATTTTCGAATAATTAAGAGCATGTTTCATTAATATGACTTGAGAATAAAAACAAAAGGCAACGTATTTCACCTCGCTTCAGGCGCTAAAATGGATTTACGCGACCCTGATGGCGGTTATAGTGAAAATGACTCTCCGCGTATTTGTATATGAGTAAGAAAATAGCCTCACGGCAGGTCGCCTATATGCGGCAAACTACACACGGACGGATCTAATTAAGATTTATAGTTTTCATTCAGCGATTACAACTTCATGATACTTGAAATGGAGCAAGTTTATCTACATTTAATGAAGATTTTACATTGGCATAAATAAAAAGCGCAACGCATTCAGCGAAAATAAAATGAAAGTTTGCGTTTCACATTTGCGAACATTAATAGAACTGCAATTACTCCATTAATGCGGATGCCCGATGACGACAAATAACATATAAAACACAAGATTGCCGTTATTTACTCGTGTTCTATTTGATGCAAAGCACATATAGCATTTATTCGAGTCACTAAAACTAAATAAAATTATTTAAATTGAAGGTAAACTTGCAAAGCTGGGGAATTTTAGACCAAAAATATGTCATCTAAAATTGCAACGTGACAACTCATATCGTAAATGTTTATTTTTTATTAAATGTTAAATTTTTATTAAATGTTTATATTTTATCGTTTGCTTAAGGACGATATTCTGTATAGAGAAATTGCTTTAAGCTTTTATAATCGAGATCGTATTTTGTCCTTTGTACTCTGTCGTGTTTGCATAATTATGGTTCGCTACATCAATTAATCTGTTCAAAAAACAGACAAATAACATGCTATAAAAGGAATCAGGAGAAGAAAATTAGTTATGCTTCGTGGGCGAAAAAATTTACCTAACCACACATAAATACATAAAACGACCTAGGTTCCATAGAAACGCTGCATCATCAGGTGACCTAGTGATATAGCGTTGCTACGATACCTAGGTCGTTCTTTGTATTCTTCCTGTGGCTTAATGAACTGTTTCTTTATTTTAATAATTACCACAAAGTTCAAACTTATCAAGTCAAAGTTATCGAGTCATCAAAAGCCTTTCATTTTACGGAAAATTCATACGCCCTTAAATCCCCGCGCACTTTCCTTTATTTCTTGATTAACTCAACCCGCCCTTTATATCATCCAAAATCTATTGCCTTCGTTTTCTACTCATTTTCCGTCTTTTCTCCTGAATACTACCTTCAATTACTTACTTCCGCAGTCTCTCTCCCCTTAATACATGGCCATCCATTTCCTCATTCATTGCTTAAAAGTTCATTCCAGACCCTCTCTCCTCACATAAATTCCAGCACTTCTAAATTTGCTATTCTATCACCCTAATTCCCTTTTCCATTTACGCCACACACGCAACTCAAAGTCATCTAATCTTCTAATGTCCATCTTTCCTAGGGTTCACATTCGTACAACAGAACACTGCACGGAGTGTTTCATTATCATTATACACTCCCTTAAAAAATTAATTTTGATCTCTTCAGGACAGAATTCGACAATTTTCAGGAATTGAACTTGCATTAAAGTTTTGATTTATAAATTTCTTATGATAATTTTTTCTTAGACCTCCCTTCCTAACTTTGTGTATGTATTGAATTTTTGCATGCTGTAGCATAGTTTCTGCGATGGCTTCACTTAATTTTACTTCACCACGGGACTTGGGAAATATTTCGCTTTAAGTTTTAGCTAAGGAAAGAAAAAAGAAGCTTCCCACATCTTCTGGGATTAACAAGAAACGGGACAGGATGCAAATTTCTGTATACCATTCACTTGCGGACCTCTCAAAGACCAAAGTTTATCGTGGTGGTGTATTAATCTAGCAAATGAGATGCTTACTTCCGTAATCGCTATGAAATATGGAACTTCATTTTAATCCCCACACTGTGAACTTCGTTTTACCCGTTATGAAGTTCTACAAAGTATTTTCGTTCATAGATTTTAGAAATATGAAACTTTAGAGAAGGATATTCTGATTTTTAACGTCATCGAGCCGAACATTCTGCAAACACGGCGGAAATTGGGAGTTAATAAATTATTTGGCGTGAAGGACAACTACATACACAGTAACGCTCATCATGATATCCATTGTGAAACGATAACTCATTGAGAGCAAGGTAATTGGTATCGTAAATCCGTTCCACAATCATATCAAAATGAGTAATTAATTTCCATTAAGTCTTGCTTCCTATGAGAGCGTCACTTATCCCATAAGTGATCGATTTGATGGGCCATTTGGAATCAGCCGATTAGCTCGTTATGTAACTAATATCTACCCTCTCACTGCGGATAGAATCCACGCATGAGTATGAATGTTTCCGTTTAGATTAAACATAGGGGTTTGCGAATCTTCGAGATTTGGCTCACTCTCGATACGGAGGCAAGGGTCCGGATTTGAACCAAATTTAAGATGAGTAAATAAAGATTTACAAATTTCGAATCGTTTCCCAGTCGGCGCACAGTGGGCTAGAATCGAAAAAAGCTGGCCAAAAATAAGAAAATGGTTTTCTTGAGTGCGGATTTTGAAACTTCGTATGGTTATTCTTAAATAAATTCTGCATATAACTACCAAATAATACACTTTTATTCTGGTGCATTAAAATTCTACAGGGGGTCAAAGTTGACCAAATTTGACGAAAAAAAGCCGCTCTTCGATTTTTCACAAATTTCTTCAACTTCAAGCCAACACTGAACCCAAATGAGCAAAATCATCGGGTAAAAAACGATGCTGTATTATA
>KZ308248.1:1495548-1510231 GCA_000376725.2 Ladona fulva | reverse complement strand
ATAATAATAATAAATCGACTTTATTTCAGGGCGAGATTGAGACTAGTAAGTCTCTTCTTACATCTAACCCTATGTCATAAAAGATGAAAAGAAATAGTTTATGGGGTTAAAATAAAAGAAAATTAACAAAGAGATGTGTTTGCGGGTTAAAAAAACCTAAGTTATTGCACTTAGGAAAAACTAGAACCCTGCAGGAAAACGCGATATGGGGTATTTGCAGGGAAATTATAGTTTCCCTTGGAACGAACTTCGAAGCGACATGGTTTGAGGATTTGAAAGGTTAAAGCATGATACTCAATACTGTATGTAGTTCGAGATTTCATCATTATTTGGGTTTCTTTACCTTCGATCGTCACATTCTTAAATCCACTGAAAAATATTTCAGTCTCACCATGGTGGTGATCCAAGTTTTCAATGATCGCTATTAAGAATGGTATGTCATCAAATGAACATCATATGTACTACTCGTATTTTCAACATGTCGGCATCCATGCCTCATCTAATTTCCTAAGTAACCCTTTTTCTTCCTAAGCAGTTGTTCCGCTCCGTACTTGAGTAGCAGTTTGACCTAGAGGCTTGCGGTGAACTGCTCTGGGTTTCTGCAAAACAGAACGTTCTGGGAAAGCTATTCTAATTTTCGGTTAGAGCCATGCTAGAACACACAAGGATATTGCTCGTTCTAATAATCTTACACGCGATATTTCATTCTCACCGCGAAAAATGTTCTTCTGCCCTTCATTGTAACTTGCAATACGTGCGGTTTCTTCCGTGATTGCTTCATTGGACGGGTAAACAATCTCAATTATGCGACGAGTTCTAGTTTGTTTTCAAAACATTCGAAAAAATTGTTTATTGGATCAATCAAGGTATTTCCATAGTTGCTAAGGTTGCTAATTTCTTCCAAATAATTTTAATATAGTCTCACCTATAATGTCATTCTTGTCACCTGATGATTTCAGCGTTGGAATCCATCAATTAAGAATTCGTTTGGAATTTTTATGGTGAGTGCGAGAAGAAAGTCTTATCCACAGAGTTACAGTGATAATTGTAGTAGCTCTAGACGTAGGAGTATTCGTCACCCCAAAATGGTCCATTGCAGATAATTAGGCAGAGTTACAGAATGGTAAAATATAAGCTCAACGAATAATAATACAAGTTGGACAACATTTGTAAGGAATGATAAAATATATGCGCAATGTAAATATGTGAGGGAATGTCGAAGATTAAAATTTCTGAGAAATTATTCAATGATGATGAAAATCATTCGTTATTTGATGAGGACTTAAAATTTAGGTTCAAGGTTTATGTTGCTGCCGTTCAAATAAATACATCGTTCACGTACGAGTACTAAAGAATTTTCAGAGGTATATAATATTCTATATAATAAGCACGCAAATATTTTTCAGGCTGAGTTAGGTTTTGTTTCATTTGAAAATTATAAAGAGTATGAGAGGAATGATATATTTACTACTCAGGCAACATAATAGGAGAAGAAAAAATAGCACATGAGATTATTTGAATATAACTTCCTCGGTTGGATTCCACTACCATTTCTTATATTTACTTCAATTTCTACAATTTCATTTAATCGGTTACCTGTAGTCATTGAGGTGTCTCAACTCTTAAATGTAATTATAAAACATGACAGTGTTAATTAAAAATACATGAGGTACAACATCTGTGAGGAAATCAAAGCGGTAAAAATGCTTGTAATTAGATTCGTAGGGGGAGAGGGCTAAGTCAACGATCAAAATAGACGACGAAAAATAAAATAGAGACAGAAATGTTCAGACACTTCGAGGAAGAGACTACTATTAAGAAATAAAAGGTATATATACTACGTTAAAGACCAAGATTTTGAAAAAGTCTAACTTAAGTTTTTAGATTATTTTTAGGTAGGGTACGGTTATTAAAAGGAAAAGTACGTCTAATAAAGAATGGTAGAGTTAGAAGTCTCATGACGTGCCTTGTCAAAACACATCAGCAACTACAGAATAATATATTTTTGCTTTTTATTCTCTTGTCCCACATATCATGGTAATATGCCGTCTGAAGACCATTTAAACTGGAAGCCTCTGAAGTGTGGATGTCTTAATCCAAATCTCACGAAATTGATGGCATACTTACTTTACTTAATGCAAACACGGAAATTACAAGACGATTGTATTTTAAACTCCAAGTAGATCATTTTTACGGTTCCGTCCGCAAGCCGGAAACTTTTTGATTCATTACGAGGGAATTTAAATAATCCTACCGCTTCCTTCGTTCGCCGTGAAATTAGATTTTCAAGAGGAATCTCCCAAGTTAGAGCAGAAAACACCTGAGGCCGTTATATGTTTTACCGTGGCTTTTTCGTATCTGTCACCGTGAGGAACGGGAACTCACACTAGCAATCATGCTAACGAATGATGTCTTCCAATTTATTCCTTCGGGAAAAAGGAAACGCATTCCCCAAATCTTCGTTGGGTACGCGAGCTCCATTTCTAATAGAATTCCATGGTCTAAGAGAAGTAATTTTTTAATTTTTGTAGAGTCGCCTGCCTCGGCGAGTGCGCAAATTATTACCGCTAAAAAAGAAAAAGCGTTGTGTCGCAGCGAAAAACTTTTTATGCGCGGGTGCGATGCCAATTAAAACTCTTGTTAAAGCTCCCATGACACGGTGCAGTAGTGAGAAACGCACGGTAATGTCTTCCAGACGTAAAAGGCTGTTTAGCCGAACAATAAACGATTGTTGTAAACCACGGCAGTAAAATCCTTCCTCTCTTTTATGACCGCCGGGAAGCGGAACATGCTGTCAAAAGTGGTGGTATCATGTCTGGTTACCTCCGAAAGGACCTTTCTGAAGACTCTGAGATGCATACTTTGTATACCCCGAAACATGAACATGTTTTTATCTGGTGTTTTTCCAAAATGCCTGCTTCTCTTTCGCTGAATCTGTTAAGTAGATTCGTTTCAGAGTCCAAGGTATGAAATTGAGAATAAATCAAGGGCGTCCGGGAGGTTGTCTACTTCATCCAGCAGGTTTTTTAAAACCCGTTTAAACCTTAACATACCAAGGAGGGTCCTCCGAGGATCCCAGAATTACATTTTTAGTGATCCTGCTGTAACTATAACAAATATTTTTTCCTGAATGTTATGTGTCCCGCATCAGTTTAAGGTAAAAAAATATAATTAGTCTTTTATGAAATTCTTTCATAGAAACATGAATAAAAACTACCTTGTGTTCCCGGCAGGAATCCGATTGGTATACTACGTTATTAGTTCTGCTAGCTCTACCCCTTCATAGCTTTTTCTTAAATATTCGCTCTGATCCAGCTCGAGCTTCTTAAAAATGATTGAGCTTCTAGACGACATCTTGCAAGATTTTTAATGTTAAATGCGTTTCTACAACGTTTTGCGTTGGTAATAGTATATAGGTAATATTTGGTTTACTTTTACTACTATTAAAATGAATAAACAAAATATTGTTGAACAAGATATGCTTGGGTCTATATCCTTCAGAAACCCAAAAAGCCTATTTTAAGTAATCTACAGCAACAAGAAATAAAGAAATGAAAGGAAAACCGTGGGGTCCTCTGAAGACCTCAGCTTGGTAAGCTATGTTGACACACTAGGCTTGGCATGTTAAGGGTTAAACTGATGTGATCTATTAGTTCCTTTCAGGAGGTAAATTCTTCCGGATAGGAGAACTGCAGTTTCTATAGTCCACTGGTATTGATGGATCCATTGGGCGAAGGGCGCTAACTCTTTCGTGACTTTTTAGTACGGACATTTTTTATCAATATCATTTGACCCTTTATAGGCAAGGTTAGGCTCAAGTTGGTCTTCCTTCCAACTAACCTCGTATCTTATTTTACATCGGTATTTCATTTTAAAAATTTCCAAAAAATTAAAATTTGACATGCCCAAAAAAACAAAGGTAAAGATTTTTGTATGGGAAAAATCTCCAGAACTGAAGGTGATAGAGGAAAATCCCAAATCCGGGGAAACGCCCACAAAAGATGGGGTAAGAAAACCCGCGAAAACACAAATATCTGAGGGGGGCATGACTTAAAATCAGATTTAGAAGTTTTCCAGGATCATGATACATCTTCGACATTTATGATGACGAAATAGCGTTTTAAATGTTATTCGGAGAAGGTTTAAGAAAATTGTGTCAAATCGCCCCACCCCCTTGACAAGTTTCTAGATCTACCCCCGTCAGTACTAAGTTCTTTCTAGTATCCTTTTTAGGGGTGTTTCTTAATCGATTAATTTGGAAGAAATAGTTTAGTTTTTTCTTTCTAGCCTCGAGCGATCGTATTTTTCAATGTGTAGTGGAAGCCACCAATTACATTTTAAGTAAAAATGCACGATTTCTCATAATAAGTGAAAATTGTTTTTCTCTTAAAGAGTACGTTACTCTTCCAACATCTGTCACACCCCCAATTCTTCTGCGACGATCAGGTTTGCTTCATATTTTGATAATCATTTCTAAATAATTATTAGTGAACAAAACGTCGATATCAATTATTTTACTTTGCCCATTCCATTATTTCCAATGTTGTGTTTATGGAGAAATTGCTAGATTTTTTATTATTTATTTATTTAAATTTACACTGCAATTTGGCCTTCTGACCAGGTGGCAGCGTTGGAGGGGGAACATTACATGAAAAAATAGGATTGCCTGGCATTCACCCTAGGACGGGAGGAAAAACCCTCCAAAAACCTCCCGTAAGAGGTTTTTCCACAATCCATGGCAGAACTAGAAAACTAGAACTTCAGAACAACAAAACTAGAGCCGAAGGCAAAAATGGCGGTAGCCGTAGAACGCATTCATTAAACCGTTGATTTATTTATTAATTCAGCGGAGAGAATTGAAAGAGTCACGTGATGTATAAGAAATTTAACATTTCTCGGAGATGGAATGAAGAAAACAAGGCTTCATTTTTATCATACTTAAGAATAAAGGGAGGAAACATCCTGAAAAATGGAGAGGCGATAGGAGGTTTTTGAAACACGCAATCGTCTTCTAGTGTCGGAGTCCTTACTTAAAGAAATGGAAAATGTTGGGATCTCAAAACTGCAAGGGAGAAGTAAGTATACCATCTCCCTCGGCGTATTATTCTTTATGATCTATAAATTATTTGTAAGGATTCGCTAAAGATAGGTTACCACGAAGAGCGTGGAAGAATCGTGCCCATGAGTTCCTTAATCCAACTCCTTCCCAAACTCCTTCCATTTTCATCTCCTGCCACATTCCATTTGCAGTTACTTATTTCGTGGCCTCAAAATTTAGACGCCAAACTAAGCATCGCAGACACAGCAACCTGCGGCGGAATGGAGGAGCATCTGCCTCAAAAGTTTCCAAGAGACGCAGCTTTGAAATTCTCGATAAACACTCGTATATCGAGTTACCAAAGAGCGAATTTTAGCTCAGTTTTCGCGGTTCTAATAGGCCGAGAGGAACTAGTCGACGTGTCATAACTTCTGCAAAGAAATGAGCACCTTCCAATGTTCATTTTTGCAGAAGTCATGATAGAATACTCGTGACGAGCGTGGGATGACCAACCTTTCCTTCGAAAAAAAATTTCCTTCGAAGAGAGACGTTACTTTTCGCAGCGTTTTCAATCTTAGGCCCAAATCTTTAAAAAAGTTCCGTTTTTTCCCAAAAGAAGAGCTGCTCCGAGCATTGCGCGCGCGTCAGCTATATGAATTGGCCGCTCGAGAGTCTCTGGAAGTATTTTTATCGGCTTATGAAATGAAGCTGTAACATTTAGGGGACGAGGCGAACTATTAAATCCAGGATAACGCAGACGGATGAAGAGGAGTAAGAGATTGTGGAAGACGAAATAGGAAGAGAACTTACAGGAGGTGATGATGGAAAGAGGAGGGGGCCGTGACGTAGATCTGCCGCGCTCCTATTGGCTGCTTTTGCCGCCTTGCGCGCTGCCCCTCCGTGCAGGAGTTTCCCTGGCGAAATAACCTTCCCCTCCGATGCTTGACTACACGCGTTGGCCATCGCCGATGAAGGGTTGGTGTAGCAGTCGGTGGCGGCTCGTTGCGCTAGAAGGAGTCGCTGGATGGCTCATCGCGAATGCAAGGGTCGTCCTCAGTGTGCTTTGGACTCCGGAAGGGCGCGATGACGCGAGTGTTAACCGGGACTTGGCTGCAGAAAAAAATTGTTACTTGGTTGCACGAGTCGACTCAGTCATATCTGTTTCCTTTACTTCGGTGCACGCTTTCTGTTTTCGCCGCACCTCCGCTCTTTTTCGTCGATTGAAATAAATCCTCGTGTGTCATCGACCGTGCGGAAGGCGGGAAGAAGATATTTGGAGGGAAAAGGAGATAGGGAAGGCGGACAGGATGGAAGAGGTGTAGAGCCACAAGCTGTTGCCACCGAGAGTTGAAGGCACTTACCCGAGGTGGTAATTTAAGGTGAGTCATAGCGAAATAGTTCACGCGAGATTGGCGTGCGTTGAAATAAAATTTCTCGCGGACGTTTTCAAAGTAATTGCTCGATAGCGATTTGCGGAATAGAGGTTATCGTAATGAAAGCCTTAGAAAATTCCGAGCCTTTTCAAACTACGATTTTGCATTCCGAGAGAAAGTAAACACTAGCAGAAATGATCGCGAACTTAGGAACTTTTAAGGGAATTTTTCAAGTTTTGTTTTCACCGTGAACTTCGGAAAATACGGCTTACTTTTAATTTTTTAGCTTTTTTTTCTAACTTTCTAGATTTCGATTTCGAATTTGGACTATCAGGAGTTTGATAACGCTCTTTTTCAGCTCCTTTCTCCAAAATTCGAAATACTTCGGCTGTCTATCGTTGTAATTTAGGAACACGTATCTCTCGTAGTGAGATTAATTAGCACGAGAGAATCAGCGTTCGGAAAGGTAATGAAAAATGTTATCGTAAAAAAAGTAACTTAGAAAGGTAAACGGTGTGTTCCGAGAAACGTTGAAATGGAAGAAAGCAATTCCTTTTTTCACGCCCCAGAGACGAAAGTTATAAACCATTTGACAGCCGTCAGAAACTTGTTAGAATTGTTACTGGAACTTGCCAGAGTTGTTACTGGGATAGTTAGTAAGATAAATTTTATCGAAAATAATCAGTTCAGCCGTAATATTAGCGTCATACTCGTATTCATCAATTAACTTCATTGTTTAAATGAATTTGCCGCTGTACGTTTATTTCGAATTGAAAGTGGATTGTTTTAGGTAAATAAATATAATTTTGACGGTGAATTTTAACGAAAACCACGGAAATATTCGAAGGCGCTCAATTTATAGTGGTAAATGCATTCGAATTCCGATGTTTCCCTCAGTCATGCGTTTTTAATTTTTCCGAACAACTTTTCGGAAGCATTTCAAAACTCGACCGCTGAGCACCGGATGTTCTTTGACATCATACGGAACATAATGTTCAGTCCAACGCTTCCAATCAATATATCAAATTTAGTGTATCGGGTTTTGAATTCCAACAGTCGGAAACATTTTGTCACTCCGCTTCTTACGGAATCCTAAACGACGGGTCTCAATAGCGCGCGATTCTAGTCACACGCAAGTTTCCGTGTATTACGTGAGTTAACTTTTCGCTACTGAAGAGAATCGGGTTAAAATTACGTACAAATTACCCCTATGAATCTCACGAAATTCTATTTTGACGCCCGAATTAATTTCCTGATTCTGTAACTAATCGGAGATTGAAAACAACAGAACGGAAGATTAGCATCTCTCTCCGATGATAAAGTGAAAGTTTCGCACGTTTATTCCTTCCCTTTAACGCGGCCGTAAGGGTATGAAAGGATAAGTTTACCGATTGATCTTCGAAACATCATCTGCTTGATCGCATCTTCACTGCTCTTTCAATCGATAAACCTATCGAGGTTTTGCTTCCCCGTATATAGAACATAAAACGGTGGTTAACGCTCCGAATTTGAATATTGGAACGATGATCCTGCATCCTCTGAGCTCCCCTTCCCACGCTTTTGCCATTTGCTTCAGGAAATTAGGATTGTATCAAAAAAATGGAACCGCTATCAGTGACATTGAAGTCAAAAATAAGACGAACTCGGTGGTTCATTTTTATAGGAACTTATTCGCCATCTTGGTCTATCCAGGAATGCTAGGTTCGAGCCTAGTTCGAACCAAATGGCTGGAATTTGCTATTTTATGACTTTTAGGAAGAAATATTGGTGTATTCTTGCATTAAAAATTGTAGGAATAGGCTGGTGGAGATTTACCTAGCGGGATTTTCCTGGTTTCATTATGACTAGGATCCTGCTGTCATGTCCTGACGAATGGAATTTTTTTTGTCTTTTGGTACATGATAGAGAAAAATGTATATTTCATTAACTTTTATTTCAGTTTCGTTCATGGCTGTTATAATATGAAAGCTACTGAGGTATGAGCAATCTGTATAATGACACTAATCAATGTCCCTCCTTTTGAATGCTTCGAAAAGTTTTACTTTTAGAGTCATTGTGCTTCACTTACGTGGAATTGTTCCGCTCATAGCATTCTGTTTCAGTAAAGAAAGCAGTGGAAAACCACCTCACTCCTCACTTTGTTTAGTCGCTTCACCGAAGTCGCTTCCCCGAAGCTTTTTGTTGCTTATGGTTGAGGGATGAGGTTCAAACCAGTTTTCAGGCTGAAGACTGTACAGACAGATTATGACTAGGGCATGATTTCGTTTATTGTGACGCCCGTGAAGGTTTTAATTTATAGAGAAAAGTATTTGCAGATATTTAACAGAATTCTTCGCTGATTAATTATTTTCTAAAAATATCCGTCGAGTTTTTTCCTGTAAATTCCTCCAACGCAATTTCCGAATCGTTTTAACTCACTCGTTCGTGATCTCACGTAACGTCTCCTATTAACCGCGGAACCTGACGATTGCTCTTTTCCATGACTTGTTTTTGTTGTCGTCTCACAAAAGATTCGCTAAGCATCCAGGTTTCGGGAAGTTCAGTTAGAGACGAAATTTCTCTCCCGCCGTCCTTCAGGAATTTTACTCCGGAAAAGACTCGCGTCAAGGAATCTTTCACACCACCGCCGCTTTTAAGAAGGGAGCGATAGAATTTATTTTTAAGAGCATCTGGAAGTAGAGGAGCCGTATTGAAGAATAAGCGATACACTTTTAGTCCGAACCTCGCATCTTCACCTCCGCGGTTTTATCTTTTCCCAATGACACCTACGGCCTCTGCCGCCGAATCTGTTTCCTCTACAAACATACAGAATTAGAAACGAGATTATAAATATGTTCGTTAACCCCGACGCTGAGTGTTTGGCGGTGTAGAGTGAATATGGAAGGGGAGTTCCAGGAGGAACTTACGGCACTGGGTCAGCGGGTTGGCCTCAAAGCCATGGGAACGTTGCTCCCGTTGGCCATTTCTCGTCTGCGCTGATATTGAAGGATGAGAGGGACTTGATGGTGCCAGGGAATTCCTCTCTCAAGGGAAGTAAATGGGGAAGATCGCCGCGCTTCATTACATCCGTAAAATTGCGAATATCGCCTGCGTGGCCTTAGTGACATTTTCGTCTACTCATTCTCTCCGCCGACATTGTTGGGATGAAAACAATGAGGTTTCAATCAGAAGGCATGATTATAGAGATTTGTTCTCATTTTCCGGTATGAATAAGGTCATTACAGCGGTTTCATCGCAGAAAGGAATTGCTTCAAGGGGCTGCCGGTTAACCTTGTGGGTAGAACGTCCACCTTTAAAGGTCCCGGGTTCGATTCCCGGTAGCAGCTAATGCGTGTGAATTGATCACTTTGTGGAGGCACTTTTAACAATAACACTACTATTTTGTCTTCGCATCTAATACTCATATTGCTATCTCGATACTCACCTGTTCAGTAACCGTAATATTTGTACTTCATAATGTTCTTTTCTCTTTATTTTTTTTTTTTTGAAAATTTATTTCTAGTTGTTATGTCTATGACATAATGTGTCTGTACCATTTTGTTTGCTTTTCAGATGTAATTAAGCCTTTCCGTTAAATTTTACGTGACTTTCAGTAGTTTTCGCAGGTTTTTCATACCCCCCTTCTTATGGGTGATTTCCTGCTGTGGTGTATTTATTATAGTTAAGTGCAAACTTAGGTTTTTAAACTCACCAAATAGTTTTCTTCTGTACATATCTTTTATACGAGGGGTTAGATTTAAGGAGAGACTCGACAGTCTCAATCCCGCTCAAATTGAGTCATGTTATTATTATTATTATTATATAAATGCCTTATATATGGCGTGAGAGTGTTTTTAGTGTTAGGAAAGCCGAGAAAAATCAGGTTAAATGTGATTACTGATATTCTGAATAGTCGTGTACGTAGCTTAAAGAATGAAAGGGAGTACAGGTAAAAATGTGTATGTGTTTCTGAAGCAAAACATTTGATCAAGGATTGATAGATAACATTTATTAATGATCCGGAAACAAAAACCCCTAATAGCAAGGAACTAAAATACATTTTGTAACCGAATATTAAATAAAAACTACAGAAAACAAAATGAAAACATTATTCGAGCAAAATTCCAACGGGATACAAAAAAGAGAAAGCACTGAATCAGTATGACACACAAGTATTAATACATTCAATGAAAATAGATACACAGGAGAGACATAAATGCAAGGGGCAAACCTTCAAAAGCAAGTGATTTTACAGCTTCAAGTAAGTTTTGTATTTTCATACTGGTTTTTAGGTAGTCTGGTGGGGAAATAAAAATAATTGTGGAGTAGAACATGAAAGATTTATGGAAATTTGCTATTTTATATGCTGGAAGATTTAGATTTGATTGGTTACTTCTAGTTTGCATAGATCTAGTTGAGGCAAGATATGGAAAAATACCGAGGAGGTAATTTGTTTCCCCATTTCTAAATAAAGAACAAAAGTACAGAGAAGGTATTTTTTCTAGTTTTGATGTCTACCCATAGGAGTTTTTCTCTATATGGGGTGTGTACATCTCGACGAAGACTAGAAATTAAAAATATACAAGACTTCTGTAACCGCTGAAGCTTATCGATCAATTCCTTGGACAATTCCCCGAAATCCAAAGAACAATAATCAGAGGAAAATTTTATTTCGTTACTAGTTGCTTCGTGGTATTTAATGGTAAAATATTTAATTTAGTTTTAGGTTGATATAATACTCTTGTATAAGGACAGGGAATTATGGAAGAGAATTGTTTATTAACGAGGTAGATACTTTGTTACCACAGTATGGAAAAGCGTGAGCACATTCGTGAGCGTGTATGTATATATGTGATTAAAAACGAAGCCAAACATAAGAAGGAAGTTCCGGCGGTTTCAATTTTTAATACCCGAATCGATACGTACCGTTGAGTAACCGTAGTACGAGAGTGATGAAAACTTGGTCGTGATTTAATACACACAAAATTGTTTTAAATCTACATTGAGCCATAGAGGAGTTACAAACCCTTTTATCATATATACAAATATATACGTACGCAGAAAAGGAAAAAAAATGTTTAAAACGCAATGGCATCTTCCATTATAAACGTGGAGCACCTTTGACTCTCGCGGAAAAGGTGACTGACCCCTTTCGCTATTTTCATGCATTTTTCCGTAAATTCCGAAACTTTTCCAATACAGCGCTTTACAAAACTGCGATAGCGAGGAAATTGTATGTTCGCGAGCCGTGCAATTTCCGTCCAGTTTAAGGGGTTTTCATCGTATAGAGGTAGTTCAACGGGAATATTTAACCCATGCCCGGACAGTTTAGAAACAGTGAAAAAAGGTAAGCGGACCCTCGTAAAACGGTTTCGGGATGGAAAAATCTGCGAAGAACAGTTAGGTAACATTCGTGGAGATGATAAAATGGACATTCATATAGGGAAGGGATGACGAACCTGTGGTAAGAGCGACGTATAAAATAAATATAAAGGACTTTCGTGTCAATGTAGTGCCCATCCATTGGGTGATGTGCTATGTTATCTATTTAATTATGTCTGCGATGGGATTAAGACCTAGAAATTGAGGTATGTACTCATAAATTGTCATTAATAATGAATAGAGTCTATTAAGAAGATCGATTCAATCTTTGCCCCGATGATGCACGCTTTGACAGCGAAATACGTATTGAGTCGAATCAAACTATTTTTGATCGTTCTGGTATTTTGCTGAATGCTGAAATAGAATCTATATTTATTTATTCTGGAGCTTAATTTGTAAGTGAAAATTAAATTACTAGGATAGTGCAGTCAGAGCTCCGCGTGTCAGAAACATTCTCTTGCTAGAGATATGTTCACCAACCAACTAGATGCTGGTCAATTTCACCGAGGACTGAGAATCCAGCTCTCAGTTACAAAAAATTAGTGCAAGACTTTGCTTAAATCTTAGTTCAACTTAAGGAATTAGCAAGTAGGAATTGAGCAATAGTTCTCCACATCACTTGACGGAATACGATATAATTAGCCCTCACCTCTCTCCTATATACCTCTGTTCTGTATGTTTCTCAAATTCAGGATGAAACCGCTAGAATAAATAAAACTTATTTAAAGCTTAATAAAGTCGATATTGTTAGGCGTGACTTCGTGGAAAGCCATAATGCAATGAAAGCAAAGACTTAGTAATTTTAGTGTGGAAAAGTACTAAGTCTTTGCTTTCATTGCTATTTAAAGCTATTTACTAAACGATTTACTTACCGTCACTGGTGATCGAACGATGTAACATTGAATTAGTGTACAAGGAGTACATTAATAATAATAATCGTATTAATTTGAGTCTTTATTTGAGCGAGATTGAGACTAAAAGTCTCCTCTTTCATCTAACCCATCGTCTAATTCCATAGTTATTAATTAAATAGAAAAGAAAAATGAGAAGAAATTTGGAAATAAAATACCTAAGAGATTCTTAGGATAAATCATCTAGTAAAGGAAATCACAGGGGTGTGAAAAACCTGCGCAAACATACCGATATTAATAGCTAAAAGATGCAAAAGAACATTAAATTAAAATAATAACATAATATTAAATGGAATAGTAATAACTGATGTAATGTCATTCCAAGTTGTATCAATGGTAGAAAATTGAGCCACAAAATTTAGATGACAAGCGTGACATAGGTTTGCCACCTCTGATTTGCCACTTCTAGGGGAACCCAGCTTACAAGAAATATTGATCAACTCTTGCATCAGAGTAGAATGCATTTGGAAAGCGAAACTTTCTCTATGAAGCATGATTAAGGAATGGATGCGGCTAAAAGGACACCTAACATCATGAACACCTAACTGCCAAGGTTTCGGAATTTCCACTATCATACGCTGTATAGGATAATTTCACCAAGAACATAAGCAGCAGCATCATACCGTGGTGTTATGTTTGTTTAAATATTTATTATACTGAAATAGTATCCTGCGTATTAGTTTTTGGGGATGGATAGCGAGAAATTAGGTTGAGCTATTTACTAAAGAAAGTCAAAGAAGATAGTGAATGAAAGATATGAAAATTTTATTTTACGTGTTCTGAGGTATAATAGTTTCAGATGTAGTGTTATCATATTCCGATGATAAGAAACCGGGATTTATCAAAATCTGAAGTGGTCAAAACGGGGGCAGAACCGGGAATTTCACCTTTGAACTTAGTCTGAGTTGATTTCCTTTGGTTTTAAGATACTCTGTATGTAGAATCACTGTTTTGTGGAAATTAAGAAATGATTTTTATCAATAGAATATTGGTAACTTACGTGATTTTCTATCTCCGAGTTTTTCCATAAACATTTACATTTACATTTAAGCCCTGCAAACCGCCAATGGCGCGTGGCAGGGGGTGTAAAACACCTATATCTCTAACTACCCTGAATAGCTATTAGCTTCTCTGATACTTCGCGGGAAAAATTACCAAAAATATCTATCCGTCCTGGCGACTATTTCCCTATAAAACCGAGGCGAAAGGAAAATTTACCGGGACCATGCGCTGAGACCGGAACAATCCCGGTCATAATGCGGCGCATGGTAAGTCTATTCATAGGGAATATAACGTAAAGAAATACTCTGGAAGAAAAAGGATAAGAACGAAGTAGTTTGACGATTTAAAAAGAATCATTCGTAGATTTAGATTTGTAGGTTATGTGAGAAAGCGATATGACTGTACCGGGAAGACTATACCTTCAGGAGAAATAGATAATCCCTGTAATAATAATAATAATAGTAATGATGATGATGATAATAAAAATTATTACTTTTAATATCAATACATTTATTAACAAATCAAATCTTACAATACATCTAATATATTGCCTAATACATTAATTTTACATCAATTTATACAAATTTTTTTCAGTTTTTACAGGATGATAATGCATTTAATAATAATAAAATGAAACATAATAAAAGAACGAACATAATGCTGAGAGTTAACAATTCAGGTCCTCCTGAGCAAGAGGAGGTGCCACAAAATGTCCATTTAAAAAAAAAATACACAAAGAGAATGTTCATAAACCAGGTTTATGGTAACCTAATTTTGTATTGGCGGTGCAGTTGATACCTTTTGAAATAATAAAACACAGAGCTCTTGTTTACGTTAAGATCTAGCTGTCATTTTTTGCACCACCTTTGAATATGAACTAAATTGAAATCCTGTCTTCCTCGCTTCTCTAAATCTTATCAATTCGTCAGCACTGACAGCATTATCAGGCGATTGATATAAATCAGGAATATTAGAGGTCTGATTGCACTGCCTTGAGG
>KZ308248.1:1432449-1493549 GCA_000376725.2 Ladona fulva | reverse complement strand
CATTATTAACCTCTCGTCAGTCGCGCCTAAAATCATAACAAGAACACTAGCGCGTTGTATTCCGTACAACAAGTCTTTTTCAGTCAAATGTTTAAAATGAGTTGATTTAATTCTAATTTATTAAGACTAAACTTTAGCTTATGACATATGTGATGAGTTATCGTTATAAATTAATCAACTTTCTCACCTAAAGACTTATAATATATTTTATGATATTTATATACACGCAAAGAGTGCTTAAAGAGCTCAAACAGCTTTTTCTATTACTCCTAAGAAAAAATCCTTCGAATTATCTTCGATAACTAAACGATATAAGGATTAATTCTATTTATTTAAAATAAAAGTAGAGCTTTGTATGTGGTACAATATTCGAAACTCGACTCGTTTAATCGCTTTTGAAGTCGGACTAAGAATAAAACGAATCTTTTGACGCCTTTAAAATTTCATGAAGAGTCTAATAAAGGAATAGACCCGGACCCTAGGCTCATAGGACCATCCAGGAAGAAACAGGGTCCGACAAGCCACCCATGTTGTACAGAATACAACGGCGCGACTGACCGAGGGTTAACTGGACATACTACTACAATACACGAGACAAGAGACAAGTAGTTACTACTAGTATAATTAACTAGTGGGTGAAACAATCGAAGAAGAAGAGTGCACGAATTCTCTTCCACACATCGTGGATTCGAATCGTGACTCGCAGAGTACAATTCCAGGTGTAATTTTTCTGAAGAAAAGGCATACTTAATCGCTTCCTTATTTTGAAATCCCGATGGCATTATCGAGCTGTATGAAACACTCCTGAATTGTCGTATGATTGTTGTTCACGCGATAAATTGTTCGTGACTGCAATTGTTAATATCACCCAAGGAAGAATGGACTTGGAAAAAGTCTGACGGGACCGGGAATCGAACCCGGGTCTCCCAATTGCCGGTCGGGTGCTCTGTACGTTGAGCTATCCCGGAAGAACATTTATTATTATGCAACTTTATTCGGGCGAGATTGAGCCTATTAAGTCTCTTCTTACCTTAATCACTCATTAACTATACCCTTATTAACCCCTCCAACACATTATAAAATGCATCCAAACTGGGCTAGCTCAAATTTTAAACTCTGGTTACCGCATAGAGATTTCCTTAAGTATAAAATAAGACAAATGAGTAATTAATGCTAGAAAGTTAAGGTTCAGTAGCGCAATATGCCCGCAAAATTATCAGATTAAACACAGCAACGAAAGACAGCTATTTCAACCTCTAGTATATCTACAAAAATATTTAATTCCGGAATGTCGAGCCGCACAAAACGGCCGCATGCGGACCGCGAGCCGCTCTCAGCCCACCCCTTCCCTTTATTAAGGCCGCCACTTATCGAACCATAAATATTTCCAGGGGTGTGGAAATATCCAGAACCGCTGAAAATATGAGGGCGAAGTCCCCAGCTGAACGCGTCAATCTTGTTTATCCCCAATAGCGTTCCATTCGAGATAAATTTGCCGGAATAAAGTTCTTTCAAACTCCCGAGTTGGATATCCGAGGGACTTAAATAGACCAGCGTATCGCGATCATCCCGCTGATGACCCCTGATTCATCTTGACAACGCTACCCTGCATTCATCACTCCTGATTCGTAGATTTCGCGCAATGCATCTATCCACACTCCGTGCACGAACTGCTCTGCCTGTTTGTTGCTCTCTTCTGCTTCATCCGAAGCAGCTGAAAGAGGTCTATCCTTTCGAGTCGGCTCAAGTCATTCGAAACCACTATGCTGATGCACGTAGGCGCTTTCACACGGGTTATCTAGCAGCTAAAACGCGGAGTGAGTGTAGGTGCGATTTAAAAAGAGGCTTCGGAATTTTCTCGCACGCATAGAGATACAACGGCCTTATCAGAACAAGTTGAGGCTATGGAGAACCAATTTACACATAACGCATCGTTAAGTAAATGAGATTGAGGTTGAAAACTGGGTTAGTTTTCAGGAAGCGTAAAGATGAGAAATGTAACAAGATGGGGTTGCATTAACTAAAGAAGAAAAAACACTTAATTAGTTAAACAATTAGGAAAGTACAAAGTGTTTTTTTACTTCATTAGTGTCGCTCCCTTGCAAAAATTTGAGCTTGGACACTTTAGAAATACTGGGTTAGATTGTTGAAGTAAAGAAACTTGTGAATAGTGCCGTTCCAAACTAAATATTTTCACCATAACTAAAAAAACATACTTTTAGCGAAGGAAGGCACGAAGAAACTGCGAGATGTATCATATAGATAAAAAACTATCNATATAAAGATATAACAGTATCATATGTTATAAGATATAGCAAAACAGTTAATCTTTGAATAATTCCATTTTTACGGAACTTGACTTCAGTTCGCGCAATGACTTTTTTTAAATTTAATGTTGCAGTAGAAAGAGAGGCTGCAAACTATTGGAATGAGTTCAACACACAATTAATATTACTACATTTACTCATCTCGGATGAAACCGAGGTCTATTAGGTAGAAGGTAGCCTTATAACTACGCGGAGTCGACGTTAAGTGATGTGCAAACTTTGAAAATTGTGATGCTTCTGGCCCTGAATTTTTAGGCCAAGATATACATTCCTTCTAAAATTCATATCGAATAGCTGAGCTCGCTTTGATTTTGGAGGTAAATATTTATAAGTACGTACTAATTGCGACTTAACACCCACTATAACCATAGATAGCCACTGTAATGACATTTCGTCATTATTAACCTCTCGTCAGTCGCGCCTAAAATCATAACAAGAACACTAGCGCGTTGTATTCCGTACAACAAGTCTTTTTCAGTCAAATGTTTAAAATGAGTTGATTTAATTCTAATTTATTAAGACTAAACTTTAGCTTATGACATATGTGATGAGTTATCGTTATAAATTAATCAACTTTCTCACCTAAAGACTTATAATATATTTTATGATATTTATATACACGCAAAGAGTGCTTAAAGAGCTCAAACAGCTTTTTCTATTACTCCTAAGAAAAAATCCTTCGAATTATCTTCGATAACTAAACGATATAAGGATTAATTCTATTTATTTAAAATAAAAGTAGAGCTTTGTATGTGGTACAATATTCGAAACTCGACTCGTTTAATCGCTTTTGAAGTCGGACTAAGAATAAAACGAATCTTTTGACGCCTTTAAAATTTCATGAAGAGTCTAATAAAGGAATAGACCCGGACCCTAGGCTCATAGGACCATCCAGGAAGAAACAGGGTCCGACAAGCCACCCATGTTGTACAGAATACAACGGCGCGACTGACCGAGGGTTAACTGGACATACTACTACAATACACGAGACAAGAGACAAGTAGTTACTACTAGTATAATTAACTAGTGGGTGAAACAATCGAAGAAGAAGAGTGCACGAATTCTCTTCCACACATCGTGGATTCGAATCGTGACTCGCAGAGTACAATTCCAGGTGTAATTTTTCTGAAGAAAAGGCATACTTAATCGCTTCCTTATTTTGAAATCCCGATGGCATTATCGAGCTGTATGAAACACTCCTGAATTGTCGTATGATTGTTGTTCACGCGATAAATTGTTCGTGACTGCAATTGTTAATATCTCCCAAGGAAGAATGGACTTGGAAAAAGTCTGACGGGACCGGGAATCGAACCCGGGTCTCCCAATTGCCGGTCGGGTGCTCTGTACGTTGAGCTATCCCGGAAGAACATCTCTCCAAGCCATTCGGGAGACTTTGTGGGCAAGGACGTTGCGAGTTCGTCCACATGGTGGCATCGTTCGCTGTCGCGGCTTCTTAGAAGCACCGGCCACACAAAGTGATGGAAAGGATACCCCCTTCAGGTTGGAAACACAGTTCCCACAGTCCAACTTTGACCCACAAAGTCTCCCGAATGGCTTGGAGAGATGTTCTGCCGGGATAGCTCAACGGAAAGAGCACCCGACCGGCAATTGGGAGACCCGGGTTTGATTCCCGGTCCTGTCAGACTTATTCCAAGTCCATTCTTCCTTAGGATTTTTCCTGGGTGCGCACCATGTTGCGCAAAGTCACCCTTACCCGTTTTCATGTGTTAAAATCTCATAATATGGCACCCTCTTCATATACCGTATCGTTTATTCTTACCATGACTTTTAGACGAAGCTAAATTCTCAGTTTATTCTTAAATGATAATGCATCAGTGCGGATCCGACTATCGTATGGGAGGGCAAGTTGGTTACAACGGAAAAATTTTAGAAATTTTTTGTGTATTTCACAAAATTCCTGCAATTCAGCGACTACATCAATAATCGATTACAAAGATAAAAATTTGTATTTACTGTACCTTGTTAACGGGCTTATTTCAATTTCATACGACTATACTTTCTAATTAAACTTGACAAATGAATAATAGCCTGTAATCGGTGAAATGAGGTTTGCGTGTATTTTTTATGAGAAAGTTCGTCTCGTTTAGGATGGAACAGGGGGTAACAGATAGGTAAATAAAAAGTAGCGGGCTGTAGACTTTTAGTAGCGTGCAAAGTTTAAAAGTTCCGCGACTTTTGGTTCTAATTTTTGGCAAATATATAATAATAGTGATAATAAAACGTCTTTATGTAAGGAAGAGATTGAGACTTATTAGTCTCTTCTTACATGNATAAATATTTCAAATGAACATAACAGTGGTAACGTCAACTTCTCGATAGATATTAATCTTCTATATAAAGTAGAAAGTTTGTATGTTTTTGCCTAAAACTCAAAAACCAAGTGTCATATAACTTTCAAACTTTAAAGATTGTTAAATGTCTTCTCCAGACTGATAATAGGCTAGTTTTTATTCACCTAGCTGTCCCCGGTTCACCTCCAGATGTTTAAAACTGTTATCATAAGAAATGCATGTAAAGTTTACTTTTATCGCTTGCATGATTTATTCCATTTGATAAATTTAATCAAAAAGAACTCCCGCACGAAATCGAGACTAGCACCGAAAGAAGGGAAATTGAATTAAGATTCTTATTTGGCCGTTGAATATCGCTTTCGATTCGAAATTGTCAGAATTTTGATAAAATACGCGTACAATTTTTGGAATTTTGTCGGAGTAAACAAGCGACCCCCCTGAAGACCTAGCCTATTGTTGAATCTGAATTCATGAATTTATGTTCACTTTTTTCGCTTGCAGGGTTTCTTTCTTTCGCAAAACTAAATGAGAAATTATAGCCGCATTGAGAGAAGCTCCAAGAGAAGGGAAACTGAATAAAGATTCTTATTTTGGTCGTCGAATATTGCTTTCTGTTAAAAAATGCGAGAATTTCGATAAAATGAATGAAAATTCTCTAAACTTTTGAAATTGTAAACAAACCGTCCCCCTGTCGACTAATTCCATTGTTGAATTTGTGCTCATGCACTTTCCTCTTAACAAAGCATTTGTGAGGTCAATATAAAATGCATAGTAAGATTAATGATAGACTATGTGAGAAGGAAATAATTTGAGATTTGATCATTTGCAGTTGCGAATGATTTACATTGACGAATTGCTGGGACATACATCGGCCATTTAGAAATGTTTTATTAATCAGTTCATTTTTGCCAACGGGATTTCATAATGAGGAATTTTCTAAATATTCTTTTCGTTGAGTAAATCTACATCTACATTGAGTTTGAGTAAATTTACCCACACCTACACACATACATATACAAATAAGCGGTCAAGTATGTAAGTATAATCTTATTTTCGAAGATATACCAAGAAATTTTGGTAGGAAGGAGAAGTTTACGGAGGTGAATTAAAAATACAGCCATCTTAGATCACTAGGATTATAGGAACAAAATAACAAATACTTTTATTTCCACAGATGTATTTAAACAATTCACGACCGGTTTCGGCATAGATCGGCCATCGTCTGGTGAGGAAATCACATACAAGAAGGTTTAAATAGCCAAAGTATTGTGTGAAGGAATACAAAGTAAGTGGAAGGGAAAGGAGAAAGGGGGGGGGGGGGGAAAGGGGTAGGAGGACGGAAGGTTAGGGATTGTGAGTGCTGTCCGGGGGGTAAAGGTTTGTCTTATCTGGAGAGTTTTTCGGAAGGGTACAAAGCAGTAAAGGAGAGTGAGGTACAGGAATTATATCGTTAACTACCTTCTGAGAAGACATTTTCGCGACTAAAATTTCTCTCTCTTCTAGGAAGTTCATTTTTGGCTCTTTATGGTGGATATGGAGGATTTCAGGAACGAAGGAGGAAGTATGGTGGGAAAGATTAAGATGTTGGGCGAAGTGTGAGGTTGGAGTATTATTTAGGAAGGATTGCATGTGTTCTTTAATCCGGATATTAAAATTTCTGCCAGATTGCCCGATATAAATGGATTCACATTCGTTACATTCTCCCTTCCACTTATTTTGTATTCCTTCACACATTACTTTGGCTATTTAAACCTTCTTGTATGTGATTTCCTCACCAGACGATGGCCGATCTGTGCCGAAACCGGTCGTGAATTGTTTAAATACATCTGTGGAAATAAAAGTATTTGTTATTTTGTTCCTATAATCCTAGTGGTTTGGATTTCCACACAGTAAAGCCTGCTACCATCGATTTAATCCTAGATCAATCAAGCAAATGATTGAGATATATCTTTCTAATAATCGACGTTTAAACCAATTTATCGATCATGAAAAGATCTCCTGAACAAGCGTACCGAATATCTGTCGCATGTATTTCCTACCTTTATTTGACACTTTTGTCAATCACTCATTTTGATACCGCCTTTTCAATAAATTATTTCCGTAGTTAACTGCGTTATTTCTGAAGCTCGTCAACTGAATTTGTCACTCGTAACGTATGAATAAATGAGTTAATATAAAAATTCCTGCAGGCGTGCACAAACAGACCGCGAGCCGCCTCTCTAAATGCATATCGGTCCACCTCATTAGGGAATTCATTTCATATTTTAGAAATAGTTCCGATTCGTCGGTTTCGGATTTGGCGCTTCTCTCGCATTCACATATTTGAAAATAGAGCATCGAATCGTAATTAACCGTTAAATTAAAAAAAAACCTTTTGAACAGGTTTTTCCTTGACAATAGAATAATTCCTTTGTAAGATACATATTATACGCGACCCTTAAATAGAAAAAAATATATATAATAAAACCGTAGAATAATTTTATTTACTAAAATTAAATGTTCAGTCGTAAGTCACCGTTCCGTATTTTCATTAAATATAACTATCGCTACCCTTGATATGAATGCGACCCCATTATCGTAACGGAAACATGACGGTTTCCGGTTTCGATTCAGCTTAAAGGATTTTAATTTTTCGTTCGGGTTTGGTATTCACTCGAGCAAATATATCGGTTTTTTATTTCGGCTTCGGTTTCCGGTTCGTTTTCCTCTTTTGGCTCGGTTTGTTTCCGGTTCGATGCCCTGCTTGTAACCAGTGCTCGATGATTGATTTTCGTACACTTCGTTTTGAAAAATTGAGGAATATTTATCTTGTTTTAATGCCTGTTTTGTAAGATATTGAGTACTGAATTAACCCAATTTTTAATAAGAGTATCTTATTAAAACTCTTATCCTCCAAAGCAAGTCTTTTATTTTATGATGATTGGCAACTTTTCGTCAATATTGCGTTACGGATATGTATGAAACTGACTTACTTCCCTTTTTTCTTCCCTTGTGACCTTTGTATGATCAAGAACAATGCATTTATCAAAATGTTCTTCGTTTGCTGGCATTCCTACGTTTTCAAAGAGTTCACCTCCCTTTGAATAAACATAAATATATTCTCTGATCTGCACTAATATCTTTTTACTGTCGCTATCCGTGAACTAAACGCCTTTACCTCAAGTAGAATAATGTGGGTTAGAAAAAATAACTTCCATGACGTTCCTAGTTTTAGGCAGCTAAGATTTTTTAAATTTGTCGTTGGTTTATGTATCGCAACGGACATTATGAATGGCTATAACAAGGAATTGTAGAGGATCTTTGCCTCTCTTTGCTTAATTATTCAGTTTGGAGTCCTAGTTCGCACGAACAGCTATAGAATGTACGTGATTTTTCGCATTGATCGCTTTCTATTTTGTATTTAAGAACGCTCGATGTCCAATTATATGTAAAAGTTTCGTGACCTGATGAATTCTCTGTGAAACTCTTCCTTGAAGTTCGGTGACTATGTTTTTGTGTAGAATGCAGCTCGACAGTGAAAACCTTTTCAAAGGAGATCAGCAAGCACTTTGAAGGGAATGACTGGGTTGGCGGTTTGAGATTTTAGGAAGTAATGTAACCGTCAGGGTCAATCCTGTGTCTGGAAGGAAGCTGCTTCGAGGACTCATCATATAGAAGGACTGGAGCATAAACATCAAGCTGGCCCACATGCGTGTTGTAAAGAGCAGGCACTTCTTTCACTAAAGCCAGAGACATTGCTGAAGGCTTTCAGAGCTTGATTGGACCTACCGAAGGAAACAGCTGTACTTTCAGCTCCGTTTTCACCCCTTGTGCCACTTTGAGATAGGCGTGCACTTAAAGCGTACCAGACAAAGTGCATACTTACGGAGGAGCTGCAGAATACAAGATGCTTTCTGTGAAGTAGAGCTGAACATCAACGATTTCCTTCAAACTTCAGAGAGTCTTCGAGGGAAATGATTGAGAAGTTATTTTTCTTGGGCGTAGACAGCTGTTATTTTTCGAAAGGTTTTCAATTGAAAGTTTTGCGCTGATTGACTTCGCTGGCACGTTCTCAAAATGCTGGAAGAGGGTTCCTCTCTATGTAAAGCAAGGCGTCGTTTTTCTTGCTCTTGGTTTGAGGTCTCGGATGCAAGTTTCCCTTGTGTTGATTTTTTTCACTTTTTCGACACTTCTATACATTTGTTTACTGTAAACATAGTAAACGTTTCAAACTCTTCATACATTTATTAAATATGGTGTTACGTAATCGAATATGAAATAACTAGGGTCGGAATCCCATCATTCGACCGATACCATATTTGGAGGACCTCGATTGGGTCGAATGACTGGGTCGAATCTCTTTCGCAATATTTAATTGATTCGTAAATAAATTTTTTATATTAGTCATTGATAAGCAGTTAGCTACCAGTCCGTGATATTCATGCTAATTTTACTCTAAGAATAATAATTCATGTCATTAGGATTATTTTTGTTAATTTTACTTTAAACAACTAGTTCTGTTGGTTGATTCTCAATGACAAAGGGAGTATTTACAGCTAAATAAATTTTAACGCTGCTCTATTAGCAGAAGAGAAATTACATTCTTCTATCTAAGATTGGTTTCCTCAACACTGCTCCTTGACCTTGTATTGATTTCACTAATTATAGCTTTTACTGGTTAATAAATAATATTATTTATCTGTTACTATTTCACTAATATACATATTTTTAATTTCCGTCAAATTAATTAGTGTTGTTTTTATTGAGAAAACAAAACGTTTTCAAAATATTACAATAAAAAATTTTCTCCTTTTTATCCTATCCTTCGGGGTACTTAATTTCTCTGCCACATAGTGTTTTACTTATAATTTGTTTTCAGTTTATGTCGATCGTACTAAGTTTTGTATTTTATTGACTACCTTTACTCTTTTAGTGGAGATTTTTTTTCTTATTAACGTTGCTTATGTGCCTTTTAAATATTAAAAAGTCAGGTTCGGATTTATAATTCGGCGCAATAGGCACTAGCTGAGGGTCTCATCAATATGGTGGACTCAATAAGATTGTGAACAAATTCTCAATAATGTCAAAGAAATAGTTTCAAATTTTTAAAGGCACTGCGCGTTCCTGGGTACGTTTTTTCCAATTCAGGAAAGGAATGTATGCATTTTGAGTTAGTTCACATGACATGTTTATAGAGTATATTACATATAAACTTTACATCACTATATACTTTTAAAATTTTCCATCATTCATTGTAATTTATAGAAATACCGATGGTAATTCAATATTTTGTTCATTTTTGTCTTAGTGGAGCGTATAAGATTTCCACGGGCTGTGCTTTTACGTATTTTATGAAATCTTCCAATTTTTATTCTCATATTTCCTGCTGGGGGGGTCTCAGTGGGATCTTTTTGTTTAGTGCCCTTTATAGCTTCAACCTGTATTTTGTACCTGTAACCTGTAGCTGCTCCTGTATTTTGTCCGCGTTTTTACGCATTTCAACAGCGTATTTATACTAGAATTTTTTTCTGTAAAATCTTTATCTGCTTCTATCAGCTCTTTTTCGCTGGTTATCACACCCCAATTCTTTGCGGGTGAATCTTTCCTGCTTTCCCACATCTTTGTTTCCTTAGTTTTCTCTATATCTAAAATTCTTTTTTCTCCATCTTTAGAGGTTTAAATCGCTCCTCAAGTCGTTTTCGTAGATCGTTCGTACCTGTCCGCTGATACCAGAACTGGAAAAACCGAATAGCCCTCAGTTAACCAACTTCCGGGTAGTCCAGTCTGTAGAGCGTTCGTTTCTGGTGAAAGCTGTCACACACAACCATTCCTCAACCAGAAATATGCGATTAGCCGGGACTCCAACCCGGGACTTTGTCTTGAAGCGCTATATTGCCAACCACTCCGCCACCGGACCCAATAAACCGGATCTTCATTTAACAGGATGAGAAATAAGGCCTCGTTTTAATATCATTCCCACGGGTTTCTATCTTCTTCTTAGGAAATCTCTCGAAATTGATTCTGCGAGAAATTAAATTGACAGCCGCTAACGCTTGAGCATCCGGCCGCAAGGAAAGAAAAATAGTCATATTGGTAATACAATTCATTCTCGGAATCTTGGTAATTTTTTCGGAAGTAAATTCAAAGATATTCCTTTTAAAAAAGCATGAGGAGAAAGGTATTTGTTCGGGAAGCTCAACCATTCCTCAAATTTCTCATATTCTTAAATAAGTTCTGATTTATAGCTCCAAGGAAGTTTTCACAATCCCAGTCAGCGAGTAAAAGAGGTAGACATCGTTAAAAGTTTTTCGTAATAATAATTTCTGACGTTTTGAAGTTTTAATTGGTCCCAGTTGAGTACTCCAACGGTTAACTACACATAATTCATTAAATCAAATAGTCACGGATTTAACCAGCCAAAATTTCATTTCTGATTATAGTAGTAGTATTGTTAAAAGTGCTTCGACAGCTTAGGTCATTTCGCACGTAGACCCCCACCGGGAATCGAACCCGGGACCGCTATCACTGAAGTCGAACGCGTTGCCCTTCTTGGTTATCGGGAGCCCTAAATTTCTGATTATAATTATTTCTCGTAAAATACAGAGAGAATCAGGATAGACGCTAAAGGGTATTTGAGTCCAGTAAAAATAGAGCTTAAGAATAAATCGATTTTTCCTGCGGATAAAATTGATATGCAGTAATATTATGTGATAGTAAAGCATCCATGTTATCTTGTTATGCAGCAGTAATTCAGAGAAAAATTTGCTACATCATCTTAAGCTAGACTGATATTCTTACAGTAAACCATCGTGAAAGTGACATCTCCTGAAATATCGAGATGTGTAGGAATACATGAAAATTTTTGCTATAAAAATTAACATGCATCTCATTCGATTTTATAATATACGGTAATTCTATAAACTGCATATGAGTGGGACATTTTTTTGATGGTAGTTGTATAGTAGTATTGTTAAAAGTGCTTCGACAGCTGAGGTCATTTCGCACGTAGGCCCTCGCTGGGAATCGAACCCAGGACTGCTTTCAGCGAAGACAAACGCATTGCCCACGACTATAACATTAAGTATTTATACATTTTAGTTTATTTTGCCGCCTGAAAATTTGCACTTTTTATCTTCAATAAATTTTTTTCACGATGGAATAAATTTTCCTCGCATTATATATGAATCAGTTGTTAAATCTCACCTTTAACCCGTGTTTTTTACTGTATACGGTGCATATATGTCGCTCTTACGTGCACGTTCACCATTTTCCTCTCAGTATTCTGGCTGGGTGAGGATCGCAAACACAAAATACCCCACTCCTCACCCCTTCAACCCCGAACTCATTTCCTCTCCAGAGCTTTTGTTGGGGGGTTTGAGGTTTAGGTAGCTACTGGTTGGGGATTTGAGGTTCAGTCCGACCTCCGGCTTCTTACTGCACAGACTGATTGCCATTAAATATATTTTAACCAACCCAACTCAGGTTTTCCTAAGTTGGGTTGGTTAAGGTTGGAAAAGGTTAAAGTGGACCTCTAGTGGATTTTTTTAGATCCATCCTATCTTCGCCAAATAGTTACCGGAAGGCTAATGTTGTAAAATTATCTTGGTATTAGTGTTCTTCTATTTCTGTGGTTTCTTTCTATGGACTTTTTTCCTTCGGTTGTGATGTTTCGCGGATTCCATCTCATGTACATTTGGAACTTTCGCGTTTCAAAGTTGTATACGTACGTTTCATCATCGCAAAGTATCTCCACTGATTAGAGATCCAAAGCAGCTGAAAACGAAGGAGAATCTAAATTTTCAAGCAAAGATATAAGGTCTTTTCTACAAAACTCTACTATAAATCTTGTTCATTAAGTATTGTAACAATTTTAAGTGATTATCAAGGTATCTATAAGGAAAAGGAAGTATTTGTTCATTAGAGTTTTGAGAAAAGATTCATAAAGCCGTAGTTTGCAAGCAAACCAACTATTAATTGTTAAACCAACAGGAAATTCCCACCAGCGGGGGTTAGGGTTTTCCGTGGTCGCGCTTTGCAAAGTATTCTTTGCTTACAAAATACGGGTTTTTTAAGCTTTTCTCTTAATTCTAAAGTGATTACCAAGGTTTTTAAAAAAAATATGTGCTACAATTTTAATTGTGCATCAATTCATTGCTCTAGTTTTGCGTAGTTTTATAGAATCACGCGTTATTATTTTTTTCAACCCATGTTATTGTTATCATTGTTTGCGCGACTGTTTTCGAAATTCCACACATTGTATCTACCGCATGAAAAAGGCGCCTGTGTCATCCTGCTTTTTTGATTTAGTTTCGCTCACGTATTTCCTGGTAGCAATACGCTTGAACTAGACAACGTTCATTAAAAATATCTCGTTACTTCGATGGCTGCATAGATAGCGCGCTTTAGAAAAATTCCCGGAACAGTTTTATAACGGGCGCTGTCGAAAATTTCATCTCTTTGTTCGTGAAAAACGCGTAGAAATTTCACCTTGAAAATACCGAATACTTCGTTCTATGAAAAACAAATGAGGAAACAATCCTATTCCACCTGAAGTATCCTGGACGTTTCTTTAGTATTTTTATTGCCTTTGAATACTAGAATTCTTTTGTATAACGGAAACTTTCATTGGAATTGTTTTTTTATGCTTTTCTTGGTGATAACGGAAGCGTTATTTAACTATCCGTCCATTATTAATTAACTGCTAAGTTTATGGCAATTACTAGATGTTCGCTGTTTGCCTAACTATCCTTATAAACAAGTCTTATCATTTTCAAGTGGCTATTTTACCCATAATTTGCAAAGTTTCACATCTTTTACTATGGTGGATAAAATTTGTAATAAAATTAAAAATACTATTTTTTATTATTTTTTTCATTATTATTTTTTATCTTTTTATGTAAATTTTAGTCCCTTTTCTTTTTCTTATTAAGTTTTCTTAGCAATTTTTTATAGTTTTTCTCTTTTTCTCCTTAACCCCTTTTCTGAAAAATGTTTTGTATAAGTTGAACTTGATAGATCACATGAAGGATGGGGTAAGTTACCAGGAAGCAAAAGTTGAATGGGGAATATTAGGGCAGATGAACCAACCGAAAGGTAGAAAACTTATGCATGTATATTGGACTTGAAAAAGATAATTTAAAAAAAATTAGTTAATATGTGTGCTTATACGGAGCTAAGAACGGAGAGAAAGTCTTCTTTCCGCTTGAATAGCTATTTAATATTATGATTCATTTTTTTATTTCCTCAAATTTTAACCTTTTTACCGTATATCCACATGTTGTGTAAAACAATAGAGACGTACAATCGGAACGCAGATAAAAAAAGCATGCTAGAGAAGCTCAGTAGGCTCGACAGCTTAACTTGGATTTCTTTTCGGAAGTAAAAAATGGTCAAAAAGCAGAAAATCCTTAATACGAGATATCTCGGCCGTGACTGGATTTTAAAACACTCTCTTCCACAAGATATCTCGGGTGCGTCAGGGAAGTGATTAATGACGTGATTATTTAACGAAATATATATAGTGATTATTTAACGAAAAATACGGTGTATACTCTTAAAAAAACCATGACTGAAATATGGGAAATTTTGGCCTGAGTTTGACTCAACAGAACCGCTCGTCTACCTGCATTCCATCGCTCTGTTTACAAAAGTATGAAATTGGGAGGAAAGCAGCCGAGTCTCTCCGATTAAACGTGGGAAATATAGGAAACCAGTTGTTTTCCCGACGCTCGATTTGCATCGCTAGCGGTATGAGTCCGCGTCCACCTGCACAGACTGCTAACATATGTTTCTCTATGCATCCAAACAAACACCATCCTCTCACAGTGCGATCCGTTCCATCGTAAACAATGTCGGGTTAGGAAAGGAGGAATTTGGGAGGGCTGGAGAGAGACTAATCAGTCATACATTCGCATTAATTACGCCATGTGACACCATCTTGCTGTCGGGGGAATGATTTCAAACGGGTGGCGGGAAGAAGGTTCCGTTTGGCACACTTGGCGTGCTGGTGGCGGGATGTCCCTGGATCGATGTGAGGGAGCATTGATTGGAGACCATTCTGCGAGAAGATAAATATAAATTTCCTGTGGAATTTTTCATTTATAATGTTTACCATCAAAAGAAGCTCACGTCGTGATCGGATTTGGGAGAATGGGGATGGTCTTTATAAGTTCTCGAAAAATCCTTTTATGGGAGAAGATCTCATTTCGAGAGAACGTCTTCCACGTCTTGGTTATAACTCCATTCAACTCTTTTCCTTTGAAAGATTGTAGGTCAGTTACTTCTAATTCAATTTTGACAAAGGAAGAAGTGGAATGTGCAGGAGGTATACTTTCATTGGGGTATCCAAGCGACAAATTTAGGGCATTTATTGCAAAGGAACTATCATTTCCTAGAATTTCTTCCGTTTTCTTTCTTTGTACACTGTATTATACTCCTACTTTCTCCGAAGTTTCTGAATATTTTTAAATTTCAAACCCTATTCAAGTGTAATGTAAAACTTTTGGGGTCAAGCCTATTGTATCGAGGTGGAGGAATTCTTCAAGCATTTATTGACCCAGAAAATTTTTGATCTCGTATCTGGGTTAGTGTGCGGACTGAATTCTCCAAAATTTAGATGCTTCAACTGCTTGCATCTCACTAATTTTATATGATCATGAAGCATTTCCATCCTACGTCCTTAAATATTTCACAGCTTGATACAGATACCCTATCGAAGGTCTTAAGCGATTGTTTTGAATCCTATGTTGCGTAATCGAATACTGGATGAGCTTAAGTATTTTACAAATGCTATGAAAAATGCAAAATCAAACACAAATTTCCTAGAGCAGGAGTGGGGAGCCTTTTTTTATCGGAAGGTCGCCTGAACCTTTTGGATGTATCAGAGACTCTTTCCCCTGTATATGAACCATCTGGCCGCACTTCATAGACTAAACTCAATATTTTTACAACAAAATCGATTCTCTATTATAGCTTAATAACTCGCGATTCGTCTTCAATGTTTTTGGTACGCTATTACGCTTGTCTCATATATTTAATAGAATATTTCAGTCTGTACTAATCAGATAAATTCAAGTGTGCCAAAAGTCACAAGGTTGCTTGCAACAACAACACCAGAAAGCATTTCTGTTATACCATCTGATTAGCATCAATAACAGAGGTGATCTTCAAAAAGAAAAATTATGATTGCTCGACATTAATAACAGCAGGAGTGTGCAGACTTCAAAAATGCGCCCAAAGATTCTGTGTGGTTGACATAATAACCTTCCAACCAATGGACTCGAAACAAAAGAGTGAGTTTGAACGGGTGTAAAGTGCAACCCCTACACGCTATAGTCCAACTCAACTCAGATAATCTCAATAATAATAAAATGATACTAATAACTAGATTAATAATGAATAGAACCTTATTTTGGTCGAGTTTTACTCTAATTAGACAAGTCTCACAATTAACCTATGAACAACATACATGATCTAATCAAAAAATGTCCTGACCACGATTGCCTTTATATTTTCGGAATAACCCTTAAACCTAACTTAAACTGGAAAAAACATATCCGAAAAATCTGCGGTAAATTAACTTAAAAGACTCGGTTCCATAAAGTGCATTGTAGGCGGATGCGATGAAAACGTTAGAGGGCGACGTTGTTTCCTCTTGGTCAGGCCTAATCTGGAATATACGGCGAGTATAGAGGATCCAGCGGATGAAACGTGTACCCGCCAACTCGAATAAGTACAGCACAAGGCGATACGATTGATAAAAAAGTGCTACGGTAGAAAAGCAAGTGTTACCCAAATGTTCTCAGAGGCAGGTTGGGAATCTTTGAAAGAAAGGAGATTAGAATCTAGACTGCTTAAATATATTTAGAGAAAGTATATTTGCGGAAGACGTAATTGGTATTACGATACTCCCCTGATACATCGGCCGATCCAATAATGAGCGGAAAATAAGAGAAATAGATGCGAGAAAAGTCGTTTCAATGAAACATTCTTTCCGCGAACGATAATCAATAACGATATGCTAAAGAGGTACGAAAACGAATTTGAGCGCCTAATTAATCGAAGTTGAATATTTTACATAATATTTCCAATTGCGATGATAAACAGCACTTGGGAACAGACCTAGTTTATCACGTGCATTTGTTTCGGGGCCGCGCCGACCGCCGGATGTGGCCGCGTGTGATCTGGCCGCATGTTCCCACCTCTTGCCTCGAGGGAATGAGAATTGCGTTCGCACGGATTTAGCATTCGTAGTTGTTAAGGCGTGAATTACGTTTCGAGCGATTTTTCGACGTAGCTGTCGCTAAAAATAGAGAAACAAAGGCGTATAAAACTCGTGCGAAAAATGAATGAAAAAACCGGCTTGGGTCTGTAAAACAAGAGGATCCCTTGTTTTGTCGCCTAGGGCAGTTACGAAGGGTATTCGCGAGTTAATTTGCTTAACGGCTTTGAGTTGTGTAAGTGAAAAGGAATTATAGAAAATTAATAACCTGACTAATTTATATCTCTTCAAAATTTGCGTCCACCAAGGGTTTCTCCGTAATATTGCGACACTGCATTTGAGGCAATTTAGAGGGAAATCGAACAGTACTATTTTTCGTAGAAATCAGAGAGAACGGAACTGAAAAAGTAAAGAGAATTAACGGAAAAATGGCATCGCAACGTGTAGTTTGCCGAAAGGCATAATAGAAAAAACACCCTTTGCAACTCATGCCACTCCAAAATTTGCGTCGGCCAAGGGTTTTTCTAGAATTACATTTCATGGAGTTCATTTGAAAGGCTTCGGGGAGGTTTTGGGACGTTTTCAGTTGAATTCGGAAACAAACGCTTCGGATTACATTCGGATTACATTTATGTTGAAACTATCCCGGAATTTTTCCTCCGATGACTTCGTATTTAATACCCATCGCGAGGAGATTTTTATTCGACAAAATTCTGCGGTTTGGAAGTCAAGGTATTTTGCGCCTGAAGCACTTGCAGCCACGCTCACAAAAGAGTCACCCAGCGACAATCAATTTTCCGGGAAATTAACGTAAATGTTTTAATTTTCGGATGACGCCGCGCTTCTGATTTTTCGATAGCGGTCGCCACTTCGGAACACTGCTCTAACGAGCTCAAATCTCAGGCGGACGTCGTAGCCACTTCTTTAAATTCAATAGGAAAGCATCGCCGCTTGAGCATTTAATTCCGAGAGGGCTCCGGAGATATAAAGTGGAAGATGTTTTTTCAATTTTTCTTTTCGCTTGTGGTTTCAAAAACTAAGGAGTACTATTTTTAAGAACGTGTTTGACATCGACAAAAAGTTACCATAGGTGACGTTTTAATGTAGCTTTAACGATCACAGTGAAAACTTCTTAACGGTATGCTGGATTCAAAATAAATAAAAGTACAAAATGTTTTTTCTTGAGCCTCGAATTTTAAAAACCTGGATATTCACCGTTGAACAATCTCTAAATGTATCCATTTATACCGTTTACATCTTACACATCGAAATTATTCATAAGGTCAAAGTAAACTAAATTTTAAGGAATATGTCAATCTTACTTTTCTTCGAAATTCTTCAATTTAAGCCAATATTGAGAAATTAATAATCATAATAATAATTTCGATGATTTCGTAGTCCCTTCATACATCTGACCCTTAGAAAATTAGAGGAAATTCATCGCGGAAAATATGAGTCTTATGAAGTAGTCTTTTATCTTTAATTGCTCTTTCTTTAAACGATCAGAGTTTTTTGCTTTAAATAACAAAATAGCGGACCTCTTATTTTGAACAAATTGTTACCAAAGGCGACATGAATAAATTAAAAGCCACATCGCTAACAAGGCCAAAGATATTTTGCACTCTTACCCATTCGTTCGGCTTATTATTCCTGCTTCGTATGGTTGATCTCTCTAAGCATTACCTCCGCATATTTTGAACGAACCAATACAATCCCTCTCTCGTAATCCCCTTTAATATTTTCCATTTTGCTTCAGTCACTTGGCAAAAAACTTCACTTCTTTATATCTATTTAATTTTGCTTTGCAAACCTACATTTCAAAGCCTTCCAGATAACTTGCCTTTGTCTTTGTCAATTCAAAATTCTACTCTGTAATGAGCTATGCTCCAAATATCCTCCAGAAAAGCTTTTGTCAGTTTTTACGTTCGTGTTCTTTGCATTTGAGAGTCTTTCGTTGAAAGCATTTTTTGGGATCACAGTTCTTTTCTGTAATTTTCCACCGGAAGGCAAAATGCTGCCGAGAATTTTAAATAAAATACTAGTTACGGATATCTTCATGCGTATTTTTAATCTTCACAAGCTCAGGCACTAAGGATTCCTCCCGTTTTCCTGTATATCTTTATATTCTTATTGTAATTTATTTTAATCTATGTATTTATTTTCCCTTCAGGACTTCACCTTTTATAAAAAAATCCATTTTACTCTTTGGATATGAATACACACGCGCTGGATTTTGCAGTGGCATGTGGAGCAAGGTAGAATTTTTGTTGTTTTTTCAAATATTTTTAGAGTGGTCGGTAAAATATCAGTATTTGTGACGCATAAAAAGTAGCCAAATATTTTAGTCGAAATATAGGTCAGCTGAGGATCAACGAAAACACGAATTGTGGAAGATTCACATATCTGAAATCTCTCCATTATTTTTTTCCCAGTGTTTTACATGCATTCAGTCGTCAATGTTATGAGTCAGTTTTGTGTATAGAATAGCAAATGCTACTTTTAGAGGAAAAATAATCGTTAGCTCTAAACTTTCTTTTTCGTTTAGTTTTCGAGCATCATTCTCACGAAGAATTCTGAAGGCATTCGAAAAGAAAAAGAGACACTTTTAAGAGTTTTAGGTGAGAGTTTTGATCCAGAAAAATAATTCTTACAGTCTAACCTGGATGCGAGAATACCCTGTTTGAGAGACTAAATGCAAAGTCCCACCATATTTACCCCCGAAAACCTCCGAAAGTGAGGAATTAAAAAGCTTTATAAGAGACACGTTTTTCACATCCGGACCTCTAGAAGTGACTGTCTCGTCTTATACCTCTATAGGTGAGTGTCTTCTAGGAAATTAAACACATTGTGCGTGTTTTGACATAATTTGCAGGTTTTTTGTTCGTCTAAAGGAGGTCAGGTCTGCACTAGTATACAAAGACAAATAAGTACACGAGTGTAGATTGATAATGGAAATGCAGGATGTTGATGAGTCAATATTCTATAAGATTTACCTTAAAAAATATGTTCAAAATTCCCAAAGAATGGAACCGATGAGTTTCTTTACGTATGTGTATCGTTGCATATTAGTTTTTTTTAATACACAGTAAGTCCATAAGGAAAGATGAAAAACAGGCTTTGCTGCAAAGGGTTAGTTCTACAACTATCGTAAGGTAATGACTCCCTACCTGACTACCTAATGAGTGTAACCCTGATGGTCGCCGGATGATAAACCAAGGGGTCGAAATGGTTGGAGAATAAACTGCATTTCATTTTTCTTCGTGATGGAGAACTATCAGAAAGTCGAAGTCGATTTAGTAGATTCTAAAACATTTATTATTTATTGATTCCCATTGTATTTTCTTAATACCTCTAAGTGAAAGAAGTAGTTGCCAGACCTGGATTAATGGAAATCTCTTTAAGTTAGAGAAGTCTCTCCCGAACCTCTATAAGCGAGGAACTGGGTAAATGAGAAACCTCTGTAAGAGAAAAAGTATGCATCTTGAACTTTCGCTTATATAATATGGTCTTTGGTTTGACTGTATATATAATTTGTTCTATGGTATATATGTTTGCTGAGACATTTTAGTAAAATTTAATTTTCGATTTTTACCATTTCTCAGCAACATTTCAACAATCAAAAACAACAAACAAAGATTTCAATTCATGCAACTTCATATCTCATATTATTTTAAGTTTGCTACGGAAATTACGTAGCATTGTTTCTTTCAATATATGTGTTGAATTCCACGAAGTCGCATGGACATGTTAGTATTATTTAATTTTAAGTATATATGTATCTAAAATTTTTCAAAATTGTACTCACTGCCACCAGGTCATTCACACACTTGCAGTGATAAATTACAGTAATAATAATAATAACATTATGATACTGGTCCATTCGTGAAGATGAGAAAACTCTTGGACAGATTTCCTTGTATAATTTTTTATGATGCATTTTCAAGGGACGAAATCTTACATTGCGGCGAGATCTTCTCCGGAGCCTTTCTTGAAGCGTTTCCAGCCTGTATTTGCAAGTAAAGCATGTTTAGCCTTTTCTATGGGATGATGGATTGATGTATTTTCCGAAAAGCCCCGATTTTTGTGAGAAAATAAGACCCTCGAAATAAATAAATGCTATAGATGCTTTACGCAGATTTGAAATTAATATTTTCTTCATCTCTTTTTTACTCGTGTCATACAGTTAATCTTGCTGATGTTAAGTAAGTGAGGGCTTCCGGATAGCCAAGTGGGCAACGCGTTCGACTTCAATGAAAGCGGTCCCGGGTTCGATTCCCGATGGGGGCCAATGTGCGAATGACCTTAGCTATCGAAGCACTTTTAACAATAATACTAATTAAGTTGGCGTCTCAAATGCTGGAGTTTTACCGAAATGTTTCTCCGTGTAGGTGCTAATAGCTAATATTAAAGCAAACGCACACTTCTGATGAACTTTTGTCATAGTTTTATTTTTCGAGCAACATCGATTTTAAATTGACCGAATGATCAATTTAAAAACTGCGAATGCATGGACACCGCACTCAGTTCCGTCTGCCGTCGATTGATGACATCAGAATTACGGATGGGCTATAAATGGATAATCGCATTTAAATTTCGATCGGGTAACATTTCTTCTGTTACTTGACCTGCACAGCTGTCAGACGCTTGCATTCATTCACATAGGGATATTCGCGCATGCACAATCACTACCGCACATTCACACACGTTCGATTGAACGTATGCATACTTAAGTGGTCGCTGAGGGTTGACGTATCCGTAGGATTTCCAGTCGTTTCCCTCATCCTTGTGTTTTCCTTCCTCAGGTGTTTGGCACAGCACTTGTTGGCACCACCCTCGGGTGCCTTTTGTCACCTCCAAAGCCGAGTGAAGCCTTTCACCGAACGACCCATAACTTCTCATCGAATTGTCGCATTTCAAAGACAGATCTGGTCTCACCCCACCCGAAGGTGTCAAGGGAAGCCAAATTGGATAGGGAAAAGTTTGAAAACCGCCTCAAATGTCTCAGAAAAGTTTTTTCGCCCGTTTTGTTCGACCTGTTTGGCTCCAGCTCGATACTTTCTTGAGGTATTTCTGCGTTGGAACTCGTTATTCGCGCAACAGCATCCCGTGTCGAATAGGAAACTCTTAAAGCAATTCAAGTTCATTTTTCGAGCGATTATTCGTGTACGGCGAAATTTGGAGCGCTATTCCACGTCGCTGTCTGGAAAATGGAATTACGACCCCATTGGGGCTGTCACATTTACTAGTTGCGAATTTCGAGCGGTTGTTTTTCTCCACGCCATTGTGCCCACGTCAACAACTCGTCGGCGCGTGAAACTTTTCGATAATTTGCAGATGCTTTTGACAACTGCAGTCGTCAACGTCTGTTGGAAACCTTGACACTGCCGTCAGATGTATGTACTGGAACGGAGCTTTTGTCTAACTTTATCCTTTGTAGGACGTGCCTACAGTCGGATTATAATACTTAGTCGCGATCTAAATATAAACACACGGACGCCATTTTCTCAAAGGAAATTTACAACCAAACGGTCGTCCAAAATTTTTAATCCTTGTTCTCTTCTTGCGCCAAGTTTTTCTCTAATTTCGTCATTTGTCACACATTACTCAGATTAGTAATTTCAATCAGAACGTGTAGAAAAAGTAATCTAGTCATTTTTAAAGAAAATTTGCGATCAATAGGGAGTTCGAATTTTTTAATCAATCCAAAAGCATGACTCGAGATTGAAACATTTTTCATTCAAGACAGATTTTTCTCAAAGTAACTTTCATTGACCAATCGAGAAGTAGCATAGTTTAAAGTGCTTCGACAGCTGAGGATATCTTGTATGTCTGCTGGGCCAGGGGAAGAGGGGGCCACTCGGCTTCATCTGGCCCAGCATAAATAAACAACAAGTCAAGTTATGTATAGGCACCTACCGGGAATCGAACCCGGGATCCCTTTCATCAAAGTCGAACGCGTTGCTCACTTACTCACGAGCTCTGTGACAGTTATTATCGTTCATTAATTCGTTGATAACTAAAATGAAATAAATTTTCCGTTGAGTATGTTCTTTTGTTATCGAATTGCAATGTGAAATTTCAAAATGCGTTTGTCCCCACCGGGAAACGAACCCGGGACAACATTTATCAAAGGCGAACGCGCTACCCACTTGACTACCCGGGAGCCCTTTGACCCATCGAATCTAATCGAACTAGTTCATCTACCCAAATGAAACTGTCGCCATTTTCTCAAACAGAGTGCGTAAACAAAAAGTAGTCTAAAAGTTCATTTCGCAATTTTTTTCTTTCGGGCAACCAAGCATGGCGCTGGCATAGCATCAGTAGGTGTCCTTGTTTTACCTCAAATCCCATTACCCGCAGTACTTTAATCAGCATCAGATCTATTCGGTAAAGATTTAGCTTTTATAACAGGGCATTTTTCATCGCTTGTCGTAATAAAGGTAACAAAAGTTTAGTAGCCCATTTAATTTCATCGTAAAAGGAAAATCGTTTCCCTTTAAGGATTTTCGGCGCTCTTTTTATTCTTAGTACAGATTTTCTTTTATTTCGCAACTTTTCAGATTTTCTCTCCATGAGTTCTTCCACGAGAAAGCTTATATGGGGCTCATGCGCAGATTTTTAGGCTTTTCTGCCAGCTATTTCCTCCCTAATTTCTTCCCTTTTATTCCTATAGGGCGAGCTTCACCACGAGTCAGCTAAGGAATGAATGCCTGGGAGAGGGGCGGCTCTCATATCCCTCTTTTCTCTCGCTTACTGAGGCGTATAGTCATTACAAGTCGGATCTCTCTGTTACCAGACTGTTTTCCTCCGAACCAAAAACCATTTCAGAAGTAGAGCAGTCCTCCAAATGTAATCATTTTTCTGTTCTGAATAAATAACTGTGTTTTCACCAGAATTATCTGTTTACCTCGCCTTATGAAAGGGAAACGAGTCGAAAATATCCTCAAAGTCTCCATGTAGCATATAAACTATAAGGAAGACAGCGGGGGAAATTTATGGCGCGTAAGTCAGCCGGGATCGACACAAACTCATTCTATTCCACACTAAGAAATGTGGACCGCTATAATCCAAAAATCGCCCCGTCTAAAAATACGAACCTATTCCGAATGTCTTCATAACTTTCTCCGCGCAAAAATCTTGCGGTGGCTAGGAAATGGTAAAATCCACTTCCCTCTAATAACGCTCCGAGAGGCATAAACTGTGTCACCGGGTTTTGGTACGCAAAACAAAGGTAGTCTTTCAATTGCCTCCCATAGATTTCAGACGGGTTTTTACTCCGTGCCGTCCGCTGTATATTTGCGTCAGCCGTAGATCTTTCCCGTTATGGAACCTTCTGAGAGAAATCCACGCTTCCATCTTAATTTCTAACGCCTTTACGTTTTAAGAGAGATAAACGCGGCAGTAAATTTCAGGTTCTCTCACTCGTTGGTATATCTTACTGCTTGCTAGTCGCTCGGAGAATTTTAGGAGGGCTGATGTCAACAATAATTATCGGCTGGTAATGAAGCGGACACTTTAGAACATGTCACAATAAAAGTTCCCAGCATACATTTTACAAACGTAGTTTGTCACTCTCCAACCTAACATATTATATTTCAAAGATGAGCTGTGCTTATAGGGCTGTAAGTTTTAAAATTACCGCACGTACACAAGTAACATCTACATCAACATATGTACTCTGCAAGCCGTCTTTTGGGGTGTGGCAGGGGGTGCATGAACCATGAGTGTACTTCTCTAATTGATTAGTTTCGCGTATCGTTAGAGAAAAAAATTTTTGAAACGATTAGTTTTAGTATCCACTTCCCTGATTTTTCTCTTAGTATCAGAACGACCTATATTTGAGAGGTAACGCGTAGTAGTTAAATCCTTTAAGAATGTTCCTTCTCTGCACTTATTAAGTAAAATAAATCTTTATCTAAATCTTCTTTCTTCTAGAGATTCTCATCCTGCATCTTGAAGCATTTGAGTAATGCTCACTGATTTATCGTAACAATTTTTTACGAAACATCGCATTTCACAGAATCTTTTCTAATTCTCGAAAGCAATACTTTTTGGGAGGGTCCCATACACTACACGAATAGCTAAAGTGAGGCCTAGCAAACGCAACGTAACATCGTTCACGGTCTTTTTCTTTGCTCCTACAACTGTTCTCTTCATGAATCCGAGTTTTTTAAGTGCTCGTCCACATATATCATTGTGTAGGTCCCCCATGTTATGTTATTCGTAAAGATTCGATCTTTGTGAAAATTCGACCCTCTGATTTGTGACCAGAAAATCCAGATTTATTATACTCTGTGGCAGCCAATGTGTGAACACACTTTTCTGTTAACAAATTCAGAGATAGAAGGAAGAACTAAAGAAAATTTTCGCTTACGCAGACCTGGAACTTATCGCCACACGTTTTTTTCAATATCGGAAGAATTTCTTTCACAACAGCACGTCTCTTTAAGCCTTCATAGATTTATTTTGCCTCGCTTTATTTATTTTTCTATTTTCATTTGCTTTCTTATTTCATTTTTCATTTTGCTTTTGCTTACTAAACTTTCAACCCAGATTACACACCAATTTCACCCCAGACGAAGTGGTATCCAAATAAAATTCGGACGTTTAAATCCAGCCTCAAAAATGAGCTGAAAACTCGATTTTATTTTCACATACGGTAGTTCTAATTGATATGCAATTAAAGTACATGGGAGTAGTTTTTTCGATGAAGTAGCGAAGTTGGTCGAATAGTTTATGCGGCGTTGACTCTTTGTGAGTAGAACTAAATGAGGTTTTTTCAAAAATGTTAATAATTTGTTATAATGTTTTTAAAGTAACGAGCGTGAAAATCATCACGTTTTCCTGTTAATTCCCACAGGCTTAGTCATTGCGTTGACGTAAGGATACCAGTGAAATTACCTAGCCTCTTTCATTGCTTTTAAATGGGATTATAAACTGTACTGAACAACAACTAAAATTAAAGACAACATACTTTTGGCGATACCGTATGCCATGTACTTCCTTTTGGGAATTCTTCTGATATGAATATAAGCCATTCTTTATAATATAAGTCATTTTCCTGATAATTTTTCCCGACGTCACATTAAAGTATTAATTCAAGCTTAGCCACATTCTAAAAATTCATGCGTCAAATAGTTTAAGGGCTTCCGGATAGTCAAGTGTGCAACACGTTCGACTGCAATGAAAGGGGTCCCGGGTTCTGTTCCCGGTGTGGGGCCTACGTGCCAAATGACCTCAGCTGCCGAAGCACTTTTAACAATACCACTACTACTAATAGTCTAAGTTCACATTGAATCCGGAATAAAACGGAGCACAATAACCATAGAATGAGTTTTGTAGACAGATAATTTCTCATCAAACCAAATATGTTCCAAATTTAGCACTGTAGTAGGTGACCCGTGAGTTATTAAGAGCTGACGGAGCACTGGTTGAGAAGCTCTGCCTGAAAATGGCAGTAGCTTATTGGATTCAATGAAAGGTTTGATTCCCTTTCACAGGAAATCATTTCGATCCGCTTCACTCTCTCCCTTTTCGGAATACAGGTAGCCGTCGAAGTACAAGCAATTGCGCGTACAGTTCGACTTTACGACCGAGCCTCCCGAGGCGAATAGTGTTCCCCGGCTGGTTGGGTTTATTGGGATATGGGAAATAGAAACCCAAATTGCTTTACTACTTCTCTCTCAGAACTGTATTTGAATTCAACAAAAGCGACTGAACAGCCATATTATGCAAGAAACATCCCATCCATGCTCTGTTAAACTCCTTATCCGAATCTACATATACGTAACTTCTTCGGGAATCATATTCTTACATATTTTAGCATCTTTTAATTACCGAGGGGATGGTATTAATGAGAAACTAGTTCAAAAGAGAGCGTTGGTAAAGTAAATAACGTATCGTCATTAGTAAATAAGGTAGCTACATTTAATCACCTACTATTCATCACAGCACGTATTGTTTGAGACTCACTTGGTTACGGTTTGAGTTCTCCTTTAATAGGCAATAAGCTTACATTTATTCGGTATTTCTCTTTCCAGAACAGTTGCTTGTTGAAAATACAACATCATTCAGATGTGGGTGTATTTGTTTTTCGAATCAATGCTATTCTTTTAGGATTAGGTCGCCGAGGTTTATCCATCAGCGAAAACACTCGGTCGCTGAGATGCTCATAAATTTACTCTTTAAGATTACATCCACTTCCACGACATTGTTTTTTCCGCGCGCCATATTTTATTTCACTCAGCGTTTTCAGAATATAGAAACTAGAGTTAATAGTTCGTGCCGAATCTAGTCAGATCGCGGATCACGATACTGTGTCATAAGTGCGGCTCTCTGAAACCTACATTAATTGATTGATTCAATAATGAATCTTCAAAAATCACTTACGACATAGGCATGATACATTAGGTACTGTATGTGCACCTAAAGGTTTCTGTATTAGTAAGAAATACATCACTGTCGCCACAGGAAAGGCCTAGTCCATTACCAATTCCAAATAATGCTGTCTTTATTTCAAAAAATAAAATTCACGGAGGAGGCCGTAACTCTGTGGAATTCCGACATTACTCCAATTGTTAAATAAAACCAAGTTTAAAAAAAACATTACAAATAACTTTACTGATCCACAAAAAGATTCGTTGGCGACTAGTTTCGACTAATCATAGACATTGTGAGTTAGACAAGAATCAGTTATTTTACTGGCATATCTGGAGTATGAATGTGGGACGAATTTTACTTCATTAACATAGAAAGCTTTATAGAAAAATAAAATTTCAGACAGTGTAAGAAACTTTCAGACAAAACAGTTCCAACCCCAAAGTTGAGGGTCCGAGTACCGGATCATCGGATTTTTCTGGTTGGAGAATGGTTGTGCATGTTCTTCAGTAATAATAATTATTGAAATGAATGTAGTCGAGGTCTTCCGGTTCCCACGCAAGAGTTAATTATTATTAATAATTTTAAATTAATTAAAATTCCTTTTAGGTTAAGCAAACATTTACATACGTGTAATTCATTGAAAATGCTCCTCGATAATTTCTTATCCTTGCACATATCTTTCGCTTCCGACTTAGCCGTATATAAAAGATACAGAAGCAGGTCTAACTTTGTATTATTTATTAATACAAATAACTCCATGAGAATAATCAAAACACAATTAAAACTTTATAATAAAACACGAGAATATTCTATTCTATTTTTGGAGTTTAGTAAACTATTTTTCTCGTGGAGATTCTTTTAGCCATGCATACTTTCATTAATTAATCAATACATAATCTTTGTCACTCTGTTACCATTAATCTCCAGGTATCCAAGATCGGCACATAAAACCCTTTTCAGATTGTCCAATCAGTCTTTCTTTCAGCCCTCATCCATGCTTAACCCAGTTTTTATCGACTCATCCTCCTGTCTTTTTTTGCACACATGCTTCTCATGTGATCTATTCCAACTATATTCAGCTTACATATACGTATAGCTTGTGTATCCGTGCCGTTTTGTTTGCTTGTAAGATGTGATTTAACCTACTTTGTCCTTAATACTTAGTTAACTATCAGTAGGTTTCGCAGGTTTTCCACACACCTCGAGGGTGTTTTCCTGCCGTGGTGTGTATTTTTCGAAGTTTAAACTTAGGTTTTTAAACCATCAAATAATTTTTCTTCTGTGCATTTTTTTTCAAGCTATTTCTTTCAAATTTCGTATGATGGAGGGTTAGATGTAAGAAGAGACTTGATAGTCTCAATCGCACCCAAATTAAGTCGTATTACTGTTATATTTTTAATATAATTATCTCCTGAAAAACCATTTTCGTTTTGATATTTGTTAGGTTAACTTCTATATACAGTCATTTTCGTTCTTTTTAACGATTTCTCATATTTATTCATCGATTTTATTTGCCAGCTACCCCTCTTCGACCAATATCCTCAGTCTTTTCTCTCCAAATATCGATCTTTATGTTCTTATAAATAATTTTATGTAAGTACAACAACCATTTTTCCGTATGCCCGACACTTCCGTTTAGTAATAGGTATTTAGAAATATTTATAGTTTATTAGGAGTAAATCAGCCAGGCGGCATGACCGTAATGATTCCCTCCCCCATAGGAATGCTGCGCCGTAGACTTTAAATATCGGTTCCCAACCTTTGTTGTCTCAAGACCCGCCATCCATTTCCGTAAGACAGCCAAGTCCCATCAAGATTGTAAGAATCGGTTATCCTACAAGACACAATTTACCATTTCACTAATATGTACATAGCTTTAGAATGGCAGCGAAACACTTCGGGGGATTTATTAGCGGCGACTTTATATATTAGAAAAGATATTGCTAAAACGAATAAAATAATAACACATCAACCAATTAAGCTCGTAAATCTCTCGGGTGTCTCGCCGGTTGTGAATTGCTGCTTTAAACCTGATGATCAAAGGTATCTCAATGCACTTTAGCCAGTGTATTGATAAAATATGCGAAAAACTGGCTGAATGGGGTATGAAAAGCTCATAAAAATTCAAAAGAAGCCGAAACGTGGCTGATACGGGTGCGGAGGTCACCAGGGATGGATTGTCCAAATACAATTCCACCGCTGTCTCTCGCAGCTTAACTTAAATCTCGAGGGATAGCATCGCGGAATTCTCCAAAGACGTTTAGCGCAGGGTTTTGAACCAACCGGTCGCTATCGACAAATCGATCTTTGTCACGCCCATGGCTTATTCCATATTAATGGCTAATTTCCATTCGTTTTGAAACTTAACGTAATTTCTGTAGCGAGGCTCAAAGCAGTAGCAAAATGCAGTTTTGAAAACTGTTCGAAAGCTTCATCGCCGAAATGCAGCTGGTTTATAAATGTATATATTCCGTTTGTCTATACAAGTTAATTACAGTAAAGTAGTTGAAATGTGTGTGTAAATTTTGGTTTGGTCGCAAAACCATTTTTCCTGTTACTACCTAAGATTAATCTAGCTGTTACTTCGCATATAAATTTTCGTTTGTTTCTATATACATCTATGCAACTATTTATTAACTGATGTATACATCGTCATTATTATGTCTTTCGACAGGTCTCTCTACATGTTCATCTACATCTACGTACATTTCAAGTAAACGTCGATTCAAATTGCAGGTGAGTATCAGCGTTTAACATACATTTTGCCCTAGTTAACTATCTCTCTCGTATCCATAGAAAGATCACCATGCATGGCATTCTTCGTTCCTAAACACCTTTACTTTCTGATATGCTTTTCCAATCCTCGACTTTGTTTCGGTTTAAATCAAGTAAAAGCTTTCTTAACCATTTCTCGCACATATCTTCATTCACATGCCCCTGATTTTCGTAAGAATTTTGCTTTTAATTGCATCCCTACACTTTTACTTGCTGTTGATATTCCTGTATCGCCTCGTTGTCGTCAAATTTTGAAATGAAATATTGAAGCGATGCGTTTTTACTACAGTATTGCTTATTCACAGAGATTACTCACTGGTATAGTTTAAATCAGGGTCTCAAAAGTACGACCCGCGGGCCAGATCCGGTCCACGAAAGATATTATGTGGGCCGCAACGAAATTGGATGTTATACTCAAACACCCCACCCGTCGTGAGCCGTTTAATATTCATACTTAGTTATTTTCGAGCATTTCTCTTGTATTTAATATATATGTATTCTTACGTATAAAATCTAGTTCAGTTATTCCTTATCAAACGCGATAAATTATATGAATAAAGATTTCAAAAATGAAGATCCCGCCTATCAAAAAGTTTGGAGAATCCAGGTAAAAATGATTCAATGTTAGTGCGCCTGGTTTTATAAAATTTTCATTCTCATTCCCAAACTCATTTCCAAACTTATCACGGATGGAAACTAACGTGCTCGACGGAAAGTTGAATCCTACCTCAGAAGCGGTAATTATATTTGGCGATCATGAAATTCCTAGTATTTTAGGTGTGGGTAATAAATCCTTTCCTAAAGGCCATGCCATTCCACGGTCTTCGTTAGGTGGCGATACGGTGGTCTACGATAAGGAATAGAATTGGAGGAAGAGGAAATATTTCTCCTTTCCAAAACTTTGGCCCTGAATGGGATGATATCTCTGCAGGTGACACGTGCGACGCTCTCTTTGTTTTATGCTGGCGCAGCGCATGGGCTGGACCAAACCCAGGACAATTATTTCGAATTAATAACGAGCCCCGGATCCCTGGACTGGAGGTTTGATATACCTCCCGGGCTTTGAGTTCCAGGAAAACCGCAAATATTTTCAGAAGTTGTTCACGCTACGCACAATAATTTGAGAAGTTGATATTCCGTTATAATTTTCACATGATTTTGGAATGACTTAAATAATTCAGCTTTTGGTTTCCTCCGGTGTTCGCGTAGCACTGTTTTTCCGCGTGGATAATTCAGCTCTGAATTTCGGCTCTATTGATTCAGGTTTAGATAAAGGAAAGCGAAATATGCTGATCTTTTAAAACAGTAAATGGATCATTTCTGTCGCAGTCCAAAAGCTTTTTCATCACGTTTTATTATGCGATGAAAACTGAATTTCGTTTTAATTTATTTTAGCGATGTAAAAAATGCGTGGAGTTAATAATTACGTTGTCGCTGATCTTATTTTTCAAAATCAGGCTCGGATCGGTGTGATTACTTAGTTTTTTCATTGATTGATGTATGTAATGAGATTTTATTGATTATGTCATAGCATAATTTATATAATTCCGATAGATTTATTCTCCCTAAGGCAAAAACTATGTGTAAAACGGATAGCTTATTGATAATAACGTAGAATGTATATATGATAATGTAAACGTAAATAACCGCTGCTATGTATTGGTAGATCAATGCGCTACAGTGATGAGATTCAGGAAACTATAATGTCGTTCTTACCAATGTTCAAATTCGCGATGTTAATATAAATATTTAGTGATATATTTATGGGAGCACATTTTAAACGTGCGTGTGATATTTCTTACTATCTAACGAAAAAAATGTGTTGATGGTCTCTGCTACACTTTTTATTACTATCTTTTATTTTATTTATTTTATTTTTTCTACCTCTATTTCCGCGGTTTTTTCGCCACTTTGCATGGATGTTTCCCACACCCTGAGCTTTTTCCGTGAACCTTCAGTTGAGTTTCCCAACAGCTAAAATATCTCTGCACTCATTCACATATTTGTGTGTAAATAAGTTTGCTAGTTGTATAATGATTGCATTTACATGTTGTTAGCAGGTAATATTTAAAGGTAAGGTTAGTAGGTAAGCTAGATACTACCACTGAATGGCTTCAAAGTTTAACCGTAAAAGAGGTACACATGACCAAAGTAGTTGTACTAAAAGTATGACCAAAGTAGTTGTAAAAGTAATTACATTATAATTATCACTATTTACTCTTACGGAGGGTTTAGGCCAAAATGGCCTCTCTTCCATCAAACCTCAGGAGATATTACATTAATAACCAAAAATAATTGACTAAAATTAACTTAAATCTAGAAAAAGTCCCGTGGTCCCGGGTTCGAATCCTGGCTAGTCAGATTTTTCTGGTTAGGGAATGGTCATGCGTTTTCGTCCTTCGTTATTGTTAATTAATTATTGAAATTGATGGAATTGGGATTAGCTTCCTGCTTCCTTTATAGAAGTAATTATTATTATTATTTTTATTACTAAATGCGTAAGATTGCTCATATAGTATGTACAATAATGCATGGTGCTGCAATGACTAAAAATTGCCTTTACAGTAGTATAATATAATTTTACTGTATACTACGGCATTTAAAGTAGCTTCAACTANTAATAATTATTATTATTATATTAAAAATAAATCTAAACATCCTGGCAAACATAAGTACAAGAAAATGGTACTAGCAGTAGACAGTAGACAAATTGTAAATACAAACAGGCAGACAAGTTGATATACAAAACGTGGGAAAAATACTCAACTGAAGGTTTGTAGAGGAAAACCCACGACGCGGAAAAACACCCACACAAGAAGGGGGATGAAGATAACCCACGAAAACTCAAGAGGTAATAAATATTACGCTATATCTAGAGGGGGATGCAGATGATATTTAACATCTATGTATCGCCAAGCGTGATAGTGTATCGGTACATACGTCACTCATCGGATGTATGTAACTCTTAATATTATACTATTCTTTTGCAGTATATACTCTGAATGATTTAGCGTAGTAATTTCTTAAAAATGATTGCGTAACATACGAATGAATAAGGAAGTTATATCTTTATCGAATTGAGTGGATTTTAACAACAGCCATTCGGATATTTCCTCAAAAATTCTCTTCGCTAGACCCAAAACTCATCTTGTTTCCACCTGAATTTACGAGTGTAAGATTTACCACGATTTCAAAGTATTGAAAGTGTCATAGCTGCCGGAAATTCGCCAATGAGGATATCATACTCCAGCTACGGTAACTTTAACATTGGAAAGGGAGCGCTGATCTGGGTCCAGATGTACATTTCCTTCGATATTGTAAGGACGGTGCCGAAATGGGTGCGAGCGGAGCCAGGAAAATGGTGCTTTCGCAAGGGTCCATTTTATTCCGATGCCGAACGAACACTTCGATCCTCCTCTAAAGAATGGGAGGAAATCGGCTAATCTCTCAACGCTTTATTTTTACGGATTCTTCTTTACGAGAGAAGAAAATACGAGAATCGTCACGGGTTTTATTGCAGAAGATAAATGCGGTAACACGTAAAAATCCTCTTCTGTATTGAAAGATTCTTTCCGGAGGTAACGTCGTGAAACTAATGCTGACACGTTCTAAAAGGGCGGGGATTTGTTTCTCTATCACCGAACTGCCGAATTCTTTCACATCCATGTTTTTTTAAGGTTACTTAGCCCTTTCACTGATAATCTCAGCTATTTTATAAAAAAACCATTGCCCAGGTTAATTTAGTTATTTTTGTCAGTACTGGCCTTTGGGTCGGTTAGGTTCTCAGTTACTTCATCGTTAGCCACCAAAAGCTTTGGGTTTGAAATAAGGCATAAATTCCATATAAGGAGTAGGTAGTTTGCCATTGTTTTTCTCTTTTAGCCAGAATGCTATCAGTAGAATAAGTCCACGTAATTGTAACACCGTGGCCCTAAGAATGAAAATTTTTATGCGTAGAAATAAATAAAGGTATTCAAGATAAAAACCAATAATAAGCATAACCTAAAGCATAGCACGAGCCTAAAAACCATAAACTGAAACCTCATCTTTTAAAACCTCAAACATAGACATAGACCCTGTTGATTTTATATAATCACAGCAATGCCGATTTAAGGAAACAATAAGTTAAAAATGTATTTCCCAATCCTGTACCAAGAGACAAATGAAAAATTTCCTCTTACGAAATAAAAACTAATATTAATCTATAGAGTGGGGTCTGTAAAGTATTCAGCCTGAAAGCCTGTTTGGACCTCATTCCCTCTATCATCAGCTACAAATAGCTAGGAGAGGGAGATGAGGCTTACTAGGCAAGATGAGGAGTGAGGTAGTTTGCCCTTGCTTTCCTTACTGAGCCAAAATGATATATGCAGAACAAGCCCACGTTAGTGAAGCACAGTGACTCTACGAATAACACTTTTCGTAACATAGCAATAAGGAGAAAACTTAATTAATACCAACGTTCAGCGTAACTCATACCTCAGCAGATTTCATATCATCACAGCCATGGACAAGACTGAGGTAAAAGTATATAAAAGAAACATTTTCTCAATGCCGTACCGAAAGACAAATGATAAATATTTCGTTCATCACGATATTGTAGCAGGACCATAGAGTGGTGTAAAAGCTACGATTAATATTCTATAGAAACTTTAAAAACCTATAATGTAAAAATTATACCATTTATAAATGTAATGGATTCTAACTATGAAAAGGAAACAAACGAATCGCAGTTTATTTACTATAGTAAATCTGGAATATTTATCTCTCATTCTCGTTAAAGTTTATTAATCCTCAATAATTTTCCTCAATACTCTGTTGCGGTTCTGCGAAGAATAAATTGAAAACTTTCTCTTTTTAATCCTTATGACTCGTTCACAATACCTGCTAGTCAGTCAAAGGTAAAACGATGTCTGGCGAAAAAATGCCTCCGTATCGTGAAATAGCAAAATAAAATTCCTTTCCTTTCCAATGAGCACGGGCCATTCCGAAGTTCCTCGAGTTTTTGTAATGAATTAAAATCTCCGTTTCTCGGTTTATTCTCACATCCTATTATGGGTGATTATGTCCTCGGCGTTTCCGAGAATAATAAATATCTCGCAGAGAAAAAAACACGATGACAGTGTTGGTAAGATTTTGTTTCCAAGAACAAAGCAAAGGGACAAAAAATTCATGCTCATCATCCTCCCCGACTAGCATTTCTTCTCATCATCTGCAATCCTTTCCGGAGCCTCTCTGGTTGACTTATCTTTTTATCTTTCCACTCATAAACATTTCCTTTTGAGCATCTGGCTCTTTTACTTCGCCTCTTTTTGATAGTTTTCCTTTAAAGCCGAAACGCGAGCCAGCAATTTGATACCTTACCATTATATCAACGAGGTTCCGGAGCGTTTAAATCATGTACAAGATGCGATCTGAAACACTCGTTCATGGTAAAACGTGAATCTTTGATGAAAATAATTTTTGCTCCCTTTGCGGTAAATGCGAGGTCTGAAATTTCGACAAGTGTTCATGCCTTCGCTTTTTGGTGCATTAGACGAATACTCGATTTGTATTCTCGGATTGAAATGCATTTTTAATCTTTTTAAAGTACATACATTCATCAGTTTTGTGATTAACTTTTGAAATACTTCTTTGCAGAGTGTACGTTCCTTTGGCGTATGGCTCGTTATTTTATCTTCTTCTTTTGCTACGTGATTTTTCCGCTAAAAAGAGTCGGCATAATACATATTTTCTTTAATAATGTTATTTTTTTAATAATATACTTTAATCATAGAATCTCATGTAATAGTATTTGTGTTTTAGTTAATTTTAATAGTCTTTATTGGGAAAGAATTTTGGCACAAATTAATTTTCAAATATATCACGTCTTCAATGAAATTGTCCCCACGTTTTTTAAACAAACTCTTGAAAAGACGCTGATTGCTGAGGAATAATCGAGGAATTTAACAGATATATAAATTCGTAATTACCACATAAGGAAGCGAAAACATGTTCTCAATGCGATATTAAATTGTTGCATTATAATGGCGTAAAAAAGATGAACCTACGACCTTGGTGGGTATCTCTCGAAATGTACCACAAATATATCGATAAACCTGAGCATTTCGAGAGTTCAATTAGTACAAAATAAAGTTCTAAATCCACAGTGATCATTTATTTTAAATATGACCTATTTCGTCGTTGAATATCATATCATATTTCTGGATGAACATGATGAGTGTTGATGAGGCTAGATGGAAAACTGCGAAATGGCTCGTAGCTAATGAAGGATTTTATCACTATTTATCTCGATGGCATAGTTGATGAAAGAGCTTTCATTCTCTCCCCAATCATGCCCGACTTGGATTCATCTTCGAAAATTTGGAGCGAGACCAAAATAAATCCTTTCCAAATTCCGATATTACGGAGGCTAAAAAAGCCTTGCATTTAGAATTTAATCCCTTCGAACGAATCGAGGCGGATCCTTTTTAAGAGAAAATTCCATTTTTTTCCCATTTTTTAGTGAATGCAGCGCTGAAATCTAACTAGCTTTTCATAACATGGAGAGGGATCCGGCGATAAATGCTATGTTTTATGGATGTGCAATGAAGCGAAGAGGAGACCCATCATATAATCACGGGAAATCATGCTACCCATTCATCCTCTCTTTGAAATCCCTTATTTTCCTCTACAGGAGCTCCGAAAATCAAAAGGAAGAAGGGAGCGCTCTCGACCCTTCCTTCCTGTCTACTCATCCCATTCCACAAGACCTTTCCCGTCCCACTTTTATTCGCCCCTAAAGTCTTCGCATGGGCCACTGCCTTTTATTTAATCGGGAGCGTACGTAATCGATGGAAGATAAATTTTGCGGCCCTTAATACTGCAGACGATTGATCTAATGCTCGTGGCCTATGGAAAGTAATTATCGACATCAGCGAGGGGAAAAGAGGTTTAGAAGTAAAAATAGAAGCATTTTTCGGCTGGTTAACCCCAGTGTCGGCCTTTCCGCACCAATTCTAGGAATTTCGAAAGACTCTTAATAGGTAGAGAATGAAAGGGAGGTCTTTAATCTACGGGAAATCAAAGGGTTGCCGGATAAAGTTGGAGGAAGCGGATCGTATGAGTAAATAATCCAAGTCTGTTAGTTAGTCTCCGCTACTAACGTTCTCCCTCATCTTACGTATAAAAATAAGAATCATCAATGTAAATATCGATGTGCATATTCCCTTTCATTCCACTTTCTCGCGTCTAAAATCATTTCTGACCATTGACAAACCTACGAGTTTGCAGTTCTTTAGTATTTTTTCTGTAAAGTTTATGATGATACGGTCGTAGTTTTTCTCGAGTTTAAAATAATCTATAGAGTGGGGTCTGTAAAGTATTCAGCCTGAAAGCCTGTTTGGACCTCATTCCCTCTATCATCAGCTACAAATAGCTAGGAGAGGGAGATGAGGCTTACTAGGCAAGATGAGGAGTGAGGTAGTTTGCCCTTGCTTTCCTTACTGAGCCAAAATGATATATGCAGAACAAGCCCACGTTAGTGAAGCACAGTGACTCTACGAATAACACTTTTCGTAACATAGCAATAAGGAGAAAACTTAATTAATACCAACGTTCAGCGTAACTCATACCTCAGCAGATTTCATATCATCACAGCCATGGACAAGACTGAGGTAAAAGTATATAAAAGAAACATTTTCTCAATGCCGTACNTTACTTTATTTAGGTACTTAAATTATTTAAAATATTACACATGCTGTTGCTAAGTCCGTTGCAGGTGTATTATGACGTTTATTTACTGCACGGAATAGATATCGTTGCGGCGAAACAAAAGATACGGAGAGGATGAGGTACACAGCTACGGCTAGCTGAATATTTTATTTCTCCTGGATTATTCCCCCAATATTGGGGTGAGCCTTTCATGCTCATGCGTCTAATAAACCCGAGAATAAGATATATAAGACTGGGACTCCGCCATTTAGAAGTCCGTATTTTTTCCGCTGAATATTTGAACCGGCCCAAAATCACCCTCCCTTTTATTACCTACCAGTATAATTTCACTATCCTCGAGGGTGTATTCTCATCCATTTTAAATTAATTGTTGAACTAACTCTAGGAGAAACGTGTTACCTTGTTAGAGATACAGAGTTGATGTCTCCACGGTGCGTATACATTTTCTGGTTACCTTTCTATGGAGGTCTCGGAAATTATCTTTTTAATCGGCACATTTTACTTTTATGCGCGCTCACTAATTTCTGCGCAATCGTGGAATCTACGATGTTATCGAAGACTTAGTCAAAGCCGTAAGGTTTCCGCGAAGGGCTTAAATTTTATATTCTTCGATTACGTTTTTCGTCGCCCGACTTTACGCTGACAAAAATGTGTTTCGTGCTTGAAAAATATTCCTCGGACAGTATATCCTCCCTTTTTGGGGCCACCTTTTTTCGATCTTAATCAACGTATATATTTTTTGTGAAGGGAATCGAGGAAGAAATTTTGAGTCCGCGCATAAGCTAAAGGCTGTTATCTTATGAGGTCCTGTTTTGATTACAGGTACGAAAAAATAGTCACGCGATTCCATCTCCTAATAAGCATGCGAAGCTAATTACCCGTAAGATTTACAATTCAACTCCCTGGTCTTATCCTGACATACCTCCTGAGACACGCAAGTAAAGGGCGAGGGTGTATTGCACATTAACCTACATCAGCAGCGAAGGTAATTTCTTATTTTTGGACTCTATCGGAGAACTGAACATGAGATACTTTGCTTTAGCTCCACCTTTTCTCGTTTTAATGCCGTTATTTAAAAAATTAGGGAAATTTTCCAACAACTTCTCATCTCCTTTAATAACAATGGGCAAAAGAGGGAATTTAAATTGAGAAATATTAACTATTCTAGTTGCTCCTATGAGTTTGAATTGAGTGGGTATGTTTATTCGAATATTTCAAACTGGGAACTCCCATCAGTGGATGTTTGGGAAGGTCATTCACTTATAATCTATTCACTGTATAGCAAGTTAGATTATCAGCTATAGTAAACGAGAATAATGATGATTACTGCAAAATTTATTCCATTTCTGAACAGTTTAGAAATAACATTTATATATACATATGTATACCTAGGATGACCAGATTTCAATAAGTCAAAGAGGGACGATACCCCTGGAATATAGGCAACTCTCGGGGTCTTCTTTATAACTGGCCGTAACGTATGCTTATAACGGACCTTTAACTAAAGTTCACTTTAGGGCCCGGTATTGTTAGAGTTTGACTGAAGATTACAGTTTATCTGATTTATATATGATTGATTTGCATAGAAATTTACTATAATCTTAACTTTGACAAAACAATATAACACCGGGCCATAAAGTGAATATTAGTTGACGTAAGATTTCAAGATTAAAACGTGTTGAAACTGCTGTAAAAAAACGTTGATGATTAAATGATTTAGGAGGGCGACTTTATTGAGGCTCGATTGGAGTGGAATTCACTAGCCGAAAATAATCGTCATTGAAAGCCAGATCACGAAAGATGCAATATTACTGCGTTTAAGTTTTCTTTCAAATTCCTGTAGACACTGAGACTGATAACTCAACCAAAACAGTAAATGCTTTAAAAACCATGATTGTATAATTTGCCTCAGTTTAGTTAAGATACATTCAACAACACAGTGAAGAGAGCGTCGGGATCTTTAAGCCAGTGATATTAACTACCAATTTAAATCTAGAAAAGTAATATATAATGTAAGTTACTCTGTATAGAGACGGTTGCTCTAAAGTTATCACGACGGTTTACCACAGAGATTTCTTTGGAATTGACATTTGCCTCCCTCGACTACGAGAAGGCGGCACGTTTTTAGACTATTTGGGGAAGCGAGACATGGAGTCCAAATGCGGGACAGTCCCACCAAATTCGGGATATTTGGAAATCGGGACCATAATTATTCTCTTTCGTCTTTATACCCATTCTTACGTCTTTTTATAGTTTTTTTAAATTCGGGTTTTACTGAATTTCATAGAGATGGATTGTTTGGAAAATGAATGGACGGGGTATGATGCTTTGAATTACGTTAAGATGGATATTCCCACACTACCCACGTTTCTTTGAAACATAAAAAGATGGATTGTGTAGTTTACTAGAGGATTACTATCGCACTCGAAACGGGTATTAAATTAAGTCTTGCTGAAATTACATGGGCTGTCATTCATTTACTGGGAGTACGGCGTTGTTGATTCATGATAATCTACTATTTAATTCTGGATAACAAAGCAGATTAGGAAGTCATTCTGGAAAAATATGATGACCTGAAGAGAGAAATTCTCTTCCAGAAATTAACGTAAACATCTTTATTAATTCACAGAAGCCCCTTTTGCATCACTATAAGATCTTTCCCGATGGAAAACCAAAAGTATACAATGAATGAATGAATGAAGTATTTATTAAGGAAAGGTAAGGCCAATTGGCCTCCCTTCCGCCTTACCTCAATTGCCAATACATAAGTTAAATTTAATATATAGAGTCAAAAGAAAAAAATACAGCAACAACACAAAAATGTTTGGGTTTGTGGGGAAAATCTTCTCAACTGAAGGTCGAAGAAGACAAAAACCCTAGTTTGGTGACATTAGTAAATTAAACACCTCTACTACTGCGATGATTTGTGTGTAGAGTCTTGAGGGTTACTTTTGTAAATAAAAACTCAGAGGATATTTAATGGAAATACGAATATACCGATGCATCGCTTGGAATGTTAAAAGTTTTCTGTTTGTCATTACCAGATTATAGAAAAAGAATTGAACACATTTGACGATGTCCTAAGTTCGGAAGTTTTAAAACTCCTGTACCGCGAGTTATAAGCGACCAGACAATCGTACAAGTGTATTCAGACTCTAGACAATAGGCGATAATGGTCGTACATGACAATGAACACCACCTTACTGTCGGGTAAAATTTGAAACACTAATCCCCTCTTGGGTTACTCCATTGAGGTACGCAAGCACTCATGCCGACCCGATATTCATCGGAGATAATTCCCTCCTCTAGGGCACCGGAGCCGACAATCCCAACGCGTATGCACGTCCACCTCTGGAAGCTGCGTAAAGAAGGCAGGGCGTCGTGCAGAGAAGCCCCTGGGGAAGTGGAATCGATCGATGGGAAGGGGACTACGGGAGGGGCGAAAACTAGGGAGCACTGGGCCGTATTAGAGGGCGGAATTAGGGGGTGATACTAGGAAGCGACACTAGGGAATAGTGCTAGGCAGCGGTATTTGGAGACGGTATCAAGGATCGGGGGGATGTGGCGTGGAGAGGACGATGACGAATAAATTCAGTTCCTGCCGGAAAACTTTTGTTCATGTCTTCTGACTCAGGGACTAATCCATGATTTTCTATTAAGCACTTTAAGTTCACTTTTTTATGGAGATCACGGGTTAGGGGAAAGCATCTGGCTCGGATTAAGGTAGGGTGTTTAGGTCAAGGTTTATTCATTCAGTACAGCTTTTGGTTGGTGGTATTTACTGATTGTTGTTTTAAGGTCGAAATCCCAGATTGTGGAAGTAAAGTATTTAGGATATTTTTTAGTTTTAAGTTGAATATTTCGGTTATTTTATTTAAGGTTGTAGAGAGAGGCGTTATGTTATGGTATTTGTCAGGGGTGTAGCCAGAATTTGTATATGAGGGGGTCAGAGCCAAGGAGTAAACACTACATGGCCTACCATCCAGGGTCAGGAATACTTCGGCTCAAATATAAACTGATTTATTTTAACATGCATACCATGCGAATCTCCAATGGTGTTTATATGGCTTAATTGCGAGAGGTCATCCTCTCGCATGCTTTCGTATATTTTTGGCTCTCAGAGGGGGTTTGAACCCCCAAAACCACCCCCTTGACTACGCCTCTGGTACTTGCATATCTAGGAAGTACTGGTATGGTGTGGAACGTTAAAAATTCCTTCAATGGTTTTGCTTTCGAACCTATACAGCCTCTGCAGGTAGGATTTGTACATATAATGCCAGGTGGGTGATGCATAGATGAGATGTCTGACTATTTATAGATATGTTATGAGTTTAGCGTTTATCGTTAATAGGTCTGTTAAATAAGATTCCGGATAAAGCAAATTTTGCCCTAGTTGCCTTTTGAATGCTGTTTTCAATATCGTTTTTTCCATGACAGTTTTCCACATCTAAAAATTACTCTTTCGTCTAGTTAGGGATGTATTCTCCTATCCATCGAAGGTCTAATGTGTCTTTATTTATGTTATTCGTACGGAATTACAGACGTGTGCATTTTTTAGGATTCAGAGCTATCTTCCTTTTATTTTCCCAGTTTTGTATGAGACATGCATCTGAATGTTGATTTGTTAGGTTTGGATCCGTTGAGCTACTAGCTATTGTGGTGTCATCAGCTTCATAAGAGTGGCGCAGTTTGGGAATGACTCCGGCGTAGGAAGGAGGGTATATAATCTTCATCGGCCTGCTTTAGTGCGTCGGTGTCCCCCATATGTGACCCTCCTATTTCCCAGCCGACTTCCATCCCTGTTTCCTCTTCCATACCGAAAACCAAAACTACCGGATGGGACATTGCGATGACGCTCTCCTTCGGATATGGATTGCCGATCGGGTAATACACCATGGCTATTGGGGCTTCCGATGGCTGCAATATACCCACGGACTTATCTCGGAACGTATATGAGCACACACGTGGAGCGTTTCAATTTTCGATGAAAAAGTCGCTTATGAGGGATTCGGCATGCTCCACATGTTTCCCGTGATTGCTCTTTGTGGGACGAGACATCCATCTGTCTCAGAAATTGAAACGAAGGAGTGCTTAAAACTCCGCCATCCATTACTTGTTTCCATCTTCTAATTTCGAATAAAGCCCTCCGGTGTTTCGCAATCCTCGGAACGCGCGCTTCTTTTCTAGTCTTGACTGTTTTCATCCAGCGTAATCAGTCCAGAAGTACTCGACATAGATTGAATGCGTACCATACTCCGATATCAGGGCGTCGAAATCTGCCTTTTTAAAATTTTCGGGTTATCGTTAACACCCCGATATGGAAAAGTAATCAGAGTGAGCGTTTGGAGCGATACCAAAATCTTCGCGATCGTTCTCATTGAAAATTAAAACGCTCCGTGTGGGTGGGTTGTAACCGACGTCTTCCGCGAACCGTGAGAAAGTTGGGGCAGTGATTGAACTACGGCGAACACATTTTCATCTTCACCAACAGGTATTCAGCTGATGAATGAGAGTTTCCAACACCTTTTAAATGAAAATGCTGCGGTTAACCAAGAAAAAAATTTATTCAAATACCGTAAGAGGTTCTCTAAGCTTCCGATAGAATTCCGGTGTATAAATAGAATAACAGGGGAGCGATTTTATGAGACCGTATCTCTTTTCCTTGAGAAAATCACTTGAAATGTAAACTATGCGTGTATTTGTGTAAGAACAGCTTGCACTGAATTATTTTTGATGACAAGATGTACGTAAAAATAATTTATCTATCTCAATTTAAATAATTCAGTACATGGGTGAGGATAGTTGCCTATTTCGCCTACAACTCAAGAATAATGGTCAAAAAAGTTGAAGAATTTTGCATAATATTGTGATGACATATTATGATAAGCCACAGACAACAGGCTACGTTTTATCTTATAAAGGACTTTCAATCCAAGGTAGTTCAGAAAGTTATTCATTAGAAATGCTCGTAAATACTTTTGTATCGGGTCTCCGGATACCCATGTGGGTAACGCGTTCGACTTCGACGAAAGGGTTCCATTCCCGATGGGGGATTACGTGCGAAATGATCTTAGCTATCGAAGCACTTTTAAAATTACTTCTAATTCTTCTTCTTCCACCCTTTTGCATCACTATAAGATCTTATTTATTCAGCAAAAATTAATATGAAAAATTTCTCGCAAAAGCTCCGTATGAATATCACTGGAAAGATAATTATTTTAATAAGATTAATTTATTTAAAATTTTCGCCTAGCACTTGGATGAGCGTAGACCTTTTGTGATTCCAGCTCTGTTTTGTATGCAGAGATTAGACCACGAATAGCTTCCTCACAAACTACTTCCCAGTTTTCTTCAACAAAGCTGAATTTACTTTATTTAGGTACTTAAATTATTTAAAATATTACACATGCTGTTGCTAAGTCCGTTGCAGGTGTATTATGACGTTTATTTACTGCACGGAATAGATATCGTTGCGGCGAAACAAAAGATACGGAGAGGATGAGGTACACAGCTACGGCTAGCTGAATATTTTATTTCTCCTGGATTATTCCCCCAATATTGGGGTGAGCCTTTCATGCTCATGCGTCTAATAAACCCGAGAATAAGATATATAAGACTGGGACTCCGCCATTTAGAAGTCCGTATTTTTTCCGCTGAATATTTGAACCGGCCCAAAATCACCCTCCCTTTTATTACCTACCAGTATAATTTCACTATCCTCGAGGGTGTATTCTCATCCATTTTAAATTAATTGTTGAACTAACTCTAGGAGAAACGTGTTACCTTGTTAGAGATACAGAGTTGATGTCTCCACGGTGCGTATACATTTTCTGGTTACCTTTCTATGGAGGTCTCGGAAATTATCTTTTTAATCGGCACATTTTACTTTTATGCGCGCTCACTAATTTCTGCGCAATCGTGGAATCTACGATGTTATCGAAGACTTAGTCAAAGCCGTAAGGTTTCCGCGAAGGGCTTAAATTTTATATTCTTCGATTACGTTTTTCGTCGCCCGACTTTACGCTGACAAAAATGTGTTTCGTGCTTGAAAAATATTCCTCGGACAGTATATCCTCCCTTTTTGGGGCCACCTTTTTTCGATCTTAATCAACGTATATATTTTTTGTGAAGGGAATCGAGGAAGAAATTTTGAGTCCGCGCATAAGCTAAAGGCTGTTATCTTATGAGGTCCTGTTTTGATTACAGGTACGAAAAAATAGTCACGCGATTCCATCTCCTAATAAGCATGCGAAGCTAATTACCCGTAAGATTTACAATTCAACTCCCTGGTCTTATCCTGACATACCTCCTGAGACACGCAAGTAAAGGGCGAGGGTGTATTGCACATTAACCTACATCAGCAGCGAAGGTAATTTCTTATTTTTGGACTCTATCGGAGAACTGAACATGAGATACTTTGCTTTAGCTCCACCTTTTCTCGTTTTAATGCCGTTATTTAAAAAATTAGGGAAATTTTCCAACAACTTCTCATCTCCTTTAATAACAATGGGCAAAAGAGGGAATTTAAATTGAGAAATATTAACTATTCTAGTTGCTCCTATGAGTTTGAATTGAGTGGGTATGTTTATTCGAATATTTCAAACTGGGAACTCCCATCAGTGGATGTTTGGGAAGGTCATTCACTTATAATCTATTCACTGTATAGCAAGTTAGATTATCAGCTATAGTAAACGAGAATAATGATGATTACTGCAAAATTTATTCCATTTCTGAACAGTTTAGAAATAACATTTATATATACATATGTATACCTAGGATGACCAGATTTCAATAAGTCAAAGAGGGACGATACCCCTGGAATATAGGCAACTCTCGGGGTCTTCTTTATAACTGGCCGTAACGTATGCTTATAACGGACCTTTAACTAAAGTTCACTTTAGGGCCCGGTATTGTTAGAGTTTGACTGAAGATTACAGTTTATCTGATTTATATATGATTGATTTGCATAGAAATTTACTATAATCTTAACTTTGACAAAACAATATAACACCGGGCCATAAAGTGAATATTAGTTGACGTAAGATTTCAAGATTAAAACGTGTTGAAACTGCTGTAAAAAAACGTTGATGATTAAATGATTTAGGAGGGCGACTTTATTGAGGCTCGATTGGAGTGGAATTCACTAGCCGAAAATAATCGTCATTGAAAGCCAGATCACGAAAGATGCAATATTACTGCGTTTAAGTTTTCTTTCAAATTCCTGTAGACACTGAGACTGATAACTCAACCAAAACAGTAAATGCTTTAAAAACCATGATTGTATAATTTGCCTCAGTTTAGTTAAGATACATTCAACAACACAGTGAAGAGAGCGTCGGGATCTTTAAGCCAGTGATATTAACTACCAATTTAAATCTAGAAAAGTAATATATAATGTAAGTTACTCTGTATAGAGACGGTTGCTCTAAAGTTATCACGACGGTTTACCACAGAGATTTCTTTGGAATTGACATTTGCCTCCCTCGACTACGAGAAGGCGGCACGTTTTTAGACTATTTGGGGAAGCGAGACATGGAGTCCAAATGCGGGACAGTCCCACCAAATTCGGGATATTTGGAAATCGGGACCATAATTATTCTCTTTCGTCTTTATACCCATTCTTACGTCTTTTTATAGTTTTTTTAAATTCGGGTTTTACTGAATTTCATAGAGATGGATTGTTTGGAAAATGAATGGACGGGGTATGATGCTTTGAATTACGTTAAGATGGATATTCCCACACTACCCACGTTTCTTTGAAACATAAAAAGATGGATTGTGTAGTTTACTAGAGGATTACTATCGCACTCGAAACGGGTATTAAATTAAGTCTTGCTGAAATTACATGGGCTGTCATTCATTTACTGGGAGTACGGCGTTGTTGATTCATGATAATCTACTATTTAATTCTGGATAACAAAGCAGATTAGGAAGTCATTCTGGAAAAATATGATGACCTGAAGAGAGAAATTCTCTTCCAGAAATTAACGTAAACATCTTTATTAATTCACAGAAGCGCTGTTGATGACAGATTACTCGACGTGACTGGTAATTTTTCTGGATTTAGCTATTTAAAATTGTACCGTATTTGATTTCTTAGTTCTCTCCAAACAAACGGTAGAATTTCGCTCAACGCAGAGGTTTCGTTCGTATGTTATTATTCCTGAAATCGTGGATATTTTGAGATTTCTTTCCCGTTTTCCTCTAAGCTCAACTGGAGTCTCCGTAAAACCATAAGGGGTATCGATTGTATTTTTTCTGAAGATACGGAGATATCCGTTCCATCATGTTACGAAAGCCCTGGGGCTAAGCGATGTAGCAAATACAATAGGTAAAAATGAATAAATTTCAAGTTTTGATTTGGATTCGTCGTGTCTCATAAAAATGTTATATCTGGTAGCCCGAGGGAACAGTTTTTATAGCAAGAGCTTTTATTCTATAATTCCTGGAAAATCCCGTATCTCGGAATTTCGAATACCCAAGCCCTGGAAATACGAGGATTGATTCACATACAACACATCACGTAAATTCACCTTTCTCGTATCTATTCAAACTTTTAGTTACTTTTCATCATCAGATGGTTTTCTGCCCAGTAGCAGGTCCTATCCACCGATGTTGTCTCTATCGCGTCCCAGGCCTGTTCCTTCCTTTCCTTACATCTTCTATTTATTTTTGTGTCATCTAACATTGCCTTCCTCTTCTCTTTTGTCCTTCTGCCGGTCCTTCTAAATTTATTGCAATTATTCCATCCCCTTTTAAAATATGGCCTATCAACTTCTCTTTTACTTTCCTAATGAAGTTTAGTTCTTTCCTCTACCTAACTCTGTCTAGTACTTCTTCGTTCCTTACTTTGTCTATCCAACGTATCCTCTGCAACCTTATCCATGTCCACATTTCAAATGCATCAATTCTACCTTTATCTCCCTTACCAAAGGCCCATGTTTTACAGCTGTATATCCTGGCACTCCATACAAAGCATTTTACTAGTTTTTTCCACAAGTCTAGTGCCAGGTTTCTGCATATAATCATATTTTTTTCTGGAAGGCTTCTTTAGCCATTATAATTTTTACTTTTATCACCATTTCACTCTTCCAATTCTCTATTATTGAACTTTGTAGATAACTTTTTATTTCTTCTCGTCTTCCTTCTTCGTCCAAACGTTTATATTTTCTCTGTCATTTATTCTCAAAACCCTTGTTTTTCCAACATATATTTTATTCCATACTCCTTCATTCCTTCTCCTAGTCTTGTGATTATTCTCTGAAGTGATCAAGTATCATTGGCTAATACTACCATATCATTAACAAATCTAATATGAGCAATTGACCTTCCTACCTCCAATGTTTAACCCATTCCCTTTCCCTTTCCTAGTCTTACTTAGCACATCTTTTATATGCCAAACTACTTTTACGAGCGCAAATAATTTGTCTCAAGTCTTTTTAAAATATTAATACCTAAATGCGGCCATTCTCCATCGCCTTGACTCGCGCTTCAGCGAATTATTTAATCTTATCTCCTGTAATGAATTAAGTGGAATGTTTGGCTTAACAGTCGCTGCCTTACCCAATGAAGACGTTATGTAATCGAATTTTTATTCGCGGAGCTCTGTCCGGTGGAGAAAACACCAAGGACAGGTGTATACATTGGAGAACATCAAGTGGGATTTCATAAGACTCGGTGAAATGATGAGAAAATGAACCTCATTAAACTGAAAAATGAAGATGTTTTCTCCCACCAAGGAAGTCGGACTTGAAGTGTATAACGAATACCACGAAGCAAGGCATAATTATTTATTTAAGGAGTATGCTAAAAAATAAGCTTTTCCTACCCAGAAGTAGGATTCATTATGCAATTTAATTCGAGATACAAAGAACCAACACTGCTATACCTTACCATAACTTCAAGGTATTCATTTGAAGAAAGGGAGGATTTTACCGCGAAACTGGAAAACGTATGAAAAAACTAAGGCTGCTTTAAGTAGATCCTTTGAGAGTTATTCTTTCCAGCCTCATGAAAAATCCGGAATAATTAATGCCTTCGCATCTAAAGTTTATCACTGAAAAGCATTTCGACAATTTTCCTACTTAAGCCCAAGATTCCTGCAGATATAAAATGAGTGACGTGCCCTTAAAGATAATCCTAGTTCTTAACGTGAGTTGCCGCTACCTAACCTTTATCAAAATCACATCAAAGAAGGAATTCGTAATCCTATACAGAAAAATATGGAAGGTTCGGACTTACGTTAATTCCACGTAATTGAACTTACGTAGAGAATTATAGTGACAGATGTGTGCGAAAAACGCTAACTCAGAAATCGATGAAAATACGGTACTACAAGTAAGATAAGAGGGACATAAACCAGTTCGAGGAAATAATGATTTTAATTTAGGGAATTAGCGTTCTTGGTAATAAGTAATTGGCGGGACTTTTAATTCCTCAGTAACTTTTGGAGATTAAAACAATTATTTCCCTCGTATTTATTTATTTACAAGCTTCGGCCGCGGTTAGACAAAATTCTGGTGACAGCTTAATTACATAACATACACTTATTTAAAAACATAAACAATACACGATAGATAATCGCCACCATATGTTACACCGTTTGATTACATTCAATCTAAATTTAAACATCATATTCACACAATTTACATTTCTATATCTCAGGAAACTTTACGTCGTTTTCTAAGCTCCTTTTCATTCTTAAGTAAGGGTATGAAGACCTATTCAGGCAAACTGTTCCACTCTTTAATCTATCTATTTATGAATGAACACTTAGCTAAAGTTCTTTGTTTTCTCAGCTTTTACTTCTGCTTATGATCCAGTATATATAAAAGGGTTCTTTTCTTCTGCTTCTCAACCCATTCCAAGCCTCGATGATGGTAAAAGGACCGGAGGGTAAATCCAGTCGATCTACCTTCGCCTTTTTTCTAATGCTTTTTCTATTTTCTAATAACTCCAATTGTGGTGAGTAGCTCGCGTCCGATTAACGTAAAGTTCGAGCTACGTATTGAGTCTAGGAACGGTACACTTAGTAAGACGAGATAATTCCGTACACAATTCTTCTTTTCCGTTTTAATCTCCTGCATTTGGATCTCAGTTTCTCTTTAGCGGTAGATGTATTTCCCTAAACATTTTATCGAAACCTCAGGCGAATATAAATCTTATTGAAGTAAACAGACAAAACCGGACTAAAATAACTTCGTAGATGGCTTAGAAAAGTAAAAATAACCGAGCGTTCTCCGAATGGAGATAAGTCAACTTTTTTAACGTTCAAAAGGCGTCTGATCCGTGTGATAATATCCAGAACGCGCTCTGTTCGTTGTCAAGCGACAAATAAATTAAACATAAAAATCGGAAGTCTTCCGCTCTCGCGCGGTACGCTTTCATATTCACCCAAGGATTTATACCAACTTTTCCGGGAATGAGGAGTGCTGAAGGGAAACTGGACATTTGATGAAAGATAGCCCAATCATTGGTTTTTATTTTTGTGGTGACTTAAGGGTCCATCAACACGTGCAACATTTATAAGGATAACTTGCCGCACGTATTACGGATATTAATTAATTTTAAAAAGGCATCCCAAGAGAAATATAGCCCTTACAAACTTCATTATATGCCAGTTAACATCCAATCCGATTAGCAATAATAACATTGATTAATTATAAATACCAATTAATTGCGTAAATTATAAATACCAATTAATTGCGTAAATTATAAATACCAATTAATTGCGCAAATTATAAATACCAATTAATTGCGCGAATTAATAACAGTAGTTCATGGAAGCAATGGACAGGATTAATGACTAATTATAAATATTCATTTTTAATATGATGACTTCGCATCTTCAAATCTATACTAACTGGAAACCTGTAAATGAAGACCTTAAAACAGGCGTTAAATAATTTGAAACGCATTTTCAAGCGTATTAATTCAAATCAATCCTATGAGATGCGTGTCACATACACTGACACTTCGGAAAACCAAGATAATTCGTTCTGGAACCATTTTCAATAGCCGAAATTAAATTCTCTATTGGGTCGCAAATGTACCTCAATTGAGCCTTTAAACACCCGTATTTTACCACTACACTATGATGCAATAGTGGCCAGTATCTAATATCTTTTTGTCAATTTTTGTTTGCGGTTCTCGTTTAAATGTGTTTATCAACCAAAGTTTTCAGCCGTATTCTTATTATTTACTTGAGTTTGAGGAACATCGAAAAAATCTTCGTTAGCAAAAAACCTGTTTATATGGTTACTGTGTTCTGTGACAGGTTTTAGCACAAGCTACATATTAGTACGTCTATATTTATAACTTATTTAACCGATATTTATAGCTTATGCTATAACGTGATAACTTTCGGGATTATGCAGGGCTGTCAATACAAATGAGTCATTTGTATTGCGTACTGCCCAAAGTTATCATGTAATGGAATCATCGTGCAGTGAAAGCCAACATAATACGTTACAAGATAACTTATGCTAGTTTATAAGACGTGGCTGAATGTTAAAAAAAGCACAATACCAATAAAAAGTATTACCATCATCTGCTGACGTCTTGGAATAGTGACTATAAGAAGGAAATAATAAAATTCGAGGCAGAACTATAAACCATAGCCCCTCAGCCGGTCTCCCGCATAATTTCCGAGAATTTCTTGCCCTTGTAAATTTACGTATCCCCTCAAGGCTGCGAGACAATTTATAGTTTCATTGGAGCTCGCAATAACAGTCCCAACAACTCTCATTCTTCAACAAGTGTTTTCTTCTTCGTTCATTCAAATCCAGACAAAGTAGTAAATGTATGGGCCAGCGTTCCGCAAAGTTTAGGTTAATACGTTATGTTGAGAAGAAGGAAGGTCGGGGAGCACTGCGCTAATAGGTGCACAAATTAAGACTAGCTCTAGTTTCCTTGAAGAATGTTCCATGAACAGTCTTAATAGAAAATACAAGGACTGTAAATATATCCTAGCAAAGTGACGACAGTAACATATGTTGAGCATTAAGTTCAGGGACTGCCGTCTACCGATAGGGGCCCAGGTTCAAATGCCTACTTAGCCCCCATCTCTGTTGTAGTACTTTTGCTATGAAGAACTATAAGATATATAGGATATATTTGATATACGGATATATAGATTTATATTATTGGATAGTTGGATGATTTTTCGATAAAGGTTTTCTTAAATGGATTAGGGAATGGTGAATGGCATAACACGGAAGAGGCGTGCGGTTGAAACCTAAGGAATATAGTGTGAAAAATAGCGACATGGCTGGGACTCGAACCCAGGTCTCCCACTTTCCAGAATTCCTGCTCGGAAAGTGGAAGACCTGGGTACGAGTTCAAATCATGTCGCATTTCTTTAACCTGATAATCCTTGGGTTTCTTGAATGGCTTACTTAGATTTAGCGTAGTGATAATGTTGAAAGTGCTTCGACAACTGAAGTCATTTTTCACATACAAGTCCCTTCCGGGAGTTGAGTCCTGGACTCGCAAAGGAGAATGCTCTGCCCACTTGGCTATCCGGGAGCCACCCCTGCTATATTTCCTGTGACTATATGATGAGTAATTTTTAATGAATAATGGACGCTATGGAAACGAAATAATTTCCACAAAGTTAGTGAATAATTTCAACTTCGCAAACCCTTCCCCCCTCTTTAACCTACCCAAGAAACTTTCACAATCTACTCCTTTCCCTTACCCTCCTAACAAAAAACTATGAATTTGATGAAAGAGGTATAAAAACTCGTATACGTTACCACAGGATTGGTAAGGTGTGTAATCCCTTGGTAACGTGTACATGTCGTTTTTATTCCACTTTCATCATGAAGAGCTACCACAAAGCTGAGGCCGAAATAGTGGATTTTGCTCTATGATTTTCTATAGAAATGCTTATTTTACTGTTTTTTGTGACTGATGAATGCCGCTTTTGACCGAGCCAGTTATTGTGAAGTAAAAATTGGTGAAAGTTACGAAGGACTTTTGGGTTTTATTTAAAACTGTGTAACAATTATAGAGAATACTTGAATTGATAAAACAAGCGTAAATATAGAGTAGAAGTAAAATATCTCACGTTTGAAACTGGTCCTCTCTGCTACACGGCTAGCGAGATGGTTTATTCTCGGATATTTTCGATCATCTGCACAGCTAGGGAATTATTATCGCAACAAACACATTCTCTATTCCAACATCTCTTCCAACCTCAAAAAACATATTTCGTATCATACTTCTACGAATTCCAGCGCTACCATCGCGTAGTTTTCTTTCGGGTTGTTTTTATGGATGCTTTCATGTTACGACCCAAACCAAAAATTGCCCACTTCTGGAAATAACCAGCCACCTTGTGAATTGGCCGACTTGACTGGCTGAGCCCCGAAAAACATTTACATTTCGGGTATCGGCGAAATCTATAACTGGTCGATTCCAGTTGGCCAGGGCCCAACTTTTTTTACAGTTGCTGGCAAACTTTTATGAATGGAAAAGCAATACTCTTATTGTTTCATGCATCGTGAGATACACGTAAATTCACGGTCGAAAAAGTTATTTTCCCGGCGTTCAATTAGTGTGCATTCATATGTCATATTTCCTCGAAAATTCTCCATGATAATTCAGCCTCTCCTTTTCATAAGAGCTCTTGATTCTGAGGGTCAGAAATCTATTTCATTAAAGCTCGTCTATTTATCGAATGCCATTTTGAAGCAATTTGGATCGCATCGAAAACTCAATTTCGTCTCTTTGAATGTTCAGAATAGTACCCCTGAAGTATGCAGTGCAGACTGACGCGAGTTAATGATTATTCCTTTTTATCTGGATTAATGAAATTCCGGAGCTTTGATTGCCCTATTGTAGTTATCTTTACACAAATCCTGCCGCAAAACCAATTAAACTCCACAAAAATGACAACCGTTGAGCGTCTCCATGTTATTCCTGAAATTACTCGTTGGCGTGTTCCTGAAATTGCTCTCATCGTTAGATTTGGGCTATTAAATTGTACTTCATGAGGAGGAGTGGTTGTATGGCTCAATTATGTCTTTTGTTTAGAACTTCAAAGTGACTGGTCATTTAGATTCGTGAATCGCCAAAGATTCAATAATGTTACAAAATATTTAACGGACGAAATTTTTCATTTCAAGACAGTTAACGAATGCGTCTTGCGTATTGGATCACGTACAACGATGCTGAATCTTAAGGAAGGAAACAGTAGAAGTAATAGTAGTGGTATTGTTAAAAGTGCTTCCACAACTGAGGTCATTTCGCCAAAGCCGAACGCGTTACCCACAAGGATACCCTGGAGCCCTTTGACCCATCGAATTTAACCGACCTAGTTCATCTATCCAAATGTAATTGACTATTTTCTCAAAAAGTACTGTAAAAGAATAGCTTTCGCCAAAGGCGAAACAACCCGCTTGACTATCCCGAGGCCCCGAGGAAGGAAACATCCCTTTAAAATAGTTTTTCCTCTAATTTTTCAAAAAAATTCTAACTTCTTTATTGATATGTTAAGTCTTCTTGAGATATTTTTGACAAGAGGTCGGAAATTTAAATTTATTCTGCACCTTTCATCCTAGCATTCGATTACAATACCATATTGGTATTTCGTGTGTGACACCGCCTTCATACGCAGAACTACATAACTAGTGTTACTGCATCAAATAAACTAAATCGCATTTGAATTAACAGTACTTCGTGGAGAAAAGTTGTTTATTTCCTTTCTTTACGCAATAAAATGTTGGGATTCCATTCGCATAAAAAAGTCTATGCCTGAGAAATCAGCCTGAGGTTTGGTTGGATCTTCAATACCTCCACCATTGGCGAAAGCTTTGGGAAGGGAATGAGGTATACTAGTCAAAATGAAGATTGATGTATTTTGCTCTTGCTTTTCTCAATAAGTGAAGATGCTGTTAGTTGAAAACGTCCGCGTAAGTGCAACACGTCGACCCTCTGAGTAACACTTTTTATAGCATTAAATAATGTACGGCAAGGATTAGAATAATGAATTTAGTATCACTCATACAACAGTTGCTTTCACAATATCACAGTAGGGAACAAGACCGAGGAAAAATGAAACGAAAGATAAATTTTCTTTTATGCGTACCAGGGGACTTATGTCAGATGTTCTATTCAGGGGTGTAGCCAGAATTTGTCCAACGGGGGTTTTAAAGCCATTGGGTAAACACAGCATTGCCTACAATCCAGAGGTAGGAATACTTCCCCTCAAAATATAATGAAAATATAAACTGATTTATTTTAACATGTATACCCTGATAATCTTCAGCGGTGCTTGTATGGCATCATTGCGAGAGGCCATCCTCTCTTAATGCTTTCGTTTATTGTTGGCTCTGTTCTCATGGGGGGGTTGAACCCCCAGAACCACCCCCTCTGCTGCATCTTTGATTCTATTCATGTGGTAGAAAGAGAGTTTAAAATTCCTTATTCGTGCATTTATAGCATTCGATCCAGATTGATAATGGAGGCTCGACCCAAAATATATTTGGAAGGTTTGGTGGGATGAAACGGATAGATGATGATTTTGACGATCAAATCCCAGCTCCTCCGAACTGCTGCGACACATCCATTCGCAGAACATTTGCTGACTTGCATTTACAGCGATGAATCGAGCAATTTTTTCGCAAGAGTAACGAACAAACCCTTCATTTCTGGTGAATGATTTGCTCGGCAAACCCAGAGGTTCTTCTTCAGTTGGAGAAGCGCGGTCGATAAAAGTTCCCTTTGAGAACGGCGAGCTTGCCAGTTGCACAGTTGTTTTAAAACTACGCACGCATTTCCGAGCGAGAGATTACTTCCGCAGATATAATCACAGCCGGCATCTCCAACCTGTACACAGTTTCCTACTTTTGCTCGAAGAGGTTTTCTTTCATAAAGTTTACGCAATTTTGCACCGGGAACATGCAAACTGCATTGTGCCGCGGAACATTTCATTTCCGCTCTTTGTAGAGAAAGTCCCTTTGGTATCGCAGCATAATTTTCTACACTCCACAAATTTCGTGACATGAGAGCGGCTCGCGGAATAAAGTTTCCGGCGACGAAAACGTCGTGAGTCTGTGTTAACCCTTTGACGGAGTTGTAAGTAATGTTTCGTTCATTCTTCATCATCTTGATTATAATCCTGAGTTGGCGACTTAGGCGATAAAATTCAGATCGTTGATTTCGCAGTGTCAAGCACCCGCAGTTTCATTTGCATTTCCTCCGACGGAGGATCGTTTACAACGACAACGCGCGAATTCTTTCAACTCTCCCTCCAATCGGGCACCGCTAATTTAAGGATTTTCGCATAACTTTTATCTGCCGTAAAATTCATTCGATGCTCGAATAAAGCTACTGGGGATAAAGTCAAAAATATGTTTTCCCAACGCGGATGGTGAAAGAATCGTTTTGTGGATGTTCCATTTGAGGGCTAAATTCTGGAATTAAGCGCTTGTTACCTTTTATGTGACAAAAGAATCAAACGATCACCAATAAAATGAAGCTCGTTCCCTTTAAACGATATTTTGCGCACAATTCAAGTCGTGTGAAGGGCGGAGTTCTCAGAGAAAAGGGGTGTTTCTCGTTTCTTTGCCGTTATGATTTGTCGCCTAAGAGTATATTTTGACCGAGACAGTAATTTATAAATGCCGAGGACAAGGTTAATATAAGACGCATTAAAATTCTTTTTGTTTCTGCGTTGATAATTAATGGCACTGTTAATGAAAGACCTTGTTTTGATTCAGTTCCTGACAAATGGTGTGATTAGTAAACCTTTTTCTAAGCATCGTAAGGGGATTGTTAATACGAGAATATCCCACTCCACGAATACTTTATTTCGATGTTATTATTCCCATTACTACTTTAACTATTTAATGTATGATATTACCAATCCATATGGTACAGTAGATGTCTTTTAGTCGCTATGTAGTTTCAGTAAATATGTACAGCCACCTTTGGTAGCGATCAGGGTTTAGATTATTCTTTAAATTAACATCGTTATAGTTGCCTAGAAGTTTTTATGGTTTATTTCACCAGGATATCCATTTTAGCGAAATATTTTTAACATTAATACGTTTTAAAATATCAATTCCATTACCCTATCTCAGGGCTGACCAACGTATCGCCCGCTGCGATCGACTTTGATGCCAATCGTCCGACCGTGATCGATTCGGAAACTCGGACTCCGTTTTGGGATTTACAGAAACAAAAATGATTTATGATTTACGTATAATATTAATAATCGTTCGGTGAAGGGCGAGATTGAGATTTCCTTGTCCTTTCTTACATCTAACCCTTTGTTAATGAGTATATAAAAGAAAGGCATGGCTTCTGGGAGATACAAAAAAGAAAAATCAATAAAAGGAAATAAAATCCACATATTATGTGGATTTGAAAAGAACCTAAGTCTGAACTTAGGGGGGAAAATGAAACCCTGCTGGCGTGAAAAACCTGCGAAAACCTACCGACAGTAGCAACTAAAATTTAATAGGAAGGCGGGAAAATAAGAAAAGGTATACTGTCAGATGTAGATGTAGATGCACAAGGAAATTGATAGTGGTATTTTCGAGCCTTCATCTGTATTCGTTAAACCTACGGAACTCATTTCAAGTAAATTTAATCATACGTAGTTGCGTGGTGGAATTAAGTAATTGAAGCTATAAAAATTAATCGAAAAAGAAGAAACTTCTCGATGACAAATCTCGATCGACCAAATATTTCTCGATATCGACCTCTTGGTCATCACTGCTCTATTGAAGGTTCATTCGTCATGCACGCCAAGCGGTATTGAATTGGAAACGTCAGAGAAGCAAGTTTCCCCAAAATTTGTACCTATTCAGAATATCATAGAGAGAGAATCTTCGTATTCTCCCACAGGATATTTAATCTTCTACCAGTTTCACAAGCGTGCTTGTACCTTCAGGAAAACATAAGTCCAGAAATATATAGTAAGTTTCTATACCTAACGATGCAAGCACATTTGTGAAACCCGTCGTAGAATAAAAATCCTATGGAAAAATACGAAGTTTCTCTCTCTTTGATGGAGATTTTCCACCAATAAAGCCTTACACCATCGACTTCACGGTCACAATGTAATTCAAATGCTGCCCAATTGATTTTTTTCGAACGCCCAGTATCTGTTTGAGAATTTCGTATGTCTTCAGCTTTTATTCTATTTTTCATTCTGAACTCGATAAATAGAGCAGCCTCCCATGGGTTATTTTGCCAAATAATTTTATATATTTTTTCCATTGCAATTGTAGCGTAGCTGCATAGTGTAACGACCTAAAAAAATTTTCTGTTTGCCCAAAAATGTAAAATTAAAAGATAAAACTATATATCTGCAACATCAATGATAAAATAAGAAAGTACCGGAAGATGAACAAGTTGCCCATAATACGGGGACATAAATCCAGATTTTCAAACNTTTAACTTTTGTAGGAATATTTTACAAAGCTCACGTCTTAAATTTTCTGACTCTCGATTCAGAAAAGCATCAGTTTTATGGAATATCTTACGAAAAAGATTTTTTATTGCTCGTGTACTTCAGAGACATGAGGTTTATAGACTTTTCTTTTATGGAGGAAAGTGTGTGTGCCCAAACGGCAGTCGCTTATTGGGATCTAGTGCCACCACTACCGTCTCTCGAATCGTTGAAGTCCTTGTCTAGCTTTGGCGAAAGAAATTTCAGAATATCTTCGCTTAAAAATTAAATGGGCCGATGAAACAGAAATTACATCTTGAGCAATTTACGAATGAGTTTATTCGTCTTAAATAACCTCTCGTTATCCGTTTTCGAAATTGAATTATTAAAGAAAATTAGTAGTATTGTTAAAAGTGCTTCGACAGCCGACGTTATTTCACACGTAGGCTCCCACCGGGAATCGAACCCCGGACCGCTTTCACTGAAGTAGAACGCGTTGGCCAATTGAATATCCTGAACTATATATCTGCAACATCAATGATAAAATAAGAAAGTACCGGAAGATGAACAAGTTGCCCATAATACGGGGACATAAATCCAGATTTTCAAACATTTTAGGATTGTTGAGAAGGCCGGAAAATTTTTAAAGGCTTCAGAAGGCGTTAGTATAAACCTACGAAATGAAAAAGATGCCTTTAGTATAAATAGTAGCTTTTAATTAAGTCATCTTTAAGTGCGTGGGTATTCTGAAACATAGAGGTAAACAAGACCTTCTTTAGCCTGTGTTTCCTCTTTGTTTTCAACGGGAGTAAATATGCTTCGGGGGAAATTGGAGCAGTCCTGGATGTGGCCAGCCAAAAGCCGAAATGCAAATGTTTTCCGGACTATCAAGTGGGCCAAGCGTAGAGGGGGCTGATTCCGGGTTTCGGCCGTAACACGTGTATCATAATAATTTTGTGGTATTGTCATCCGGTGATGAATACGATTTCGAAACCGGTCGTGGAGAATACATTCAAGTAGGAACTCGTTGCGTTTCATGAATCAAGCTATCTCAATCCATAATGATTGATTGCGGATACGACTTCGGTGTTAGCTATCGTGTTACCTGATGAAGGCAGAGTGATGCCGTAGTCTTAGTATAATAACGTAATAAATAAGGAGCAACCGGGCCATTTGTTTTCCGCCGCGGCGATAAATATCCTCGCACGATATGTTATGATTCTTCGAGTTGTACTTCTCGTTGAACCATAAACTCAAGACTCGGAGTCGGCGCTGAATTCTAAACTCTCGGATAATTTACGGCGCAAAAAGTAGGTGGCCATAATTTTGGATGCGCAATCATTCAAAAATCTTCCGAAACTTCGTCTTCCCTTAAAAATTCCGCTGCAAAAGGGAGAAAAAGCACGGCCCCTACACGTGTGTACCACTCGCTCTGCCCCTATAAATCATGTTTCTGTCTCATATCCGTCCGAAATACATGGTAATGATATTAAGTTACATTTAATTAAAAGCGTTCATTTTTGGCAAAATGGAGATCGGCCCGACGATAACGTTAGTGGAGCGAAAACTTTTTACCGAATTCCGAAAGTTGGGCGGATATCCCGATGAAACGATCCGTTGAAAATTTTATGTCCAGTGGCTCTCATTCTTTATCGATTCTTCATACTGCTCGCGAAAATAGAAAGAAGATATGAGTTTGTGGCTCTTCTACATGCATTCTTTCGGGAAAGGAATCCAGATAACACGGTACTTGGGGATTAATCCGAGGATATCCCGGTATCCCCTCCCCAAGGATATAAATAATTTCGAGAAATTCGGCGGATTTTGAAAACGAATGCCTAGAAATCCACGCTATTTCATTCCGATTTATAATACGCCGTAAGCTACATCCATGCTAATCACACAATTCCATTACGGAGTCTGTGAACTAATTGCATCACTGATTTATCCCGCAAGTTATTTCTGCTGTTATCTTCCCAAAGCCGCAGAATGTGAAGATATCATATCTTCGCATTTACGTCCTGGTGAAGTCCTGAGTTACGGAAGCTATCTACTCAACTGCTACTTCATTAAATAAATCGAAAACGCCCCAAGCAGCGGAAACTGGCACTGATATATTCTTACGACATGAGGAGCTCTGAAATTGGTGTCTGTAAACTAATGGGATCTGCCACGATAAATCTTAAAGAGACTGCCCTGTGGCAGGTCACTATCATCTAATTAAAGCGATTCTTATAAGTGTATCTGTTGTTTGAAAATAAGTTTTTACGGATCTAAGCGTTGGGAGTATGGCAGTATTTTACATAATTTTACCTTCCTATTTATATAATCTATCGAAGCGGCCGAGATGTTGTGGAAATTCATAACTAATAATAGATTTGTACTTTCCTTCCTATTTATTTATAGCTTAAATCTCTATTAAGAGTTAACTCTACTAGTAGTTATTTCAGAAATGTATTACTGCACTGAAAAAACTACTGACCTAATTGCGACTCACAAGCCACAAATGTTACCCAGTAACTTAACTGCGGTTACTTATCTTTAAAAGGGATCCATTAACCAGAAAATATATCTTTAGCTGCTGTAGCAAGAGGTACATTATACTTTATTTGCACATATTTTTTAAATTTTTTTTACTTATTTTTTTATGTGATTTAAGGACTTTATCTTTGAAAATCTCTAAATGGAATTTTCAAGTCTCTGAGCAAATTTTATACATTCGTAGCTCCTAAGTTGTTACGCAAATTACCAAAGGATGTTTCTTCCAATCATAGGGTATTTTTTCGCAAACTGAAATAATGGCTTTTTTCGAAAGGACATTGAGGTTTATTTAAAGTAAATATATTATTTATTTATATTTTTAAATTTTCCGTAAATCTCGTGTTCATCGTTTACTCATTATAATACGTAATTAAATTATGTTCAATTAAGCTATTCCATAAAACTATTTATTCCAAAAACACGTCTTTTTTTACTATGAAATGAAATAAATA
>KZ308248.1:1408456-1418572 GCA_000376725.2 Ladona fulva | reverse complement strand
CTTCGGTGAAAGCTGTCCTGGGTTCGATTCCCGGTGGAAGTCCGTGCGTGGAAAATGATCTATTACTATATAATACTACTTCTTAAGTTTAGAATACACCTTAAAATTATTAACTAACATCTATGCTGCAGTTTATCTCTTGCCTCAAAAGGCAGAAGAAATGGAAGTTTCAGCCTTCCCTATTCATGGGTTTATTACATAAAAATTCTCTTCATAACGATTAAATAACAATGAACAGAAACGCTCTGTTATAAAATAAGCCCAGAGAATCATTTCATCGTGCTTTTCCGATTATATTTTAACGATAAAACAATTTACACCTTGATTGTATAACATTCCTTGAATATATTTTTGAATTTTTACATATTCTTACGACGATGGAAGGGAACTTTTCTGTGAAATGTTTCAAAGAGAAATATTCATTTATTACTATAAAAACTGAGCCATGAAACGTCTTAGTTTGGTAACACCCTTGGCCATCCTGAATCGTTCACACCTGAAATTAACTCGTCAAAATGAATTACAGTAAGACCCCGCTTAACGCAGTTTCAGTATTGCGCGGTTTTATTGGAATTCTCCGAAATCGAACGCATTATTGGTATTGCGGTATTGGGATCCCCAGAAATTGCACATTTCGTTAAATCAAATTAATTAGCATTTCCTAAGATGACGAACAAAAGGAACTTTTAACGGATTTTCTAAAAGAAAATTGGCCATAACGGAAACTGTGGATCAGTTTTTTAAAAAATATTCAAATTTTGATAGAAGTTCATAGGCGAAGTGCAATTGATGCTATGTTTTGCTATAAACGGCTGCTTGCTGAACGAAACAGGAAAAGGCAAACGACGTTCTTTACCAAGAAAAATTTGTCAAATGACTAAGAGCCATTCTCTTCAAAAACATAAGTTCTTTACTCTTAACTTTCTTGATTTCATGAGTGCTTTAAGAACACATATCGATATCAGAAATAAAAAGTGTATAATTAATGTAATAAAGAAGTAATGAACAATAAATGTTACAAAATACTGTTAATTTTATTACTCAACAAAATGTCAACTGAAAGCTGATAAATTTCTTATTCTATGTTTTGTATCACCAATCCATATTATTTACGTACTAAGACGACCTCGTTTAACACTCGAACTTAATGGAACGTATCCCCGCATTAAGCGGGGTCTTACTGTATAGCAAAATTACTCGTAAATCCGAGAGTTTTCAAGATTGAAAAGTAATTGTCCTGTACTTTGTTCAGTATATGAAGGTAATCTGTAAATTAATACGAAGTTTTCTACCTTATTTATCGCGCTGAGTTCTTTCATAAAATTCTGACAGATTTTTCAGTGGATTTGCGTTATATATATTTGTATTATGTAGATATTCTATACTATTTTAGTAGGAAACCGCAAGAGAAATCGACGCTACAGAGATTTGATAGTCGTGTGTCGCCAAAGATTTATTTTGTAGCCAATAGTATGCTTCAGTTTCCAAGTGAGTCTTTCCTTGGAGGGAAGTAACATCTATGGTGCTCAGCTTGAATTAACCAATAAGAGAACGTCTTTGTACGAGGCATTGGGCTCTGTAACTGTCACATGTCGAACGCAGAGCGGTAAGCTGGGACTACTTTCCTAGAAGACTCTTTGCTCATGAGAAAGGATTTTCGTATAGTTCTTAAGTCTTGGAGTCGGATCGCAAATAGCCAATGTTTGCTCTCACACATTCTGATTCGGCATTTTTCGTTATTTTTAACCGTGTGGAGTTATAGAGATAAAAAATATCCCAGTCGTTCCCATAAAAAAGAGTCAGAATTAGTCTCCGGTTGATTAGACTCATTCTGTTCGAATTGCCTCACTTCAATAACGAGACGAATTATATCTTCATCTGTGTATAGATGGTTATACGGATACAGCGGTACGTTTGAGGAATCGGTTCCCGTCAAAAATAAAGGGGTAGCGAATTTTTCGTCGGGATGACCGTCACTTGAGGACTCCACGGGGGTTTAGGGTTATGTGAGTTATGATTGATATCGGAGTTGAAAAAGTTCTACCGCAGGGCTGCGGGTTTTCTTAATGGAGCCTATGTTTGACAGCAACATCTCGGAGATGATGAATAACGGAACGCCTTGGATGGGAGGGGCTCGAGCCGGGAAAATTGACGTAAATGTTCCGACGAATCCTCCGAAACACGCATTACGACGTGGTGAGAGATATCTTCATTTCCATCCGACGATTCCGCGAATTTCCACGCTGGTAGGCCGAGGCCCGCGGGCGAGGACAGAAAATTACTTCTGGTCGCTCATTTGTCAGGAATTGGGGAATACGAGTGCATCGGCGATTTTTTCGGCTATTCGCTGTTCTCACAATTATTCATGGCCTTTGGTGAATTCAGAGCTCGTATGCATTTACATGTGAATCACTTCGATTTGCACGGAGTCTGCATTTATATGTCGTAAGCGAATTGGATCCTTACGTGCGTTCCGGATGAAACCTGACTTGTCAGCGAAAACGTGGTTATTTTTGGGCGTTCATTGGAGGTATTCTTTCTAAACCAGGCGTTCTCAACAATTCATCCAGTATTCAGGGAGGTGCCATCTAAGACAAAGCAGGGTTTCCCAACCATTGTCATGTAAGTAAACTCTTTCTCTGCCGCTTGATTCCCAAGATGCTCATAAGCTTCTAATTTTACATGGTACATGTACGTTATTTCCTCCGTTTTGCATCATGCTATGGAATTTCGTTTCTAGAGAATAATAATATGTATTTCACTTAAACGAATATTACAATTTGTGACGGATTTAAAAACTTACAAAAACTAAAATTAGGTATCCCAGAAGGTGATCTTTTATAGGGATTGCCAACGCTTAGTTATAAAATATATGTGTTTTGGTTAATGAATAGTTCTATGGAATAGCTTAATTAAACAATGTAATTATATAATATAGTAAGAAAATAAAGCATGGAAGATTTAGAGAAAATTGAACAAAATAATATATTTAGTTTAAATAAACTTCTACGTCCTGTTGAAATCATTCTTTAAATTTCTGAATAAATACCCTTTCATTGGGTGAGAGGAAGCATCGTTAGGTAATTTCCAAAACAACGTTGGAGCTGCAAGTTAAAGGAATGTCTTTATATTTTTTACCTATTTCTTGCCAAGGAGGAAGTCGATGTCTTCATGTTTCTCGCCAATTTTCTTTTATTTAGAAATTTGACATCGGACATAAAGCTATAAATAGCGTACTAACAACTTATGGGCTTCGGAGTAGAAGACTTCAAATAGATTTTANTCCACAATGTGTATTTTAATAACGGTAAAATCTTTGGTTATAATTTTGTTATATGAATGATAACTACTTTTCTTCCACAGGACAATTGTGAAGCCAACCCACGCGGATTCCGAAAGTCCTGTATTTTAAACGTGAGTTCATATTCTCTGTATTTATGTAGATAAGTATCTCGCATTTCATTCATTACCTCAGCATTCTGCAGCGAATACTTACCTACGAAGCTGGTCTCACTGATTATGCGTATATGAAAAATTATTTAAGAAAATAGCAAGATATGGAAATGAGTGAAAATTTTCAAGTATTGGAAATCGAACTCAAAGAAAAATTAAGTATTTCTCAAGATCTATGGGTTGCAAAATAAATGTAACTCCTTGAATTGTCCCTATCAATATTGGTCCAAACAGTTTACTGGACTTAAGTTTACGATAGAGGCTACATTACGAATAATGAAAGTTTATGTTTGGCAAAATTACAAAAAAGCTGTATAAAGAATTAGTAACTGAGAGTTGCTGGCAGTATGTACTACCGAAGAAAGAAATGTTAAATAGGTATGCCTCGTCCTCCGCGGTCGTTATGATTCTTATAATTCCACGAAAAAGAATTAATTTCAGCGACAGGAAATGAAATGCTCGGTTCTAATTCTTGCGGAAATGGAAAAATATATATTTTTCTTTATTTTTTTTAGAGCTGAAAAAGGGGAAAGATATAGCAAATAAATTTATGCACGAGAGATCCTATGAGAAGATTTCTCGAAAATAGTCCAATTAAATGAAATTTCATTGCTGCATTAAAAATCATTTTAATAAGCAGAAGTTCTCGTGGTGACTAATTTCGTTTACAGCGCTAAAATCGACACTGTAAACTATGAATTTAATCAGGGTGCAAAAGTATATATGAAAAATCGAAATAAACTAGATAAATGAAATCTTTGAATCGTGCCGTGTAGGAAATATTGAACATTTTGTGATGATGTGGATGGGGAGATCGAGGATGTCTTTTACAGCGGCTAACCATACTGAAGGTTGTTTATCTTTGATGAATCTTAGCTGCTCGCTATGCAATAGACCGCGAAAGATCAAAACTCATTGCCGTGAAAGAAGAAGGCAGTTGCAAATGGTATACTACGTAAGATCGAAACATGCGGAAGACAAAGCCGTGAAAGACGGAACCTGCCTGCATTATCTTGTAAATTATTGCTCCTACTATGAAGTGTTCGTCGCAGGAGGCAATGGTTCCGCACATCCATATCCTCACTTTCCGATGTTTTAATATATGAAGTCATAAGTTTCATATAACGTTTCAGAGACAGCAGCATTAAGCCATTGCTTCTCTTAGTAAGAAGCTCTTAGTGATAGCTAGTAGTGGTATTACGATAAATGCTTCGATAGTTGATGTCATTTCTCACATATGGGCTCTCACCGGGAATCAAATCCGGGATCGCTTTCATCAAAGTCGAACGCGTTTCCCACTTGCCTATCCTGGTACGCCGTGACAGATAATATCGTACATGATTTAGACCTCCGTAAATAACTAGAATGAAATACATGTTGCGTTGGATATGTTCTTTGTAATCGAATTGCAATGTGAAGTTCCAAAGTGCATTTGTTAGGGCTAAGTGCATTTGCATAGGGCTTGCCCTACCCTTTTATTATTTATTTATTTAAGCCTTTTGGCGAGGTTAGGCCAATAGACCTCTCTTTCAAGCCTAATATTTAAATTTTTTAAACTCATAAATACTAAAAAACCAACTTTCAACACAAATGAAACATACAATTCTAAATAGTGATTAAAATACGGTAATAAGCTTATCTTTATTCAAATGAGGCACGGATTTAGCAATTTCCTCGATTCTTGAAGCGACTTTTCGAATTCGGAAAATTTCACAATTCGGTCAATTCTATCAAACATTTTGCCATTTTGAGCGATAAGGTACAGTCTGTGATAAGAGTAAGATTTCATGAAGAACTTCCTTCATTTTGGTCTTAGTCAGGAGTTTGTATGTTAATTACTAACATAAAATATTAATTAATAACTTATTATACAAATTTAATAATTTATTGCACATACATTTTTTAATTATATGTTGATGTTCTTCCTCAAACGACGATGTTTTGAACTTGAAAAGATTATGATTCTCATATTTTCCGAATGCTATGGCACTAATAATGGCTGCAGCACAAGGTTTCTGCTTCACATATTAAACTGTTGCAAAACATTACATCGGCTCTCAAGGAAAGAACACGCAGTAGTTGATTTGCTTTATCCAGATTGAGGTGATATTACCATCTCTCACTTTTCGACAAGTTGTAAATAGCTCCCATGAATGATTACCAATTTACTGACTTCAAGATTAGATTTCACTCATTCCTGTCCCATACATCTTACAAATTCTATTTTCTCGACACCCAATTCATCTCTTCCCTATTCGACGTTCACTTTTATTCAACGAATTATCAACGAATATATCCCATCACTTTTTCCATGCGGCAGTCAATCTCTTGACCTATTCATTTATCTTTATTTCCATTACGTAGATTTGCTCAATTCGATAAGTGTACGTTAACAATTTATGAAAGGAAAACGAATATGTTTTACCCTGTAGCACGGTAAATCAAATCCTGAATAGACGAATTGTATTCTTTTTCCCGTAAAATTTATCCACCGTTGAGTTTGCTATAGTGTCTGGTTCTTCATGCAGTGTCAAACGTGATTTGATTGGTGTTTATGTAAGCTTATCTTTCCGTCATCCCAGATTTATATCGCGTTCTTCTGTCATTGTTTAAGATGTGGTGTGCAACTCTCATTGTAGTCCTCTGAAATGCCGTAAAATTATCTCAATTTTTCCCATGCTTTAGAAATATAGATAGATGAATGTCTCTCTCTCCATGTCTTTATTCGGTATGTTACAAAATTTTAAATAAAATGGGAATCAGTAAGTTTAGCGGAAAAATCTTATAATTGAGAAAAAACAGACTGCGGGAACGGAAGTGAAGAAAACCAAAAAATGCAGCGAAAATACCAAACCGATACAAATTATAAGTACAAAATTATAGTGGTAAAAAGGACGAAAATATTAAAAATATATATATTTGGAAAAGTAAAAGATATTACAGCAAACATAACGGTAAACCAGAAAAATCAATTCCGTCCACTACAGTACTGAATAACTTAATGTGAGATCGCAGGTCATTTTATAAGCTATATTAGTGTAAAAAAACTGAAGTTTATAGTTAATCAATAACTATCAATGTTTGACGCCATGATAAATTCGTTCAAGAGTGTGTATAGGCCGCAGAAATTGATGTTATTTGTAAATATAAACAATATTTCGGGTACTGTATTGTTTTTTCTTAGTGCTTCTAAGTCTGCTGAACATACTGCCAAAGTTATTACCACCCACGAGAAGATAAAAACAATTTAAGTTTCATTACTTGCAGGAAAATATAAAAGAGTGGTGAAGCGGAAATGATTGCAATTTGTAATTGTGGCATTGAAGGTGAGTGCGTCAGGATGTATGTAATATATATATTTAAAGATATATTTACATATTAAGATGTAAAATACATTTACAACAAATCATTGCAACTCGATGATGGCCCGAAAATATTTACATTTTCGGAAAGTACGTACAAGCCGCTGTATGAAATTAATAACGATGCGCTTCGATATATATTGACGATTCTAGCGGTGACTATTTGCTGAGGCCGGCCTCCACATTTGCCTTGTCACGGTGCTGGGTTTTTCAAAATGTTTGTAATATTAGAGCTCTCATCATACTGAATATGGAAGGGAATATACCATAAAATAGGTCAGATATTTCGAATACGATAGAAATTGTGGGGGTTGACAATGTATTAACTATAGCGCAAAAATAAGGCGGTATTATCTGAAAAGTTTCTAATGTTAGAGCTCTCATGATACGAATATGAAAGGGAATATACCATAAAATAGGATAGATATTTCGAATACGATAGGAGTGGCGGGAGTTGAGAATTAATATAATAACTATAGTGAAAAAACAAGGTGGTATGGTTGAGGTATTGTTCCGCAACATTAATAACAAGGGGGAAGTGAAAGATAAGGTACTGATGAGAAAAAGAATGGATGTGCAATGTAGTGACGTAACAACTGAGAAAATGAGGAGGAAAATCTGGTGCGATAGAGTAAAGGGTGTTTGCATGGATCAATAATGCTGGATTATGAAAGAATTAGTGATAAGAAAGCAAAACTTCGGCAACGAACCGGGGCAGGAAGAGACATCTTCGGGAGTCTGAAAAGTTTGGTGAAGTTTTAAGTCACGAAAGAATGGATGCATTAAGAATACACGGCGAACAGCTAAGATGCACCGGATTCGATATGAATTTCAAAGACCGAGAGCTTACGATTTCGTAAATAAAGGATGCATCTATTCAGGGATGGGTAGGCATAGAACCACATTGCTTTGTTATAAAATCTTGCAGGATTAAATCCCCACCAATGCACCGTATTCTGCTTTGTGTAATCGCCAAAATAGAAAAACTACGGATAGAATGTTATTTAAGTTTACGGTAAAGTATGGAAAACTTTCCCGGGCTGTTATTCATGGAAAAGCGATAAAAAAATTGCGACAGCGCATACTAAATGTGTATATTCAGGTAGATACGAGAATTAGAGATTTCTAAATCCATAAGACGGCTTTCTAGGAATTTTCAGCTCTTGATATTTACCAAAGCGACCTGAACGGCTGATCTAAGAACGTCAATCCCAACTCTCTTTCAAGCTACGTAGAACAAAAAGAGCGACTTAAAAGAGGACGCGAGGCACTCGAATGATTAAGGTATTATACTGGTATCTGGTGGGACGTTAGAGTTCCGTGAAGTATCGATTAAACCAAGCTCAACTTTCAGGAAGGATGAAATCAGGATGACGAGATTATCGCAGTGACAATACATCCAATGCAAGGGAAACGTGCATGTTTCGAGGAGATAAACCTTGAACTCAAAACGAACGCTTCTAGGCACTCCATCACAATTAGATATCCATGCAGTATGTACATCGCTTTGGTTAAACGCTGGATTTGCATCTCTTCCCTATCTCCCATTCATTGTTCATTCCGTGAAAATTCTCGTAATCCAAATCAAGAGGTGCAACAACAATGCGGCGCTTGCTCTTTTATATGCATCGTATTGAATTGCAACCATTGGAGGAAATTCGGGAATATAATCTTTCGAATGAATAGTTGATGCGTTGGCGCGGTATCGATTTAATTTTGAATCACATTCAATGAAAACGAATACATTTGCAAATTAAAGTAAGTGAGCGTGAGGGAATTAATTCATTTCAATTCTCGAAAAAGAAAAGCGTATCTCTCAGCTAAATATTTAATTACGATGAAATAATTCGAAATGCGCGGAAATGGAGCTGATGTAGAAATTTTACGATTGTATATCATTTCTGAGTTTAGCGACTGAAGTAAATAATTAAATAACGTCTTTATTGTGCACGACCCATTACAATTGAGTAACGTCCGACTACTACATATGTCGAATTTCAAACTGATGTCGAAATCGAATGAAAAAATTGATAATTCTTTTAAATTCCACTTTCTAATTAATAAAAATGCCGAGGGTTTTGCGTGTTTTAACGCAAACAGGCTATTTAGTTCCTTTAATCAACTTTTACTAATGGACTTTTCCAAACGATTGTTAAACGAAATGCGTTCGAGTCTTGAAACGTTTTGCTAAATTGGATCACGCGAGAATGTTTCGCAAAGTAAATTGCGGAATTGAACAAATTAATTTAAATTGAGTGATTGAAAAATTACGTGTTCGACGAAAATGCCGCCTTAATTAGCCATTAAAAATATTTTATGCAATTTGCTAAAATCGCTCTGTTCCACGGATTTTACTCCAGCGGACGTGGATCGAATAACTAAGAAATTTATCAAATGTTTCTAGATCATCTCCGTATTTTTTCTTTTCATTTTTACTTTTTCATTTAGAAATGAAGTATTTTTCATTTAGAAATGAAATAGTATAGCTTTTATTGAGATTTTTCTTGCACGTAATAAATACTGAGGTCGAAATGAAAAATGGGTGTCAGAAAAATAATTCGTTTTGTTTGAAACGGCTACAATCGGTGTGATAGAGTTCAGTAAACGTTCGATATGTATATTCAACATACGCGATTTCATTGAAAGTACCACAAAAATGCGTTTCGTAATTCAATCATTATTAAACTTGGGAATAATATTAAATTTACATTCGTTTGAAGAATTGAGACCTTTTGTTCACATCCAGAATTTCTAGCACTGCGTAAAATTTAATCAGTCCTTTTTTCTCCTAGATTAACTGTAATTTATTATCAATTTTCCTAGTTTCATCGGCAAGATTGATAGCCTTTCAAACAACGTATATGTAGGAGTATTTTCAAGAGTTTTAACCAATTACATTTGTTGTAAATTCGTTATTTGCTATTAATGTTAGATATGTTTTTCCGCTTCCACTTCGTTCAATTTTCCCGAATGCACTTCTCCATGTTTCGATATCCTTAGATAAAATTTCTTTTTCATCATAAACCAACTACCGTATATAGGTCAATTTCGTGTGTAGGATTTTTACTTAAAATTTCCGTTTGTAAACGGATCTCGTTTATAACTTGACGCTAGTTTTTTCGTAAATATTGAACACTGCAAAGCTACTTCTAGTGGATTAATTTTCATTATAACGTGTGGGCTTAAAAGGTATATTTTTAAATAATAATAACTAAAAGAGATATAATTTAACATTTTGAACAACTTTAAGTGGTATAAGTTAACAATAATTTCGTATAAGTTAAGATACAAGACATTAGGA
>KZ308248.1:1348146-1386003 GCA_000376725.2 Ladona fulva | reverse complement strand
ATACCATATCAAATTTATCGAATTAATTTAAAATAATCGGATCTTCTGTTTATCTCTTTTTTTACTGTAACGATTCGTTTAAATATCATTCAGATAAATTTGATATGGTATTCAGCGTGGGTTACGATCATCTACGCATCCGTTTTACTCTGGCTGAAATATGAAATTATTTTTTACTATGTGAAATCAATTCGCGTTTACAGTAGCTAAAGTATGATACCTGTAACCTGATTTGTATGTAGCGAAACTAATCTCACAAATTAATATAAATAATATAATAATAATAAAATCTCTTAGCAAATCTGCCTAAATTTACAAATTTTTATCATTAACTAAGTTGATTTATTCAGCTTTTTTTCTTCGGTGAATAATTATTTTGGGTTACATTTATGTATACGTTAAACTCAGGACCGGCTGAGCCTGAACGTTGCCCGAATGCAAAACCGAAGTTGCCGACCCAACTTCATGGTTTTTACGGTTAAGAAATATGCAGTGAAACTCGTCTGTAGCGAAATCGCTCGGTACCGGAAAAATGTTCCGTTATGGCCAGGTTTCTGTAATATACAGGTTCTAATTACTGGATTGGGATTCATATCCCGCAGGTCGGGACCGAGAAATTGTTCCGTAATGGACAAGGACTGATCATATCACTCCCTCACTTCAGCGACTATCATGGCCGAGGCTCGAGGCTAGGCGCAACCTCTTCATACCCTCTCTCTTGTCCACGAAATCTTAAGGGGAAATTCTCCTTTCTATCTGTCATCCTGTTTTCACATTTTATAAATAATAATAAATAAATAATAAGATTCCGCTATAGACAAGTTTCACTGTGTATTGAAAGGAAAATTCAGTGTCCTCACATGATTAGCCTTTTCCTCAAATGTAGGATCTGATGTTCCAGTGGGTGCTACAGTTTTGTTCTGAAGCCTAAAATCAGTTTCTTACGAATCGAAATTTTTAAACAAACAAGTTCTGTACGTTTAAAAAGTAGTAATTCAGAACTTGCTCAGTGTTCCTCTCTAATTAATGTGTAACTTTTGTAAAATTCATCATGAACTATTCATGACGTTTCAACGTTGAAGGTAAAATGTGGTAGAAAAACGCTGGACTCCGAAATGCGGAAATGAGTAAAGATTTTCTTGAACTCTGCTAGGATCGCGGTGCGTCCGTTATATTTGGCAACCTCGTCCGAGAGCCCAAGTGAATCGCAGAAATTTTAGTGAGGGATCAATGAGCAATGGCCTATGAATGAAATATCCAAAGGAGAAAGGAACAAATCCATTTTACGCACTCGTTTTGACAACTGACGGTAAGCAACTTCTTCACAACATTAATCCGCAATCACTCAGACTATTCATACGGAAAATGTTCACAAATATCCTTTTCTGGAATCTCTAAACTCATAAAAATCATCCGTATTCGGACTTTGGATTCTTTTCAAGGAATTGTTCGGCAAATACTACTATTAAAGTGCTAAGTTTACCGGTTGGGACTTTGGCACGCATAGGAGTTTATCTTGGAGAGCAATTCGATCTTTCACTTGCTAAACAGAAAATAAATTGTACACTGCAGAATAGATGTGGCTCTAAAACCTTAGGGCGAAAATGAACGTAATCCAGCGATAATTTCTGGAATTTTATATTGAAAATAAGTATTCAAAATTTGTTAGAAAAATGTTGCAATTCCACAAGAAATGGGGCTGCATAAAATAAGCTAACTGAAGACCATTGAAGATCTCTTTGGAGTTGCCAAACGGTATAAAATTGCCAATAGTTAACGGTAGTATAGTTTTGAATAGTCATCCGGCCGAAGACAATGCTTGCTACCTCGGTATTTCGTTAATAGATAGCATATTAATTATGCTTTCATAAGAATTTCATAGAATTGTTTGAAATCCGAAATATTAAGTAAAAATTGTATTTACTCGTATGGCAGTTTAAGTCAATAGTATTGTAGTTGTAGATATCCTAAAACCTATAGACCTCAAACACGTGGTATTCTTCCTCCTGTATATTTAACTTGTTGGCCGCTGTTAAATAGGAGTTAGCGTATTGACCTAGCAAGTGCTCGAATTCTTGATAGAGATAGGTTGTTTAGAGCTTATTGTGAGAGTGGTCTTGGAAGATTGAAATGAATTCGCGATTATGATAATTTCATTAGCGTTACTATTTTGACATTCTCCTAATTTTTCGAATAATCAGTAGATAATGGTTGTAGTTTCCATTTTTCATCTTTCAACCAACCAGTTTTATTATAAAACCTTTTTTAAAGACTCGGCAAATTGACTCAGTGACATTTTAGTTACGTGAGCTTATATTCGCAATCCCAACATATATTATTCACCTAGGCGTTCCTCGTTCGATTCATTCATTGCCAAATCTGTTCTTTGATCGACCAGCCACTGTATCGTTTCCTTATGAGGGCTTAAAAGAGTAGCTTGGAAGCGCTAAATGTATTGAATTTCAAGGAAAAGGGTGGAAGGTGACTTTGCAAGTAACAGAGGGAACCCAGGAATATTCCAAAGAAAATACGGACGTGAAAAAAGATTTCGTCAGGACCGGGATACGATCCTGGAATCTTCTTCACTCCAGTCTGAAGATTCAGCCAATTAAGCTGTGGAGCCAGAATATTCAGACATGCCGTTTTGGGACACTTCGTAGGCAAGGACAATGTGGTTCGTCCGACAGTGCGGTTTCGTCCGCGGCCAAGTTTGAGGAACCGGTCATACAAAGGGGTGACAGGAAAATTTCTTAAAGGCAAAATGGAGCCATCAGACTTTTTACCAACTCGCATTACCCGTTTCTTCATTCGGAGCCCTGAATTTTATTACTCTGCATACCTAGTGCTGCTATGAAGCTTTACCAAACAGGTTAATGTAACTTGACGTTTAAAAGTGCTCCACAAATCATCAAAGTTGAAATCCTGCACTATGCACATTTCATTATCCAAGATAGCTTCAGGGACCAGAACAGAGTTACTGCTCTGGTCCCTGAAGAAGCTATAAAATCTTGTATATCTTGTATAATGGACCAGTGTTATATCTCCTTATCTTATGCCAACCATCAGTGGCAACTTCTATTCTAGAGTAATTTAACGAAGGAAGCATTCGTTTTATGAACGTAAACATAAAGTAACCACCTGTAAAGTCTATACAATTGCGACTGCAAATGAATGACACATAATGAGCTAGTATATTTGAACTGATGCTGATAATACTTCCAAACGAGAATGATGCGTCAGTGTCAATTACAGCCTAGATGGCGTGAATAATTGGGGAGCAGTGAATGAATTCTCCTCTTCTATTCAATGTGTGAATACCGTAGGGAGAGGAACTGCGACAAGTAAAGATCATTAATGAATGAAAGGATTTTAGCGAAATTGAAACGTATAGAATTCCGTGCGTGGAAAAATTAGAACGTGTGCATCGCACGTGAGTGGGAAATTGCGGAACTAATATCCGTGTTACACGGAAAAAGTGTCGCGTATCGTAAATTGAAAGTCAATGGAATATCGGAGAGGTGAAGAGAGCGCTGTAGGATTTTCATCAGAGTCGTGTTGGCAACGGAATTGGAATGCATCTTAATGAAGTTGTAATAAAATCAAACTCACTCAGTCTATTGATCTTCGAATTCTCGAGGTAGAGTTCCGTCGTAACCCTTTGTTGTTATTTGACTTTGGGTATGATTTTTCCAAGAGTCTCTAAAAGCTCTGTTAATTATTTTTGGAGGAGAAAATTTTAACCCACTGTCGATATTCCGTGTGTCGTAGGCGAAGTTGGAAGATAACCATTTATATTGAAAAAATCAAGTACCCGTGCTTTGAAAACTCTGTATTCGTTTCAAATGGATTTCTTATTCCGACTATTTCTCGACCATTAATGAATTCACAAGTATTTTTAGTCGACGGTATAGCATTTGCGTCGCTCCACAAAGGCTTCTAGAATGTTTAACATCATTCCGAGAACTATTGCATCGCATTTTTAAGGTTAATTTTTCTCTTTGAATATTTCTATCAAAGGCACAGCCCTCGTTACGTATTTGTCTCTCTTTTTTCAAAAACAATATTCTTGACTTACCCACGAATTTTTTTGCAGAATTAAAAATTCCGATTCATCTTTATCCGTAGAGCCCAGTTACTTCAATACGCAAATATTTGCTGCCGCTTGATTTTTCCTTTGATCATTGAATACGAATTTGACGACTTCATGCATTAATAGCTGGTTCGAAGTTACTTCGACATTTTAGCTCTGAAATAACTTATTCCGCGTTTTAGGTGCCTTAGTTTTATTCAAATATGGGAATTGCAGTCAGAGATGATGAGTTGTACTAGGACATGCTGGAATCCCAATCACTTTACTTAAATAAATAAATAACGTCTTTATTTTGGGCGAAATTGAGACTTTAAAGTCTCCTCTTCCATTTAACCCATAATTAATTAATTACTTAAGAGAAGGTTGATAATTTTCAGTTGCATCACTTCGCATACTGAAAGTAATGCTTTTTAAAACCTGTTTACTTTACTCAACAGCATTATTGCATGATGATTCGTCTTTCTGAATAGTAAATGAAATAGGACTTCTCATGCACACCAGGAACTCGTCGGCGTATGACGGAGTATAGAACTACTAGGAAAAAGTACTAAATATGTTTTATCTAATATTTATAAAAATTTTCGATACACTTAACCTTAAAGCGCATAGTGTGATAAAATATTTAACGATTATTTTTTTTCAAGTGAAGGTGTTGAATATATTTAGTATATATATATATATGTTTTAATATATAGTATTTAATACGTATCATGTTGGTGAAACGTGTGATGATGAAAGGTTATAATTTGCGAATGTGAATTGATTTCTTTTAGTTGCATTTATTGATAATATATTAATGGAAATTGGCCACAGCCAGTCATCCGAAACTCTTCGGTTGATTTCAACAATATGCAAATTAATCGGTGATGGAATTCATTAATTTCTATTAGCATTAATGATGGGTTACGATCTTTATCACTGTTAAACTTCATCTCGTGCTTCTCAGAGTTTTACTGCTCTTTTTAACGCATTTATTTTAAACTCAGAAATATGTTTTCTTTGGCCTTTTATCCTTTACGCGAAAAAATAACCTCAATTCATGCTATAAAATGTGAGATATTTATCAAACAGACACATTTACCTTCGCAAATACTGTACATCGAAGCTTAATAAGGATTTAGATTGCAGTAATATCTCCAAATCCCTAATTAAAGTAAAGTTCCAAGTTACTGGTTTAATTAAAACCCAATCTAAAGATAAATTTGTTAATGTGTGAATAAAGGCAAGTCCAGTGTATTTATTTATTATTTATTTATATTCTATGACTACAAATAGGCACCTAGCCTGGTAGCAGTCATTTGAGGGGCAAATAGAGGAAAAGCCCTGCCTGGCATTCACCCTAGTCGGGAGGAAAACCTCTCCAAAAACATCCCGAATGCAGCACGTCATACAAAGTTATTACAAAAATACTATGCTATTACAAAAATATCAACTATTTTACAATTCTATAAATTAAACACAGTAATTAATATATCTACAGCATACAATATCACATTATACAGTATCACGTTATACAATATCACATTAGACAATATCACATGTCACCTCACACAATATCACATGTAGTATGATAGTAACAGAAAAGACACCGGTCGAAGAAGTAGCTCATTTAGTTAGCTATTACTATTAGTTAGTTACTTACTTAGTTAGTTATTACTAAAGGAATAACAAGTGTAAAAAATTTCTTTGGGTTCAGCTGCACGACTTCATCGTGCAAAGAAGTTCACCTTTCCTAAATATTATTACTCACTAATTACACTCTATAGCATCGCATATCGCATCACGTTTATGTTTGTATATATAACCCGTATAAAGCGTGGAGAAGGATCAATAATGCTATTAATTCCTTTTGGCATGACTATGTGTTAGGTCTCCATGAGGTTGAACAATTGAATGATAAAACATTTACATATACCACGAAAAATGGGGTCGAAACCTAGGTTGCCAATAAAGCTATTTCTCATGATACGGGTAAATGTTTTATCATTTCACTGCTTTACGATCAATATATACAAATTAATTAGAAGAAAACGTAGAAAATCAGTGTCCAAATATATGTGTGTGGGTATAAAAGAGGAAGAAACATGAGGAAGATATCAAAGTGTACCAAAACAATCGATAAGAAATCATAAATGAAAGGATAACTTCAGACTACCGAAAATAATATCTACTTACAGAACGGGTGGTCAGAAATCATTCGGACTGCCAAACAAAGGAGAGATTAAGTGAGAATCGCCACTCGCACGGCTTAAAACAATACGAAAAGAATACATCTCAATCTTTTCTTCCCGACATTTAAACGATGTCTTCCATGTGCACATTCATAACACGATAGAACTTTTATCGAAGAGAATAAACCATTCAGTGCCATCAATACGGAGTAAACGACTGGCTCCGTGCTTCTCATTGTCAGTCATCGATAAAATCCTATCGTTTGGTTTATCTTCACAAGAGTCAACTTTTTTATAAACACTATGCAGCGCATTTCTTGTTTCTTGAAAACGCGATTTTTTTTAAATTTTCATTGTGGGGAACGACGATTTCCCCCGCATCCTCAAATCTTTCTATGGAATCTGTCGCATCGTCGCAACAGCCTCGCTTGTTTCCAATTCTTCGATATTCTCCCATCGTATTTATATTTCCCCGCCCGATATCGCTTTCCCATTTTATCCGCCGCCCTAATCACCATTCTCCTCAATTCCCGCGGAATCTATTTCTTTCGAATGAGATCCTATGATTTATGGGAACAAAAAATACTCGCGGATCGTAGAAAAAAGATGTCGATGCGTTATCACGAAACCATGAATACGCTACCGAGCCCCGTTTCCCCTTTCCCCATCAGGAGAAAGATACAGCGTCTTAGCAAAAACCAGCAAGGCTCCGAAATGAAGAAACTCTCTCCATAATTGCCCCGGATTGGAAACCATGTACGCCGCTCGCCACACGTGGAACCCGTAACAAGATTACACATCCCACTTCGATGTATCGATTCTATATCAATAATTCCTATGCCCTCAGCTATTTTCCTCCACGATCCCGGTTCACCACTTTCCGCCGCTCATCCTATTATTAAGGGCCTATCGCTACCATCTGATCGTCCGGTCTACAGCTTTTAATTACTTGGCGTGGGTTGAAGAATGCCTGCGGGCCATCTGCTGCGACCACGCCTGCAAGATCTTGCTTAACGCCGTGTCCCACGAAAAAGCAGCAATCTGAAGGTTCGAGCGCTGGAATACAAATTAATATAATCGAATGTTAGGCACCGGAGTGCTGTGGGCGTAGCGGATCTCATCCATTGGTATTTGAATTCCAGATGTTCCGGTGGGGAAGGCGGGCTCGGTCGTTTCCCTCTCTAAAGTTTCACGAGAGTAAGATTTATTATTTGCGCTAATTTTACGCTGAAAACTGCTTATGCGTGTTGATATTAGGGAAGATTTTAATCTGCTCGTCGTATCTGCCGTGTCTTTTATTTTATGGACAGGAGCTGCGGATTCTTCCCTTTTCGGGATGTGAGAATGTTGTCATCTTAGTGTTGATTAGTCTTCCTTAGGGGCAATTAATCATTCTTATTACTTCGTAATCTTCTTAATACTGGCATATCATAAATATGGATTAATTGATATACGTACGGTTCGGTTTAGTCATTAGTCTCTCATGTAAGGCCGCTCTTTAATCGAGTATATGTGTAAAGTCTTCGGTCTTATGACCTCAAACCTTACACCATTAGCTCATCAAGCTCTTTAGAAGGAATAATGCGTACTAAGTAAGGTGAGGAGTGAGGTAGTTTCCCCTCGCATTCCTCACCGAGTCAGGATGATTTGAGTGGAAATGCAAGTACATGCGGCAAATCGTAAAATGAAAGTAAAATGAATGTCATTAGTCAACAATTAGTCGGAGTTACTCAGGTATAAATGGGAAAGTCTAAATTGCTACGCAACCAGTCATGTGAGGTCAAATTTGACCCCAAATATTTTCTCTTCCTAATAAATCACTGAGGTAATATTTACTTTATTTTCTCGTATGTTACATTACATAAGGTTTTTTGACCAAGCCGGTTTTGGGGGACTTTGAAAGCAAGAGCAAAGTGGTCCACTTTGTGGACCACACAAATTGGTCCACGAATCGTGGATGTCGAAGTCATGTATCTTTGATTTATATGTATACTTACATGTATCTAGTCATGTATCTTTGATTTTCTATGATATTTACATGTAAGCATATATACCTACTTATATATACTTACATATGTAAATGTATATATACAAAGGGTCGGATATATTAGGGCGCAATAGGCGCTAGTAGCGGGCCTCGCCCACATGGGGCCCTCCATGAGGATGTGCTAATAAGCTATCAATAACAAAATGTTCTTATTTTACTCTTCAAGAAAGACTTTATATTTGGTGAGTAAGTCGATATAATATGTTTATAGAATAAATTACATTTTTTGTGTCACTGTATAATGTAAAAGAAGTTAAAGTGTAATACACTGAAATACATTGAATTTTAATTCAAAATTTATTTGTTTATTCTTGCCGTAGTGAAGCGAGTGAGATTACTATGGGATGCATATCTATGAATTTTATAAAAGCGTTCTATTTCTTCATTGCAATTCCTGGTGGGGGCCTCAATCTAATCTTTGCGCCTATGGCCTCTGATAGCGTAAATCCGGCCCTGTAAACACACGTAGAGACGCCTATAGAAGTGGAAACTTGAGTATTTATTTTTGTAGTTTTCAAGAATTTTATGAAGTAAAAATTCACGAATTTTAGGTGGGATCTCCGCTAAATTAGGAGCTCCGACTAAATGTCGACTAATGATATTCATTTTAGTTACTCTTTATCGATTCCTATGAAAAGTGTTATTCATTAGCTCATTGTGCACACTTCCTTTTATCTTTTCCACTCAAAGCATTCTGACCCACTGTGGGTGTGAATAAACAAAAACACACACACACACACATATANATATAGACGATATAAATATCGGTTCGCAAGAAAAGCAAATTATGTTATCCGTCTTTCATTTTGTAGAGTCCTCCTTATCCCTTTCTCCGAGGAGATTATCTTTTATTTCTCGCTCACAGCAATTAGCAGCTGAGAAGAGGACGGAGGATTTAATTTATTAATATCCTAAATCATGGCCATTAATCTGTGGAATGCGTATAAATCTTCGGATTCGTGTTAAAGATTTTCTCTCTGCGTACAAAACATTTTCGTGATATAAAGTTTCTGAAGTCTTTTTCTCTGTTTTTTAGTTAAAGACGTCCTTGTTAAACCCCTTCGTGTTACCAACTTTATCGTTGATTTTTTGTCCATATTGCCTTTCTATAACCATTTCCTGCTGATAAATAATTCTTGACTCGGAGAAATGTAAAAGATGACACTTTTTCGCTACTGTGTTGTTATTTCTTGAACCTTATCTGTATTTTGTTGACAGTAGAAAACATTTAGACCAATAGTAAAACTTAATATTCCTTTCATGCTGATTATCTTGAACCGCTAGCATATTAAAAAATATCAGTTTTTTTCTCCACAAAACCATTCTGTCTCTCCTTACTTTATTTTGATTTCTGCTTAGCTTCTTAAGAATGTATATATTGTATTTTACAATTTTAAAATGTTATACATTCGTGTTTGTACAGTACTTTAACAAGGGTAAAATGAAAGATGGGACTCTCTAGTCCCAATTTCGTCCAGTAAAAAAAGACGATTGTATTGTATTGTTTCAAGTTACGGTTGCATCTTTTGTTTTCGTACATGCACTCTTTTGCACGCGCTATATATAAAAATCCATTACGAATTAATCGCAACAATTTGTAGTTATCTAACCTCGGAATTTCTTGTTGGCCCGCGCCATATAAAAACAATATGTAATAATAAAAATCATTAAATAATTGTGGAAATACGGTAAACAAATTGGNGCTAAAAAAAGATGAATTGGTTGTTTAACCTGTTATTTCGAGTTCAATCTTCCCTCCCGCCTGCATGCAAAATACCCGGAATATTTTACGTCCGTCTAAAAATATTACCGTACAGCGGTCTTTCTCAAAATTAAGCCACGCGAAACACTATTTTCATTATCGTTTCTGTTTCATTTCAAATTTGAAAAAGGTAACTCTGCGGCACCTTCCTGCCATGATCAGAAAACCCGCCAGCTATAGAAAAGAAATATGAGTTTAATTTGATTAAATCAGGAAACTTCGTTTATTGAGGAAGCACTCTAGTACGCCGAAATTAATCGCAAGCTAGAGAGTTTTCTTTTGTGTGCAATTAATAAGACCCAACGTCGTATTTATTCCTTTTTTTATACCGTAAAAATACACTTTTCAGCTCTGTATAATACTTAATTCACTGCGAGATAAAATGGAATTTGCTTCTTTCAGAGGGAATTTATGATAAATATTCATTCTTCGTATAAATGAGAGGAATTTTCCGTCATCAAGACTCTCATGGACGGATATTAAGTAAATACACTTCTCAAACCAGCAAGGAATGAATTATGTGCTAAATATAAAGTTAAATTAACGCTACCTGTCTGTAATTGTTGGGAAAGCCGAAGTTCGAANCTGTACACGTTTTTTATTAAATATAATTAGTTACTCTTCGAAAGTTTCATGTTTCACTGCACCTTGTCTTATTGAAATTCCTTCCCCTATGCGATATTCTTCCGGGTAGAAAAATACATTCGCTTGCATCATGGATGTGCTACCCACGAACACCTGCCAATTGGAGGGCTTTATAAGGTATATCATCCAACCAGAAATTATGAATACGAATTAATGACAATCACCACATAATATTTCTATTGAAATCTCTCATCACATTCTTCTTCCATGTATGATGGGATTACTTTTATTCACCACGTCCCCGAAATCTTCATCGCAACTATTGTTTTTCATTAACGACTTTTTTATCGATTCCACATTTCCGACTAACAATTCAACGATGGTTTCAGTTGAGTGAATACAGCTAAGGAAGGAAGGAAGGTTTCATCGAATTACAGTCTTACTGACAGAGGACGTTAGTTCTGAAAAAAGCAGAGGTAACGTTGGGAGGAGTTTTCGAACGAATGGGTACACTTAAGCTCAGGAATTGTGTTTTGCATGACAGTCGGAGCGCTTTATGACAGGCGGAAGCTATCTGAACGATTTGAGACGCGAGTCTTCCTAGTTTCTCCTCGATCGAGAGCAAAAAATATCTAAATTTATTTCCCTCTGCGGAGTGTACGTTAAAAGAGCGTCTCGTCATCCCCGGCGTGGAATATGGAGCCAAATCGATGGGAAGCTTCCAGAAAATGCTAAATTCCGATCGCATTGGTAACCTCACTGAGAGGATCTTGGTAGAAGAAATAGATACTTCTATTCGACTCGACTTCGGTTTTATATTTTTCACCTTTGCGACGAAAGAGACGAATATGAAGTCGCTTTTTTGTACACAGGAAAAGGTTTCGTTTTGACCGCCATCCTTTTCCCTCATAACCAGATATTCGTGAAACTAAAGTGCACCTCAGTTCGAATTCTCAGCAACGGTGGGTACACTATCGTATTTTGAAGGCACTAGTTTCTACCTTGTATCTACTAGCGCTGATCTAGAATTGTCTGCAATATATATCTAATGTTAAATTCTTAACTAGTCTAGACAAATGTTATCTATGAAATTCACGGAGAAGGCCGAGATGTTGTGGTAATTGAATAACATAATGAAGGAAAAGAGATATATACTGCTATAATTCCCGTGATAAAGTATGTATCTCTCTTCCTTCATTATTCAAAATGCTATCTAATATCTAATGTTAGATTCAGCCGGAATTATTAATGGCGATAGATTTAAATTTACGAATGTTGCTAGAAGTCATAAAGTTTATACAAAATGTTTTTATCGGGCTCACCCCCCAAACCGTGTATCACTTATAAGTGCGGTTGGAAATCGAACCCAGATTCATCATCCCTGAAAGCCAAGCAGGATCAACTCTGCCAATCGATTCTTCCATCGTAGAGCGTCAGTAAACGTATCTAATTGAAGGAATTGGCTCGAATGAAAGTGTTATTTACACTTAACTCTCACCCATACGTGTTCAAAACGGGTGATTTGTGGAAGATATTTTGCGTACTATCATCCTACCAAATATTACCAATATCAGGAATGCAATATTATGGTAGGGTCTTGTTTGTTGTTAAATTCATCTCAGCTTTTGAAACCTGAATGGTTAGAGGTTTAAAAACATTCCGTCAGCCGCATGTCGGTAGGCGGAACTCGCCTTTAGAGGCAAACGGGAAGCTCCAGATTACCGATTTCTGGGAATCTACCTGCGCGTCGGCGTGGTTCGGAATGAGATTTCTCATTGTGAGACCCTTGAGAGTTCCCGATTCTTTGTTTCCGAAATGATCATAGGGAGATTCTCAGAAATCGGTAATCCGGAACCCGTTTGCCTCTAAGCGCGAGTTCCGCCTATCGATATGCGGCTTACGGAGTGTTTTTAAACCTCTAATTCAATAAATCTTCTCTAGCGAGGTATGGTGGAATTCCATTACAAATTAAATAATAACTACAACTTGTACTTTTCCACAAATATATTTTGGTTAGCAGCCAATGGTTTCGAACTTTCAGTTCATCGTCAGGCTTAGGAATGAGACGATGACGATGAACTGAAAGTTCGAAACCATTGGCTGCTAATCAAAATATATTTGTGGACAAGTAAAAGTTGTAGTTATTATTTCAACCTCTAACTCATTAACAGCCGTGTTCCAATTTTCTTTTCTTTCATTTGAAACGATTTAATAAACTGAGCTGTTTGAGAAAATACTACGGAATGGTTTATTTACAGTTAGAACACGTTTAGCTTGGTTTCGTAAAGATTTTTATGGTTTTGTCGGGAGGTGCTACGAGTTAGTAGAAGTAATTTTACTTTTAGTCAGGCCCCATCCAGGAAATGCGGCAGGAAAAAGGGATCATGGGGATGAAACCTGAGTACGAGAACTCGAAAAGATGCAACAAAGGCGGTACGCTTCACTGAAAATAACTTTGTAAAAAAATTACGAAATTCTCCTCTGAAGCAAGCCAGGAATAATTGGAAGGAGGTTAGAAGCTGGGTTGAGGTTATTAAATAAATTTAGAGGGATTACGTTTATGGTATTATACCACATCGTCGGATTTAAAGACGAGCTGGAAGAGGGAGAGACGCGAGACAAATCGTTTCACAAACTCGTTTCTTATACGAGTGATCTCGGTTGGAAATGAAAAAAAATAATAATAATTCAAAATTTGGCGTAGCGTTTAATACTCCTTACCATGCGCCGGTAGAATATTTGCAGATTGTAAATGTGAATGTAATTTTAATAAGGAAAATATGAAGGCGGAAATTCCTTTACCGAACATCTCATTTTGCTAAATTGCTTCTCCGGTAATACTTTTCGTAAAATTATCTTGAAAATTAGGCGAAATAAGAGGCGTGTGATTGTTTGGCGTATAACTCTACATTTATAACGTTTAACCTCGGTGATGTCGTTCTATCAAATCTCAAACGCTATTGAATATGGTTGAATTAATATGGACAACAAATCAGTAAAACGCACTCTACAAAAAAATCGTAAATTTAATTTTGCTTTCAGGGTATTGCGTTTATTGGTATACTTTTAGCCGGGACAACAAATAGCCTGTCTCTATGTTCAGACCTTAGAAAGAAATTTCATTATTGAAATTTTACAACTATTAAAAAGATGAAGTTTCTGCAATGAATATCCTAGACAGTGTTGAATGAATCATCAGCTACCGTGCAGTTTGTAAATATTTTGAATTTTCAGTAACCTTGAAATAGAGATAGATAAAGATACCATAGATGAGAAAGTTAAACGACTTGTCCTCATTCAGGGGGTGTTAACGAAATATTCCAGCCACTCTTAGTATTCAGGAAATATTTCGTGAGGCGAAGTCGCAGAATTCCCGATTCTCTTTCAATTCGACACAACTCATAAATGTATTTTCTAGCAATTCATTTTCAACTTATTTCTGAAATCTCGAGTTAAAAACAGTTGACAACGTGAGGAAACGACGTAAAATAGAAATGAATTTTCATGAAGAATGCTCTCCGTGTGTAGCATTTAGAATCACTAATTGTCTTCTAGAAACTACAAAACCACGCATAATTTCCAATCGGTTGTTTTTCGATGATTTTGTAGTGAAACTGATCTCAGAATATCCTGCAGATTACATGCTTCCCGTATCCTTTTCCTCTTCATTTGATGTATTCTCCAGCGGCCAACCCCTCACTTTGCGTAGCAATTACATAGCTTTGGTATTGATTTTATAGAGCTTAAGTATGTTAAGGACGTAGGAGAGACATAGCCAGGGGTTATTCGCCAGAATGGATACAAGCATGACTTTCTTAACGCAAGAAGATATATGTTCCACATTTCCATGATTAAATATGCTATTATTGCAAAATATCTCGATCGGCGTCTTACTTGCGTATATCCGATCCATCATTGGATCCGTGATATAAGGTTTTTTAACGAAAATATACACGCATGTACGTACATATCACGCTCTTCGAACATAGTGAAGTTCATTATTATACTCCTATACTCACAGTACCTCATATCACTTCCCTGCCCCTACCTTTCGATTAAGAAGTATCCATTCATCTTTTAATACGTTTCTTTTTATTTTTAGGCCAAATTCACCTCATCTCCACCACATTATACCATCTCCTTTCCGCTTTGTGATTCTCTTATCACCCCCATGCACTTCATACATTATCTCAGTCATAATGTTTATTACAAACATCCTTCTAAAATGTTAACCCAGGCATGTATCATAGTTCTTACTAATTACTACAAGTAAAATAGGAAGGAATTCAACCAGATCGAGGAAATGCTGGTTTTAATTTAGGGAATTAGTTACTTGGATTCCTCCGTAGGGTTTGGAAATGAAAACCATTATTACAAATCGCGATCGCCGCTAGACACAACTCTGATGGCAGCTTAATCACATAAGATACACTTATTTAAAAATTAAAACAATTCACAATAGATTATCGCCACTCTACGTTACACCGTTTGATTACATTGAATCTAAATTTAAATAACATATCCACCCAATTTACATTTCTATATCTCAGGAAACTTTACGTCGTTTTCTAAGCTCCTTTTTATTATTTTTTAAGTAAGGGTATGAAGACCTATTCAGGCAAACTGTTCCACTCTTTAATCTATCTATTTATGAATGAATACTTATGTAAATCTGTTCTTTGTTTTCTCAGCTTTAACTTCTGCTTATAATCCAGTAGATATAAAACGGTTCTTTTCTTCTGCTTCTCAACCCATTCCAAGCCTCGATAATGGCAAAAGGACCGGAGGGTAAATCCAGTCCATCTAGCTTCGCCTTTTTTTAAATGATTTTTCTATTTTCTAATAACTCCAATTGTGGTGAGTAGCTCGCGTCCGATTAACGTAAAATTCGAGCTCCGTATTGAGTCTAGGAACGGTAAACTAGTAAGACGAGATAATTCCGTACACAATCCTTCTTTTCCGTTTTAATCTCCTGCGTTTGGATCTCAGTTTCTCTTTAGCGGTAGATGTATTTCTCTGAAAAGTTTAGCGAAACCTCAGGCGCATTTAAATCTTATTGAAGTAAACAGACAAAACCGGACTGAAATAACTTCGTAGATGGCTTAGAAAAGTAAAAATAACCGAGCGTTCTCCGAATGGAGATAAGTAAATTTTTTAACGTTCAAAGGGCGTTTGATCCTTGTGATAATAAACTTAGAAACTTCGGCCGCGGTTGGACACAATTCTGGTGGAGCTTAGTCTCATAATATATGGTGGTTTAAAATAAAAACAACAGCACAGCAGATAATTGCTACTACATGTTAAACCCTTTACTTTGCATTGAATTTAAATAACATATTTACACCATTTACTTTTCTACATCTCAATAAACTCTGCATCGTTTTAATATTAGGTAAGGTTATTGGGATCTTTAGACAAACTATTCCACCCTTGAATCCTTCTATTTATGAACGAATATGTAGCTCAATGCTTTCTTTGTTTTCTCGGCTTTAACTTCTCCTTATGATCCGCTCGAGCTAGTATTAAGAGCACAGAAAATAGAGAAAAATATACGAAGACTTTTGCTTGTTTACCTGGCGGATTTTAATTTTTCATACGCGAAAATGAAAAATAATATGCAAAGAAATCCTGACTTTGAGTCGGGTTAAAAACAAGCCAAGGAGATTATTCATATTCATTGAATATCATGAGCGAAATCATATTTAAAATATTATAAACCTTAAAATTGAGGCGTAATTAAAACCCAGAGTGGGCAGTGAAAATATTTTTCGTTGTTTATTAATGATAACACCAGCAGAAATCATCATTACTGCTACGGAAGTGAAGAAATAATTCTTTTCTAATTCTTCATTTAAAATCTAAGTATTAAACGGTTAATTAACTGGAAATGTCAGAATCCTAAATTAGCATAAAACAACAAAATATTCCTTGTTTGTTGTAGGTGAAAGCTTCGGTTAATTTCTCTTCCTTTGATTATAATATAAAATCGTTCCTAAATAAAGCCCTGGAATAAAAATAAAATGGTAATCTTAGTTTATGATGCATGTATATGATACGAGAGTGATTTTGTATGATTATAACAATGCTTTTATTATTTATTACGATTACAGTGTATATTTTCCATCATCACATTTCGTTGTTAAAATAGACTAATATTTTAAGCAGTATGGTCAATAGTGTTTCGACAGCTTAGATCATTTTGCACGTATGGGCTCCCATCGGTAATCGAACCCGGGACCGCTTTCACCTGAGACGAACGCGCTACCCTCTTGGATATCCTGGAGACCCTAATATTTTTATCTTAACATTTCACTTGTTTGCATTTCCGCACATTTTTCTCTAACCAGGCTCGTGAAAAGAGAACTTAGTGGAAACCGTATTACTGTGAAATTTATTTAGATGGGTAGCATGAGAAGGTTCCATGAAGTGAGCGCGGCTGTGGTGGATCTTATATGGAATTACTCGAAATTGCTTACTTAGAATTGCGGTAAACGAGGGAGCGTTCCAACATCGTAATTTCTGAATCCCATATCTTGCGAGTATTTTACTTTCCACAGCTCGTTTTGGGTTGTAAATAGTAATCAAAATATTTCAGAACTACATTTCGCATTTTTACATCTACACATGAACCCTGAAGCCGCCTTTCGGCGTGTGATATCTCTGATCCTCTGTGATATCTCTGATATCTATGATCCTCTGCTATCTTTTAACTTCGCTCTAGTCTAACTCAAAGGGAGTAATCCAATTACTCAGCATTTTCATTTCGGGGGATACAAAGAAATATGGGGACCCAGTCCGCCAGAAGTATTTGGTCCATAGCCACGAATGAATATCCGCTATCAGAAGTGTAATCTATTTAGAGTAATCGCATTAAAAGTTGAGGCGAAACAAGAGGGCAATAACGAGTGGAAATGAAGCTGAGTTCAAAGAGAGGTACGTGAAATAATAGGATTGAGGGTTAAGAATCATGCTTTCAATGAAGGTCACCTTTCATTAGTTTGAATGATGTAACCATGTTAACCATTATACCTGTCATCAGCCATTATCATCGAAATATTGGGGGAATGCAGCTGCTTTCGTCGCTAGTACTTTTTCATCAAAACTAACGTCATAATGTTTCAAGAGCTAGGTAATACTCAGCATAAACTATCCAGATGACGAGAAAATCCAAATTTGGATGACAGATCATCAACTATACGAAAATTCATATTGATCTGTGGCACGCTTTTATTTAAAGAGCAATAATTTATTCGGTGAATATACCTTTACTTTATTGGATTAATTAAACTCTCGGGCAAACGGGGAGTTTATTATTCACACTGTACGTCATTAAAATAAAATGATACGTTGTTGACCGACCTCTAACTCATTAGAGAGTCGACTGCTGCGTCATTTAATATCTTTCGAGGTGTGAGCTGGTGGAATTTCACGTTCAAGATAACTAAATGCGGATATAATGTTTTTTTTATTTGTGTATAATTTTTAACGAAAGATTTCCGTGTATTTGCAGCATCAGATACTATTCGTGATGACGTAATGATACAGTAGTACCGTGACTTACGAACTGATATGTAATTTCAACACACGAACTTTTTTCTTATTATAATTTAGCCTCTAGATACGAACTTAATTTCGATATACGAACCGAAAAAAAACGTGAAAATATATGTAATAGAAAACCGAGTTTCGAGGTACAAACTTTTCGAGTTGTGAACTTCGAACTGGAACAAATTAACCTCGTAAGTCGAGATATCATAGTATACAAATTAAATAGAAACAAGTAAATTAATTGATATTTTTTGATCTCACCGAAAGTTGGTAGCAAATTGGTAAACAAGAAAAATCGTTGTCCATTATTCTTATATTTGCTCCATTTTCGGCGATATTCTTGTTGGTAGTTTTTTCTTTTTCCCTCTCACATTTCGTGTTTTATTCTTTTGTTTTAGATTTCCCAACTTTTTCATGCGTTTCAATATTGTTGTTCCTATTGGGACCTTTTTTTCATTTTGGGAGGCTCGACGCTCAGTCAATTTTTCTTGTTTTTACACCTTACTTACAGATTACATTAATATTCCATTAAGCGAACTGAATCTTATTATTGATGATTTCTTCTTTTACACATCTTCAATGCTGACCTTCTGCAGTTGGTTTTCATTTTGGCAATATTTTTGACTGCCTCACTATTCCAATTTTCTGTGATGCTGGCTTCCTATTTGGGAGGCCCCACACTCGGTTATTCTTTCTTGTTTCCTCCGTACATCATCGAAGAGAGATTCTTTTTGATGGTTTACGGAGTACTCGCCAGAGATATTAACTCAACCATCAGTGGTATCTTCTATTCTATTCTTTCTTGTGTTTTTATACTTTACATATCAGACTGCATTACTCCTTCATCAAGTGGGTTAGTTCGAACCTGTTTCTTTGCAGTTGTTTTTAACATATCTTTCGGTTTTTATTTTTCACATTCGATTTATTCTTCTACTACCCTTCTATCTCAATTTTATTCGACGCTGGATTCTTATTTGATGCTTTTGCCGGAAACTACAGTACTACAACTACACTTTGGGTTTTTTGGATTGAATTTGTTTGCACTTTATTCTTACCGTTACAAGTGACTATAACTCTTTCATTCCGTATTTAGTTTTGCATTGGTTTCCCGATTGTTCTAATTGCAGTACGGCTAGGAGTAAACAACCTCTAGTCAAATACCAAACCATTTGAGCCTTTTTCTACAAACAATATGCAAAAAATCAAAATGTTCACAGCGGGAAAGCACCTTCATAATTGATGGTTGATCGAGGAGAAACTGACGTTAAGAGAAAACGTATTAGTAAGGTACGATTAGGAAAGAATCGAAATTTGATTCTTCGTTTTCAATTATTTTCCACAGTGTCATAAGGGCCGAGTGACTTTCGTCCTGAAGACATTCTGCAGCCTTTTCGAACCAATCGTATCGGGTGTTAATCTTTTTCCTATCCCCAAGGATTGCGCTCGTGAAATCGTAAGATTTCTATCTCGATTTCATTAGGAATTCAGCTCCCGATTGGTAAAATTTTGGACGCAGTGCCTTTTGAATACGTGTAACACACTACGCAAGTGCGGCCTGATGCTCTTCGTCACGTACACCTGCGGCCTGTCGATGAAAAAGGCTGCCTACTCCCACGCAAACCCCCGAACAAGGGCGGTTTGGATCCGAAAAACATGAGCCCCCCAAATCCGCATAATCCAGGCTATCCGATTGAGCCGAGCTTGAAATTCGAATATTTGAAAATACGGTTTCCAAATCCGAAAATCCAAATGTTTCGTAAGTCCTAGAATCCTCACTTTTCATTATCTGGAGATTTTCTGCACTCCCAGCTCAAGAGGAGGAAGGTAATAAACCCATCCGTCGGTCTCAGTAATTTATTCATCATCTTTTCTAAGAGTGCTTTACTATTGAATCTCAGATGACGGAGATAAAGCCCGTTCATGCATAGGAACTTCATTCCGTACCGAAATATCCTTAGGTATCACTCACTTATATCACTCTTCCAGTTTCAATTGCGCTATTCACTTCCCTTTCTCGGGCTTCTTTAACAGTTATCGTGAGTAATGCGTTGCTATACGCACATATTCATACACATACATCACGCTACTTCATTTCGAAAGCTCGTTATTCGTCTCGTTTATTCTTAATATTCAGCCATTCTTTCCAACCTTTGCATACATCTTTCGCTTCAGACACGCATACATCATTTCATACGTACTCATTATACTTTAAACTCCGTATATCTCAACTCATCAGAATCCTACGCACCTCATTCATCAGCTATTTCTTGGCCTTCCCTTCACTGAGCTATAACTCTCCCCTCCTTCAAATATGCCTTTTCATGCGTCCATAATAACGTAATTGTTCCTTCTATAGACCCGTTTTTTATTAGAAATTAGCTGTTTATATTTGACTCTACTGTAATTATTTTTATTTATTATGCTACTTTCTTAATATTATTTCTTTTTGATTGTTAAATTGTAACGTAACCACTGGTAAAATTGTAAATATCTATGTACAGTGTAATTTTTTCCCATCGCTTTCTAAATATTTCAATATTTCTTTGTTGTTAAGTATATTTCTTCTTTATTTCCTTGTTTTATTTCTGATATTTTTACCATATCTTGCTACTTATTTCTTGTGCTTCAAGTTCATCATCTGTCCTTATCAGTATGAACGATTTAAGTGTGAATTTATATTGTCTTTTTCAGTAGTACTCCTGACATTTTCCTTTTTCATCTTTCCCCTTCTCTTTTTAAATTTTAGTTGCTACTGTCAGTAGGTTTCGCAGTTTTTTTACGTCCCCCTTCTTGTAGGTGTTTTCCTGCGGGGTCTTATTTTTTCCTAAGTGCAGACTTAGGTTTTTTAAACCCCTATTTTTCCTTCTCGTATTTTGTTCTAATATTTCCTGCTTTTCTTTTCTCTGACTCCCAAAATCTCTTTCTTTAAATCTTTCTATGACATAGAGCTAGATGTAAGAAGAGACAAACTAGTCTAAATCTCACCCTAAAATTAGTTTGTTTATTATTATTATTATAAATTCAATGTCACGAACAAATCCCAACTGCAACCTTCTTGTGAATACCCGAAATTTGAACGTTCCCTGTTTTATCCTACGTTACGCCAATGGCACCAATTTAGTATGGCCAATATGTATGAGACGAGGTGACTTCGATGTGAGTTCTCGTTAGGGAATACTCTGAAATAAAAGCTGTTATGTAGTGGACGAACATTAAAGAGTCGGTTACGGGAACTGTTGTTAAAAGTGAGCTTAAACTGATCAAAACCGCCAGTTATTATTGTGGCTCGAAGATCAATAAGTGAGTAGCTCACTATATCTGTACGTATAGCATCCATTCCGAAGGCTAGTGGTAATGCCATCCCATCTTCCATGAACTACCATGAGTAAGAAAAGGGGAATGAGGCTTACTTTGCAAGATGAGGAGTGAGGTAGTTTGCCATTGCTTTCCTCACAGAATCAGAATAAGGGGAAAAAGCACATGTGAGTGAAGTACAATGGCTAAGAGTAACACTTTTCGTAGCATTTCATGAGGAGAGACCTTAACCATTACCTTTATTCAGCACAACTCACATCTCAGTAGCTTCCATATTATCAAGAACAATACGAACAAGATATGTTTTTTTCTATTCTGTATCAAATGACATATGAAAAATATTTCTATTGACAAGATAGACCAGCGGGAGTCATACTCATTCATTAAGAGAGTTTCCAAGGGTTTATCACCGAAATTATTACATTCACAGCGATATTTCTCTTCCTGCATAAGGATCAAGAAAATCTACTCAGTTTTGCCTCGAGTCTTAATGAATTGAACTAGGAAAACTCGTTTAGAATCCCACTTCTGCAATATCGCAGCAAGAATCGTTTTAGCAGGTTGGGGTAAGAGATGGAAACTTAATTGGGATAATACCAATTTGGTTTTCAAACAAAGTTTGGAGCACGGTAGGCAACTCTGTGTCCACAACTTTCTACGGAGACAATGAAGGAAAACAACCAGTTCCATATTTAATTTTTAATGTAGAGAAGATGATGGTAGCGTTAAGCGGGAGCAATCCTTTGAGATTTTACAATTCGCAATATTAAATAAAGAGAAGGGAGCGCTGTCTACAATCTATACAAACACTTGCGAGCTGCGTTACAATCCGAGGCATAAGTGAAAGAACGAGCCGTTTGGAGTGGGGAAAGACGAGGTTTTATACTATCTCCGCTCTTATTTAATCTGTGTGTTGAGCAAACAGTGTTGGAGATTAAAGGACAATTTGGAAAAAGAGTCATGGTCCAGGGAAAGGAGATTAAGAGAATTGTTTGTCTTGACAGGGTAAACCCCGAAACAGCGGGGTATTCTGAAGATTAGGCGAATGGTATGAATTACGTCCTTAAAAACTGAATGTAAGATGAGCATAAATATGAAAAAACGCAACGGAATGTAGCCGAACAAATTGTGATAAAGCGGCAGGTATTAAATTAGGATATGAGACCTTGGAGGTAAACGAATTATTCCATCGAGATGATGGAAGCAAAGGTGACGTGTAATATGGGATGGCTTAATCGGTTTAAATATTTAAATATTAACGCATTTTTAATATTTAGAGGGTGAAATATTCGTGGAAACGACACCTGGACCATAAATAACTCAAAAGGAAAGAAGTCTTCGGAATATAGTCGCGGAAGAATGCTGAAGATCGAGTGGGTAGATAGGCTCGCAAATGAAGGGGCCCTCAGGTGAATGGCAGAGAAGTGATCCTTAGGAAGAATGTTAGCGAAAAGAAGGGATAGGGTGATGGGGTGCATCGCGAGATATTCAGAACAGGTTAATCTCGTATTTTTTTAAAGAAATGAGGAAACGGTACAAAAACACTGAGGCAAATATAAAACGCACAGGTTATATTGTGGGGTGATTATGATGGCGTAGAATGTAGCAGCCTGGAGGGCTTTATCGTAAAAACCTTTAGGCTGGTTATGAAAGCAGTTCTAATGTATCGTAATTGATCAGACTATTTCAATGTAATAAATCCATATCACCGACTCAGTTCATAGCAGAGCTACCTTATTTGGATATCATAATACACCCTTGCCACGGGTCGTAAATTTGTGGTGGCTTCAGTTTATAATGGCACTGGCTGTCTTGGTGTGTACCAACCTAGAGTATCCAGCAAACTGCAACGACGAATTGAGCGCTATAGCAATGGTTAAACGCCTCGCACAGAAAAGTCTCAATGAAGGTTACACGAGGAATCGTACTGAGGAACTCTGTGCATTACATATATCATTACACTTACAACACAGTTGCCACGAGAAATCTTTTTATTATAAATAGCGAATTAAAAAATGATTATCACTTACGGTTTCATTATTTTGTTGTACTTAGGAAAATATAAGAAAACAGGGTATAAGGTATGCATTTCACCGTAAACGGGCAGTTCTTCATTTTTACGCGATATTTTACAAAGGCGTCTCTGTTTAATGTAACGCGCTCTGCTTCTGGTAGCCAAAATCCCTCCCGAAATAAAATTCAGGAAGCCATAACTATCGTCGTCATATATGCATCGTCATACTTTATCAAGCACACGTGCTGATACAAATTTTTATAACTGCTCATAAATACCTTTATTACCTTCTTTTTAAAACGTTATAATCATTACATGTCATAACAGACTTACGAGAGATAGTATTTATTGCACGTACAATGTATGAGTTAATAGCGGTTTACGAATCAAGAGGAGGGAAAAAGTGACAGGATGAAGAAGTGCGACAATACATGACAATATCGAAGGAATGTAAGGCTTTAGAATCATTCGCTCGAAAATGTAGAATTCTTTATTACCTCTCAGGTCTTGCTGAGGCCAGAATCATCAGTACATATGTTCCGCTTTTCTCATTGAAAAATCTATCTTTACCATTCCCAGAATTCTACGTATTCTATGTTTTTATGTATGTATGTTCGCCAAAAATTCGAGAACCAGATGTCGCACAACTTTCCAACTTTGAAGTGTTAAATGTCTTCCCCGGAGAAATAATAGGCTACTTTTTATTCACCCAACTGTCCCCGGTTCGAATCCTAACGTTTAAAACCGTTTCCATAAGAAATGCACCTAAAACTATCTTTTAACGTTTGCGTGGTTTCTTTAATTTTCAAAATTAATTCAGAAATTAAACAAGCACCAAAAGAAGGGAAACCATCAAATGAAAATTCTTATTTTGGCCGTGAAACCTTGCTTTCGATTCGAAGTTGTGAGAATTTTGATCAAATTACTAACATTTTGTGATATTTTGTGGTTAAAAACAACCGGTCCCCCTGACGACTAACTCCATTGTCGAATCCGAGCTCATGGATTCTCATATATTCCCTGTTGAGAATCAACGGGCACTTCAGCTAGTTATATTATAAATATTTTACGCATATATTATTATATTTTAATTCGCGTGATGAAATATGAACTTAATGCTTCCACGAAGAAGTTTGCGAAATCCAATTCACTGGAACAAATCCACGTATGAACAGCACTATTACAAGATAAACATCATTTTACTTTGCGTCCGATAAGAATTAACTAAGATAAAGCCATGGGTCAGTATTGCTCTGACTTTTTTAGCGTCCTTATTGCCATGAACAAGACTGGAACAAAAGTGACAAATAGACGAAAGATACATTTTACTCCATCCTTGATCAAATGTAATCGATTGCAGGGTTCTCGTTTAATAAATCTATATTGATTGTATGGATGCGTTGATATATCTAATTTCATTTCATGTGGATTGTATTGTGCGATAGTAGCAAAAGTTTTGCTCCTTCAAGTAGAGGATTGCTTATTTTCGCCAATAAATAAAACAGACATTTGTCTCTATGTAATTCGAGGCTAAAATACCGTAGCTGTCGAAGCACCTTCGTAGATACATTTTACACATCTCAATTACTAGACAGGTTATTTTAGGCCTTTTTCTGGAAAATTGTTACTTTTGCTGTTGTAGGCTTCGAGGTCTCCCAAATATTACTGACCGGTAGATAAAGGACGTCAGTATAAACAGGAGCAGAAACAGAAGTGGGGAGTCAGTCGTGACCGAGGGGTTTAACCCGGTTCCTCAATATTTCAGGCGTATGGCTCCTCGAAAATGAGCGGAAATTGTTATGCCTAGGATGATCGCTTTTCTGGACAAAGTTTAATAGCCCCTTAAATACAGGCAATTAGCAGTGCCTACTTATTGCATTGTGAGTCTACTTTACAGATATGCGTGGAATGCCTATAAGAAAGCTCTAAAATCAACAAACCGACGTTGTTAGTAAAACAAACCACTTCGCATTACGTCCTGTGTATAATTTAAAGACGGGACGTATGGAAATAGTTCCGTGGACACGACGGCGGCTTAGCGAAACTATCACACATAGGTATTTATTTATTTATTTAATATATCATTGCAAGTTGGTCGGTGGATCAGGTGGCAATGGTCAAGGGGGACAAAATAATAATGACATCTGCCCGGCAGTCTCCCAAAGACGGGAGAAAAACCCCTCCAAAAACCTCCCGTGGACAGTATAGGTACAATAAGTATACAATAAATAACAGTCAATAAATGTCGCGCTACAGCTCAGAATTCCAATACAATAAAACTAAAGAATACGTACATACATATAGAACAGTTATATAGACATATAAACCTTTACATAGATATAATTGGTAAAAAATTAATGTGAAATACAATGAAACATTATACAGAGTGTAAAAAAAATATACAAATAAACCTTTACATGGGTATTATAAGTAAAAATTGCTATTATATATACAAATGATTTATGTACTATAGACTTTGATTTTCTTTTTTAATCTTTAGCATTTTTCGGCATTGGAATGAGAACTTCTGCAGGAATAACGTTCTATTCTCTTATACCTCTATTTATGAAATGAAAAAAATGTATACCTCTATTTATATTCTTTCAGCATTACTAATAAAGTAGTTCCTGGACTTACGAATTTAATTCGTTCGAGACCGGAGTTCGTATCTCAAACAATTTGTCCCTCGAAACCAAGTTTTCCAGTGTATCTTACGGTAAATCAATCAATCCGTTCTGCCTAAAAATGTTTGAAGAAAAAAACGTTATTTAAACATCTGTAGGTTGCAATATGATCCTTGAGGGACGAGAGAAAAACTGAGTGATGTAAAAGTTTTAAGTCTGTCAACGAGATTGGGTGGCCTGTGTCACGAATATGTTGGGCAGCGCTGAAGTTACGAAATATACCATGCCTAAAATGAGCTACGTCTTCTTTATTTATTAATATACTAGTTGTTGTAATTCAGAAAGTGATAATCATAAAATTGTTATCCATTCTCCGAGTTTACATAATATGATTCAGTATAAAATTATTTTATAATGTTTATTTCAAGCGTAAAAAAGCTCGCTCAGAGTCGACAAGCTACATCAATCTTCAAACAAAGCAAACAATTTCCCAAGCTCTTAAATTCTCCTTTTCTTTCATTTTCTTCTTTACCAAAGATGTGTAGTTTGTAAGTATGGCTCTCAGAACCGCACCGAAGGCGTCCTGCAAGAAACTTCCATGGCGCCTGACCAAGTTTCCACGTTTTTCCATTTTTATTGTGTTTAGGCCAGAGGTGCCCCCAGCGGCACACGGACCACATGAGGCCCGTTGGTTTAAATCTAACCCAAAAGTGAAAAAATATATTCTTTATAAATGTCAACTCTATGAATTAACAAAAATAGTGATATTTGACGACGTATTATCATGTTAAGTTCTGCGAACTGAAGTATCTACGGTCTGCGAAGTATTTACGGGTGATAGTTCGCTGATAGTCGAGGGCTCCAAGGCTTACACTTCTGTTCGGTCGCATGAGCATTTAGAAATATTTAGGTGGTTTCACAAATTTCATGAATTGTTGCTGCTTTATCTATCATTTATTGGTCAATTTTTTTATTTCTTTATGCCCTCTAAAGCACCTATTCATCGGACAATTACAGTGAGAGACTCGACATTAGAATAATGTGGTCGTCCATTCCGTAACCAGAAAAACCAGGTTTTCCGGTGCTCGAACCCTAGACCTTGCCGTGGGTGGGTAAGCGTGCCAGCCTTTCCCCCGCCTACACCAGCAATCATTCGCGGTTGGAAAAACGTGTATAGAATGCAAAGACATGATTTTATTTCTGTAAATAGCGTGCCGCACGGAATTGATTGAAGGCCCGCCGGTTGGGTACCCTGCTCTAAGTAAACGTTTGGATAATCCTGATTTACGGTCTTGGTAATGATGCGCCCGAGTGTGGTGCACCATTGTGGATGCAGCTTTACTTGAGGTATTGAATTTAGGAGGAATTTTTGTTAATATTGCCTTATTACTCAATGTACACGCAATAAGACTGAAACCATAACGAGAACTACTTCTGAATGTTAACAGTATACTGAGATAAAGTTTACATTTTTATTGAATCCAGCCTTCAAGTTCATCCAACAAGCGCTAGAGGCAAGGGTAGAGTTAAATTATTTGGTAAGAGTTGACGAAAAGAAATGACGCAAATGATACGCACGGTGTAACGGAAGTTCGATACCCCGCAGGAGATACGGGAATTTACTCCAAAGCGCTCAGGACTCCGCGTTTATCCAAAGATGATGGCACGTCAGATGCTAGCGAAGGTAATCAGTGTTTGTTTCAAGTTGCTGCTTGAGTTTTGATTCAAATTACACGTTTGTTTGGATGCTTCCGCTAGCGTCTTTCGTTTCTCATTCCGTGTACGAGATACTCCGCTTGTTTTCTTTTCAAACTGCATAACAACTCTGCCCTACATTTCAGGTACAGGGACGGTGCAGGATTGTCTAAGATTCGTTTTGAAATCAATATTCCGCGATGAAAAGTCTGTTAGCTAGATTTAGAGGAAGTCTACGTACTGAGGCAACATTTTTAAGTTACGACCATTAAGGGCTCCAGTCCACAAAAACGACCGATATCGAGTTTCTCTCGCATTTTTTTTCCTCTCGTGTCAACAGTATCAAAAAAGCTGCGGGAGAATTTTTGAACAACGAAAATGAAATAGTAGACGCAGTTCCTACTCTTTTCATTCCGGCATATTTATCTCGATCCGCGGGAAAAACGGTGGAAGTGACAATTTTGCACGGAGTTAGGGGTTTCCGCGCTCCCTTCTCGAACGTATCCTTGCATGGAAACATATTAATGATGTTTGTGTTCCTTGTTGAGTCGCGCCCTGGGCATGAGCGTCGCTAACACCGTCCTAGTTATGGCTCTCCACACTGCTTGCTACACTTTCCCAAAGCACTTTCGACCGTCGGAAAACGTTACTCCCCTTCCTCTCTTCGTCAGCTCCCAGCTGCGTTAATTGGGTGATTGTAATACGATGAAAAATCCATATTTTTTATAATTGGGCGAAAACGCGTCGGGAGGGAGAGTGCTGAGAGCGACGGAAGAAAAGGGTGGGAGTTTTCGACGACGGCGAATTAATTTTTGGGAAGCAAATTACATTTGGGGAAAGGTCAGATGATGGCTTTATCTACTTGATCCGTGATCGGTCGTCCATTATGCCTAAGTAATACGTGCTCCTCATCCAGGAGAAACAGGGGTTGGAATTTTTCGTCAGTGGTGTTCGTCTCATTCTTTTGTTCGCCTGAAGTTCTCGGTGGACGATATTGTGCATAGGTAGCAATAGGTACAAACGGTGGCAGAACACGGAGTAACTAACGAACGCGGTCTCTAAAGGCGAGTTAAATGAACGATAGAAAATTTAACCGATTCGATCCTTTTTCATTTGCGATCCTAGAGACCTCGGTAAACGTCGTGGGACAAGTATGAGTGGTTGCAAACTATGATCGAAGCGAAATAAAATTCGATAAAAAGTTCGATAGAAAGATTGATAAAAACAAATATAAACCATTTCTGTTCCTTTAGTGTGTCTCTTAAAAGATTTCGTTACCGAGCGAAACAACGAAGGCTATTAACTATGATAGAACGTGATATATCTATATAATATACTAGGTATAAAGCTCTTGCGGCAAACGGAAGATAAAATCATTTTCTAACGATTCCGTAAATTTCAACGTTCTATCTTTATGCTAAATACGCTAAACGAATTTTTGAAAATGCGCTCAATGCGTTTAAATGGGAAAAGTGACATTTTTGGGGCCTCCTAGAATCGAACCCATGATGCCTAGAATGGATGTCCGCTTCATTCCATAGTGTCCAAACCCGGAACTTTACGGCAAAAAAATCGGAGGCTCTGTGAGGCACTTCCTTCCGCCTCATCTTTAGTATCCTATATGTAGGTATATATATAATATATATCCGGAGAAGCGTCTATATAAAGAGATATACTTAGGTAAAATTATTTGGGAGACCCGGGTTCGATTCCCGGTCCCGTCAGATTTTTTTCAAGTCCATTCTTCCTTGGGAAAATTATTTTTATTTTCTGAATAGAAAATATGAAAAAGGTAGTTCTTTGTTCTTATTTTCTATTCGGAAAATAAATTCTACCATAGAATGGAATTCTACCATATTAGGACGGATATGAATATATGAACCGAAATATACAATGAATCATTTCATGTCACTGCATGCAGATAGTGGAATGCACTTCCCCCCATAGTTCCGAATTCTCCTTCCTTGCCCCCTTTTAAAAAGCATTATTCCAAACAAATCTTCCAGGAACAACATTGTATTGACACTGTAATCTCATCGTTGCACTATTATTCATATTTTCCTCATATACACTCTTATTCTTATTCATAACACTTTCTTTTTTCCTCTTTTTATTTATCATGTATTTTCCCTTTAAATTTTGTTACGTTTTTCTTGTTAGCCTTCTTGACCATAAAAACATATCTGATAATAACTTCATGTAGGATATTCACATCCTCTGACGACCTTTGTAACTTTGTAGTTTTAAGGTTAATTTCATTGCTATGTCTGTACTTCACTGATTTATTGATATCTATCGTAATTAATTACTATTCTCTACGTTTTAGATAATCCCTCTTTCTTTTTTGTGATGAAATTTTTTTCTGTGCTCAAAAAAAAAGTTTTTAATGCATGTACATATTTTATAGCTTCTATTCTCTCTCTATTTAAATATATTTCACATTTTTTGTAATAGTTTGTAACAAGGGTTAAATGGAAGATGGGGCTTATTGTCCCAATTTCGCCCAATAAAGACGTATGTATGTATATGATTGAGTTTTAGTATGTATGCTTCACCCAATCAAATAGATGCCAGAAATTCTCTCCAGTTACATCCATTTCTTATATTGTAGTGCTTAAAGAGCATAAAAGAGGTCATAGGGAAAAGGAACTTACCAGTAATACTGTGCGCGCTAGAGCTTAATAGTTGGTATTATTCATCCAGTGAAAGGAGTAGTCGATACTTAATACAATTGTCTCTGTTTTTTCATTTGCGCACATCCTGACCTTGTTTGACTATTCTCGGCTAGGCACCGATAGCTAACAACAATGACACTATGCAGTGAGCACATTTATCGGCGGATCGGAAGGTTTTCTCTCTATTTTTTTGCCAGAATTAAAATAGAAATTGTTCCATGTACCTTCCACATAGCCACCGCAGCGGGTCAGGCATTGGTCAGGTATTTTCGTTGCGGATAATGCGGTTATCCTGCGCGATAACGCCAGCCTTCGTGTGGTAAACAGGACCGTCGACAAACTACGGTCATTTGGTACGAAGAAGCATGCAACGTTCAGTCCCGACCTCGTCCCCAGTGATTATCACACGTTCGCTTAACTAAAGAAGTCCCTCGCAAGAGGAAGGTCCATTTGCGACAACGAAACAATGATCGCCTCCCTACGTGGATCCGTGACCAAACAGCAGAATCCTGTACATATATTATTTCGGCTGAAAATATTTTTAGCGAAAACTTTTCTATTCGGCCTCGACTTTTTATATCGTCGTCTAGTGAAGATCAAAAACAATTGATAAAACAGACTTAGTAATTTCCACAAATAAAACTTTAATACAGTCGTGTATTAAAGTTTTATTTGTGGAAATTACTAAGTCTGTTTTATCATTTGTAATGTCTTTCCACGAAGTACGGCCAGAGAACCTAGATTTCAATCAAAAACAATTGTAGTCCTATTGCAAGGCCGGAAAACATATGCAGACCCGGGTTCGAGTCCTTGTCGTATCATTGTTATTTAACATCTACTTTGTATGTGACCAGATGGATTATATATGTTGTACCACTTCATATTTTTTGACATTTTTCTATTATGTATGTTATTTTTAAATTATATATATGATGTATTGCCTACGGTAGGTTTATGCATGGTTTTCCCTTCCGTTCATAGGCGAATGCCAGACAATTATTACAACATCAAGAGAAATTGTTGAGTAAATCACGGTTTTGAACAACAAAGAAAAATTACGTTTACTAATCCTCAATATATATAATTCGTTGTCGACTAGTTTCGTCTAATAATAGCTATTTTCAAGCCTGGAATAGTCGCCAACGAATTATAGATATTGTGGATTAGTAAACGTAATTTTTCTTTGTTGTTCAAAACCGTATTTTATTCAACAATTCCTCGTGATTTCATCATGATTCCACAAAGTGACAGTCACCTCCGTGAATTTTAATTATTATTAAAATTAATTTTTAGGTCATACTCTACTCCAGTGTTGCCGCATGGCCAGATGGTCAAATTACAACTTTTTTACGCATAAATAAATAAATATCAAGCTTTTTACATGTCCGTTATTCTTTGTGATTTTTCCTAGGTGGACACCCTATAGTTCAAAATCTCCCTTCACTTTTATCTTTACTTTATATTCGATTAGTTAGCTCATGTATAATTTCTACCATTGGCTACGATTTAGCACGACTGTTTTCGCAGTTTAAATCCATCAGCAAATTATAAGCGACTGTACTATTTGCTAGCTTTCGGCTAATGAGTTCATTAAAACATCCACCTTTTACTAAATGGATGAATCGCTGACCACATATTTTAATTCAAGAGAAATCCAGTCCACCCAGAAACCATAGAATCTTTCAAATTAATCTAAGTATGCTGAGAAAAGCTCAATTTCCTCTCCAGTCTTCGGAAAGATTCCGGTGGGGGCTACTCCGATCGTAAGGACACTCTTTTCTCCGTAATATTGCTATTTCTATGCTATTCCATTCAGACGTTCAGTCGCTACAAAGAAAAAAATTCTTGTTCGATGTCGTACTCCAGTAATCTTACGCCTTTCCATTTCCTGGTGATTTTTTTCTTGAAAACAATCTCAGCAACTACACAAATTCATCCACCTCTTCATCAAACCCGCCATTTATCCTGGGTCCACAGTCATCCCATTCATTCGTCCCTCCGAACACAACAGCCTTTGTTTAAGAAAGCCTCATCTCTTAATCCATCCTCTCTGTAATGCTAATCCCTAATACTCAGCTAAGTGCTCATGCAAGTTATATCATCGCTTAACTGAGGGAGCTCATTCTAATTCACCAATGACTACATCTGCATATAACGTATTCAATGGTTATTAAAGCAATCAGAAGCGGATTAAGACTATCATAGGCCTATAGCTGTTAGACTAGATCGAGGCTTCCGTTTGAAAATTGAATAGTAAAAAATGAAAGGATATCCGTTTCCCTACGAAGTCCATGTTAGCACGTACCATAGAAAGTTAATCCGCTACGTTTGTCTTGGAATAAAAAGTACTGAATTATTGGTAATAATAATTATTTCCACCATTGGCAGTTGGTGAATTAGATTTAAGTTATACATGATACACCATTACGCGTGGCGATACAAATGTGTTGAATATCATCTGCATCCCCCACTTGTTTTATCGTATTTATTACCTCTGTATTTTCTTGGGGTTTTATTCGCCCCCCCCCCCTTCTTGTGTGGGAGTTTTCCCGTATCGTGGCTTTTTCTTCTTAAACCTTCAGTTGAGTGGTTTTTCCCCACAAACCAAATCTTTGTGTTTATGTATGTATCTATATTTATTTATACGTATAAGTTTTTATTTATCAACTTGTCTGTCTATTAATTTGTTAGCACCAATTTTCTTGTACCTATGTTTGCCGGATTGTTTAGATGTATTCATTTATTTTTCTAGATTTGAGATGATTGTAATCAACTGTTTTTGGTCATCAGTGCTGTGTTATTATCATATAATACCTCTTAGGTGGAAGAGAGGCAATTTTGGCCTAACCTCGCCGTAAGAGTGAAATAATAACAATGAAATTTTATACTTATTTTGAAATAACGTACAATACCATATCAGATTTATGGAACTTATCAGATGAAGTTTTCCTATGCAACAATAAACAGGACGAGGCCCTCGTATTTCGCGCCTTATGTATTCCCCGAAAGAAGTAGATATAAATGTTGATACCTGAAATTTTTGGGGGAGTTTAGTATAATATCCTCAGTATATTTTAAAAGGAGAACCGGCCTATTTAAAAACATCGCGGAAGTTATGAATACAATATTAAATAGTTTGATCCTCCCTACACGTTATTAAATTAGAAATGCTAGAAGATCCACCGTCAAAACCTGAATATTTTAAGCTCCAGTCATCATATTTTGCCACTTTATGCCATTAAAGTCACTTCAACTCGATTCATTCATCTAGAAGAGAAACTCCTTCCGCCGATGGAAAGTTATCTTTTATCGTTTCTCGAACGATTTCCTTCAGGAATAGTCCTTGATGTCGTATGCATATAAGTCTTGACTGAGCGGGATGTGCGGGGGCTTCTCTTACTATGTAAAAGCTATGTATATGGAGATCAGGCTGCTAACATTCCTACCTGGCACGTCAGATATTCCGAGATTATGCCACAGGTCGTAGAAGCTTTCCCCATATTTTGTAATTCATTCAGCTGCTTCCATTTTAACTTTCGGAACCCCAAAGTTGAAAAGTTTTCCCTTTCAAGAGCAAATAATTCCGAAAAGGGTGGAAAACAAACAGATTATGTTCACTCCGTTGTTAACGTCACACGTATGCAAGCTTGCAGGAATTCGTTCGAAATATGCCCTATCTCCCCGAAAATCCTCTTTCGCCGAAATACATCATTCAACGATTTATTGCTGATACTCTGCGGATAATTTTCACAGGTTTCGCGTTTAAATGAGTGTAATGAAAACGGAGGATTGTAGGTGATGAGGTTTTCCTCTGAAAATCATCATTCCAATATTGCTTTATGCGTAATGATATGAACCTAGAAATTGCATTTGGAAGCTGGTGGGATTTCGTTTCAATTCAATTTCATTCAAATGATCCTATGAGTTCCACATTAATATTCTCAAATATAAATAACAAAAGTACGTGTTTATATTGCATCCCGTTTTCTTGCGTTATTCCATGAATTTCTGGTAATTTGTTCATGTGCATAAATTTCGTACCAGTGAGGCATAAAGGTACCCAAAATAAGGGCTATGCTTGAAGTGTTGTTAACCGTATGAATTAGCTTCGTAGTGCGACTGGTGTGAAATATTTTTAAAAACACTACACTGCACGTGCGAGATGATAGGCCTTTGGGCACAACTCTCTAAAGCGTCGGTTCTTCTAAAACAAACCGGATAAAACGATAATATTCGCTTTGCGGCACTTTCTCTCATTCATATGCAAATTTTCCGACATCGAGCGCATATTACTCTGTGTTTAATTATCAAGGAAATGCCCCGTTTCGATGCGAAATATGCTAGAGAAGCAGTTATAGTTTCTCTCTGTCGATTCATCCCTCTTTAACTATGTCCGGATATCATTCTGTCCTTTCGAGATATTTAGACACTAAAAGCTCGTCGCAGATAAATATGCGGATGCGTGATATTTACTAAGTCATACAAAATATCCACGAGATGTATTTTCGTATGAAAAATACCGTATTTACTTCTATTAAACCACAGAACTACTTTCCGGTTAAATATCGATGAATGCCGCAATGTGAATAAAATTACCGAATATTTGCTACAGGGTTTCTCACAGTAAACGACCTAAATCAATTATAATTATTATTATATAAGGTTTTATGTTCCCTTAAGATATGCGTTTCCAATACCCAAATGATATTTATAATCCGAAGGTTTCTTCGCAGGAATACATTTTCCTCTTGGATGATATTCCCACTCATATTCAATGGCAGTAAAAATTCTTCAAAGCTAAGATTTCCGTAAGTAATGTACTCTCCGTCTTCGGAATTTTCGTCTCGTTGTTATCGTCAAGAAATGTATCACGTTCCGTTCTTGTCTTCTCCTCTAAAATTTAGATTTGACGGCATAAGATAATGTCGCGAAAGTGTCATATTTTAAGTCAGCTTTTTTGGCCAAATTTAACGATTATGCGTTGGTATCCCGAAGGAAAAAAGACGAAAATCTAACAAAACTTCTCGGTATACAAGATGCGTAAGTCATATTTAATTGCAACTTTTCCACGATTTTATTCGTGAAGTAACCAATCAAATCAAAACTCTCAAAACTTTTAGGAATTTCTCGCTGGTTGAGATACAATCATCATCTATAAGACCACCAAATAATACCGTGATTGAAGCAATGAAAACATCATCGGGAATCCCGCCGGATGAATGATTCGAAACTGATGACCGGACTGGTGAAAAATGTCCCATCCGGAAAATAAAATAACCATCCATAAAATGGCTTCTCTCGAATAAAGCTTCCAATGCCAGTAACATCCCTCGATAATCCCGTTTTATCGTGGAAAGTCTTCCCTTTTCTTTTACGATAGGAATTTCGTAAACGTACTAAGTGAGCTCGTGTCGACCAAAGGAACGGGTCGGTGACTTCATCCAAAGAATTTTTGCTTTCCGAGGAGGTTGCGTTCAAACAAGCTACGCAACGATAAATAAAAGAGGTATCGATTAAGAACGGGAGGATACCCCTTGGGCTACTCATTCCGCTTTGATATCCGTTATTCCTCGCCGAACATAAACACGACTGGTAAATACGGCTTGAAGGCTATGTCTCCTCGATCGAAATTTTCATTCTGAATAAAATAAAAGATAGGAATCACTTACGGTCGCACAAAGAAAGGGGGGTTACTTTTACCACCGAACTGAACCGATTGGAAGATGCGAGGGGAGAGATGTGTATTTCGGTGGTGGATGTTTCAAGGGCGGAGAGATCCTCCATTTCCTTGGTTTGGTTTAAAGGGGAACAGCCGAGGGGCGGAGTGGACTGAGGACGTATTTACAGCAGCCTGGAAGCTGAGTAAGCTACGGCCAGTGTTTTCAGAGCATGGCGTCATACTTATGGGAAAATGGGCCGCTTACGATGTGAGCTTATGGTAGGACGTCGTTATGTCAAACATGCTTCGACTTTCTTCGGCTAGACGATAGAGGAATAGAGCGGAATAATGCAACGGAAACGGTGGCCGGCGTCCGGTCAACCAGACAAATTTTTCTCTAAATTTCTCTTCTCTTACGATATTTGGTGGAATAAGGGGGCTTGACGTAGTTTAAGGACGAAATCAGTTCTTTTGTTAAACTAATACTAGGAATAAATTAGTACGGGGAATAATTTAACAGTTTTCCCTAAATTGCTCTTCTCTTACGACATTTGTTGGAATAGGGGGGCTTGAAGTATTTCCGGGACTAAATTAGATCTTTTGCTATATAAATTACGGGATTAAATTAACACCAGAGTTAAATTAGCATCGGGGTTAAATTAACATCGGGGCTAATTAACATCTGGAATAACACGGAATAAATTAATGCTGCTTTAAAACGAAGAATTCGGACAATAAATTGCTACGCTACTTTGAGTGTCATTTTTTATTCTCTCAGGCATTCTTAGATTCAAGTATCAAGATACTAAGATTCTCTATCTACGTGATAGGTTCATATTTGAAGTTACTCAGATTTGATTATTTATTTTTTACTCCTTTGTGTTATATGGTTAGTCAAAAAATTACTGAGAGTTGTTCAACGTTGAATTGGAGGAAGACAAAGCTATGTACTTAGTTTTTGTTGCGCTGTTAGATTAGTTCGGGAGCTAAATTAGTATTGAATTAATACCGGAAATAACACCAAAACTAAATTAACATCGAGAACATATTAACACAGGGACTAATTTAACATAGGGAATTAATTAATGCTGCTCTAAAACGAAGAATTCTGACAATAATATGATACACTGTTTTGAATTTTGTAATTTTTTATTGTCTCTCAGGCATTCTTAGATTCGTATATCAAGTCACCAACATTTTACCCCTATCTACGTGATTGGTTAATATTAGACGTAACTCAGTTTTTGTTATTTATCTCTTTTCTTTAACTCCTTTGGGTTATACAGGGTGGTTAAAAAATACTGAACACTGTTTAACGGTGAATTTGAGTAGGATATAGCTATGTTCTTAAGTTTCCGTCTCACGATCAGATTATTGTTCAGTCGATTTGTTTTTAAAATTGATCTTACTTTGGTGATATCAAACGAATCCAACCCAAAAAATTGACAAAGTTAGATTCTACCGGATATTAAAATTAACAACATATTGAAACTCCACGTTTTTGTTTAGAAACATTCTCATAGAAACCGAATGTACAGTATTACGGCGACCAACGATGACAAACTGTGTTCTGAAGCGAGGAATTGCATAAGCACTGGAATTCATCAATGCGTCATTTTTTCCCCAAATAAAGTAATTTCAGCCGAAAAATATGAAACTCAATAAAATATAT
>KZ308248.1:1320048-1344848 GCA_000376725.2 Ladona fulva | reverse complement strand
GCAAAAATTTAGAGTTAGGGATAGCTCAAGACGAGAAAGAAATATTTGTTCAGTGGATTTAATTGAAGTTATTCATGCTGCAATGCAATTTTTATAAGAAACTTTCATATTTAGTGGCAAAAACTACATTTCATACAAATCATATTTTAAGTTATATGCATTGTGATGATAATTGTGCTCGGAAGTAATGTGAACTATTAACAATTTACTATTCCATATGCTATTTACTATTTCATAATATGGAATATGCATAGTTAATTGTTACTGATGTTTTGTGACCTATGTAAACTGGGGAAAAGAGTCACAAATCACTGTTTTTTTACTGCCTTTTGAAAAGATTTTTACCTGTAAATCAGAGAATGTATGGTTTTAGTTAAAATTATATTTGCATGCGGGTGGCAGAAAAGCCAGGTGCAGTATTGATTGAATATATATGTTGTAAGGCTATAGTAAGGGCAATGCAACTAGGGTACATGCCAAGGCTGCAAATTCATTAGCAGGTGCAAATCGAAGTTATAAAAATAAGTAAATATAAAAAAGAAATATACTCATCCTAAAAAGTGGTGAAGATTGTCCAAAATATAAAAATTATGCTTTAATATCCATAAATGATAATGTTCTTAGCAGACCACTTTGCTTTCCAGTAAAGTTATAATGTCCTTTAATTTCTTGCAAAATGTTAACGAAGAAAGAAAATTTTAAAAGAAATTCAGTAATTTTTCACATTTTGATAAATTAGGCCATTTAGACTAGGCATTGCCCTTAACATCATGTTTTGATGTGAGATCTCTCAAAGTTTAAAAAGGGTTGAGTAGTAAATTTAAAATCATAATTACCACTTCACCAGCTTCCAAGTCAGATGCATTGTTTAGGCAGAAAGTGTCAAACCCTCTCTGTTCTATGGATCTATATAAACGTGACTTAGATTCTGGAGTTGATACCCTCAGACCAGGGCCTGGTAGACTAGCCATAAGGTTGGACCAAAGTGGTGGGTGATCATATAGGATGTCACGCCATCGTGTACACACCTGTTAATCAAAATTGTAAATTTGATAATGGAATCCCTCAAAGAAACTAAGGGTTAGATGTAAGAAGAGACTAATTAGTCTCAATCTTGCCCATAAATAAAGGCGAGTTATTATTATTATTAATATTTTAATGATCTAATTGCATAGTGCGGATCAACTAATTTTCTAATTTACCTTACATTTACCCAATTTTTCGCATCGGATCCGTTGATATAAAACATGGAATTTTCATGTTCACATTGAGTTTCCATTTGATACAGCGACTAAAAATCCCAGGACAATTAAGATATGCCCTGCGGAAGCACCCAAGAGACTGTCCATTAATGTTCCCTGTTACCTCATGGAATTAAATCCCTTATGAGCTCCTTGCCAGATAAATTGTCGCTGGCGATTATGCCAAAATGCTTTTAACTACTTGTTAACGAGAGGGATCGTTATTTATTCAGCATTTGAACGGCTAATGAAAACACTCTCCGATGCAGAGACATAAGTATTGTAAAACTTTTCCTTCTGCCTGGGATGCTGAAAAATTATGTATGTGCTCTATTCAAGTAGATTAGCTATCCGAACTTCCGCTTTCGTGGAATAGTCCCGAATTTTAATAATCTCTTCCGGTGTCCGGGAGACGCTATTCGGGACGTCGGAATGCCAAAGTGTCTCAGTTATTTGAAGCATTTTGTATGATGATTTTCAATTCTGATTAACAAAATGAAGAGTTTTCTTTCTACGGAACAGTGTTTACGATTGACATAATATTATCCTTTCGTTAGTTGTGACTTACTTCATAAAATAACAGAGCAATGATGGTCTAAACATAGCCATGAATAAAATTTCTATGTGTTTTGATGCACAACGTTTATAAATATGAGATACACAACTGCAACTTTGTAAATAACATACTTTTTATCCGGTTTCAGCCCGAATTTTTGCCCTTAACGCAGTAGGCGTTCCGGTTTCATAAAATCTCTCTCCTATTGATGTTTCATTACGTTTTTTATCAGACATAGCCTCTTTGTTGATTCTCAAAAATTCTTCTACATCTACATAGGTACACTGCAAGCCGCCTTTCGGCGTGTGGCAGGGGGTCATGACTCTACTTCTCTAATAGATTACTTTCACGTATCGCTTGCGGAAAATTTTCATTTTTGAAACGACTTGTTCTAGCATCTATTTCTCTGAACTTTCCCTCAGAATCAGAGCGGCCTATGTAACAGGGGAGGACGCATAATATCGCCTTCATCTTCTACGAAAGTACCTTCTCTGAACTTATTAAGTAAATCGAGTCTTTAATTGCATATGTAATTGAGTTCTCGAATACAACACTTTCCTGCAGGATTCATTACACTACACGCATATTCGCGGACTTTTTCTTCGCTCCTACCGACTATTCTCTTCACGAATCTGAGTTTCTTAAGGGCTCGTCCACATATATTACGGATGTGTGTACGCCATGTTATCTGTGAGGGTTACTCCAAGATATTTCCCCGATTCTATTGTTGATGAATTTTCCCCTCAGTTCTTGACGAATTGAAAAAGCAAATCTTAGTCGTCATACTATGAAATTATCCTTACTTAATTACCATGAGATTGAGGGAAACTTCCTTAATGGAAACTGGATAGAGTATCCTCAAGTTACCAGATGTTTATGAATCGGATCTAAAAATACTATCGGTGTAATACGTACCGTTGCGACGGTTAATTTACATACTTGTTGATCTTGAGGCATCCATAATATTTAGCGATGATCGATCTACTAGAACCCCTTCTTTCCTCAAGTATGGTGTATATCACCTTACAAGGATCATCGTCAAATATTCAGGGCATACTTTTCTTTAGGTAGGGAGTTATTATCCTTTCTTTCTTTCGTTCCTTTCCTTGAATAATTCTTTTGTTTTTGACATATTCACATACATTTCCTTTCTTTCTCTTACATTCCCCTATAAACGTCCGTATGAATCTTCTGCAGATATCATCTACCTTGCTATATTTCAGGTTTCCGCAGTCACCAGCATATTCGCACTCTCATATTCAGCATGTTCTCACCACGAATGTTAACAGCAGCGTTGATCTGCAGAGGCCTACTAAAAATCAGGCGAAACTTCCATCATCCAAAACAACAATCGGGGTGAGAACCCGAAGGAAAAGGAAAAATGCAGAGATCATTTACCGCGTTCAATCAGTTTTTTTATCTGCCTACCTTTCCCTTCGGATCGCCCATTTTCTCGTGATATATCATCTTCCTAGTTCTGCCTTCATCGATCCCTCCTGTACAATACACATTCTTTATATGCAGGAATATTATTATGTGGTTAATGAGGATATATAGTACATTCCCTGGTACTAGCCATTAGCGAAGCTGCATAAAAATCTCCCGCTCGCCATACAAAGTCGTTACAGCAAACGCAAAACATTAAATTAACAAAGTATACTAATATAAAATTGATAGAGGAGTCCGACATACCGAAGTTAATGTAAGGTAGGTTGTACATATTCCAACCCTCTAAGGTTTCTCGATTAAAATAAAGAAAACTGTTAGTCATAGAAAGCTCAAAATTTTAAAGTTTGCATTTAATATGCATAATATTCGAATAGCTCCTTTTGGTAATATCTGCGTTATTTTTGCAGTAATGGCAGTCTGAATAAAAGTTATAAAAATGTCGGAATTTTGGCCATGTGGTCCAAATTCCGACACATCTGTGCTTCTAATTCTGACAGTGTGCTGTTCTTAAATTCAAGATATAATTAGCAAGAAAATAAGTAAAGAACTGATATAAAATAAGATTTATTTACTTGAGAGAAAGAAATCATTACGAAATAAAGTGTTTATGTAGGTACTTTAAAACATTTTGTCGTCGCATTCTGGACAAAAGAAAATTCCACGAAATTTTGCATCTATATCTGCATATTCTTCATGGATGTACTGTTTGTTACTACACATCCTCATATCGGATGAGGATACCTTCCTCTCTGCAAATGATGCAATACCAGTGCTCTTTTTTATTCGAGGGCAATCCACTTGTACCCTGCTGGCCTGCGTCTCCAATGTCGGAATTAGGGACCCCACGCTCTTGCTAACCAATTCCTCAAATGCTCACTCTGTATAAATTATTTTTCAAAACAATTTAAGCTACACTATAGAGCAACAAATAAACTTTAAAGCAATATACAATATATATCACTTTCTGAAAATTTAATACCGACAATTGCTTAGAATGACACTTACCTCAAGACAATCCCGACTCATTGAAACACAACATGTGCTCTAATACAGCCAGCACCACACCTAGGGCTATAAAACTTCTGTAACAGTTCTGACAGACGCCCGTCATGTATGTATTGACATTTGTCTGCCAATTTCAGTACTTTTATAAATACTATAGGGTGTCGGAATTAAGCCCATGTCGGAATATGGCGTAGGCACCTTATATATGCTCGCCGTAACATGATAATACAGCCGAAACTGGTAGCCACAATATTGCATCGGAAAAGTATATATCCATTCCTTAAGCATGATACTAATTTCGAAAAATGTGTACTTATAAATTTAAGGAACAGAAAATTTTGAACCTATGATTCTTTTGGTTCTGTTTTAGGAAATGCTAAAAAGTGAAGGGTTCAAAATTTCGTCTGGTGATTTTTTTAAAATTCCATTGTTCCCCCATTTCAGAAAATAATATTTCCAGAGGCACGTGATGTGTTTGTTTACGTTTATTTTTCCCGAGGAAATACAGCCCTTTTAATTCATTTTTCAGTTATGACTTCGGATACTCTTCCGTGAGCATTTTCCGTGGCTGTTTTCTTTGCATTTTCATTTCATGTCTCAAATTTTATTCTACCCACCTCAACTCTTTCATCATAAATTATTAAAAAATGACTCAATACGACTCGTTAGTACAGGTCAACTAGACCTTTTACTTCATTCGCTACGCACTCTTTACTCAATCACCAAGGGATATATCATCGATCAGGATTCTTAAAATCGCATCAAAATTTGAGTGATTTTGGAGTAAAATGCTCATGTGCTAAAAATACTAAAATTCTTATCACTTTTACTGTTCCACAAATATATAATTCAAATGATTGGCATTGATATCTACATCGATAATATGGAATTCCACCTAGTATCGCTACAAAAGATTAATTACATGAAATTGTTAAATTTTTTTTCAATCCCGGAGACCGATTAGAACTTCATTCTCTTCTCCATTAGCTACCGAAAGCACTGGACAGGGAAGGAAGCTTACCAAGAGAAATAATAAATCGAGTTTTTCCTACTTTCCTCTCTGAGCCTATGAGTACTATGAATGGAAATATCCCTATTTTAGAACATTTTAAAAAGCAGTAATGGGGTACTTTGAAGGTATTCCCAGAACATTTAAAAATGCGTTATTGCGATACCTTGAAGATACTTTGATATTCCTACGTATCAAAAAGTATACCAGAAACCCATTAAACATGCAGTAATCGGATATTTTGAAGGTATTTCTACGTATCCCAAAGTATCCCAGAACATTTGAAAATGCATTAATGGGATACTTTGCAAGTAGTTCTACGTATTCAAGGCCTTCCTAGTATCATAGTTAATAGGATGCCTACAAAGTATCCTATAACGGCATGTTAAAATGTTATAGTAAGATAGCTCAATGGATAGAGCAGTCGTCCGAAATCAAAAGACCCGGGTTCAAGAACCGGTCCTGTCAGATTTTTCCATGTCTTTTTCTCCTTAGGAATGCTATTTATCAGCGTTACTCACACATAAGTATCTTTCTTACTACCGCAGATAAGAGCAAGGTTGTGAAAGAGGGAAATGAAGGATCCATACGTTTCTATCCTGTACGAAAAGAGGAATGATAAAATTTCCATTCATCGAGATATGGCAGCAGGAGCGGAAGTAAAAATACCGTACCCATAAGGGTGAAAGAGTCGATTGTAGCACCACTCTATCGGATTTGGTCGCAAAAATACCAGAGACCAAAATTCTGAAAACAAAATCATCGCTCAAATTTACCTCCTCGATAGAGAAAGTTTTCAGAGATAATCGAAGAGACCCTTGAATTACTGGCCCTGGAAAACTTCAATCCTACGAACGTCGTCGGTGAATGTAGCACGCCGTTCAAGCTTATCGTCACTGTGACGGGGTGGGAAAGAAATATTTCGGCGGAGAGTACTCGCAGAAAACGATGGAAAGTCTTCTTTGGGTGAAAACGCGTGGGAAAGGCTCTGAAAGAGTTCGGTGAAACGTACTAAACGAATTATTAAGGGAAGACCCGAAATCGTTCAGGTCTTTAGCACCCTAACAGAAAAGCGATGGGAGTTATTTACGACACTATAGATGAGGCCGACATATTAAATTACCGATTTTCTGGGGGCGTTCGGATCTGATAATGGAGGCTGGGTAGAATGGAGCTCACCTCATACAGAAAGACAGATGTTGGAGATGGAAGTATCGATTAGATGCATTCCACCTCATTTAAAAAGGCTGAAACCCGATAAAGACCGGCACCCAGAAGAAATCCTCGACAGAATTATGAAAGAGTTAACTGAAGATATATAAAAAAAATTTATCGAGGAATCAATTTTTGAGGCTATTCAATTCTACGTCACTGGACATTATCAAAGATCAATTGACAATGATGATGGAATGTATGGAAAGTAAAAAACTACATGCTCCCTTTTCAAAGCATGCACAGCGGTGCCAGGGCTAACAAAGATGGTACTCTCGTGGCAATATTTATTTTAATTTCGAAATACTCATGAAGACATATTAGCAAATTATTGGCAGAAATTTTTCCACGTGACACTTAGATAGAGAGATTGAATCACCTCCTACGAAGAACTGAAATATTTAACAGAAAACCTTTTCGAGTCAAGTTAGTAAGAAAAGTGTCATAAAATGACAAGTCGAAGAGTAAATAGACCATATTAGTAAAACGTATCCAAGTTTAAAAATGTGAAATGTGAACAACGCAGTCTATGTGTAAAAAACAAAAAAATATGGGAAAAAATGAAGGAACCATAGACCAACCTAAAGAATATAAGTTAAGCATATTCGGGTGTAACCTCGAAAGGATAATATGTATAATAAGTTACAATATTTTGAAAAGCCAAAAAAAGAAAAACTTGCTGAAGAGAGATCAAGTGTAGGGTAAAAATAGTATAANGTGTTACTTTGCTGCCGCTGAGGTCTAGCAGAGGAAGCATTTTTATCACAAGGCCGAATAATAAGCTCTCCGCACTTAAACGGCGTGATGACAACTTTCAAAGTTTCACGACCTGAATTTGCAAAGGAAAACGAATGCAATTGCTTACAAATCCCCTGGTTGAAAATCACAATTTTATTTCTCTGTATCAGAGAGAAATTAGGAAACAAATTGGAAAAAATTATTATTAAGTGCGAGCATTTGTTTCGGAAAGCAACGGCCACATATGACTCCTAAAAAGAAATTCTCCTGGAACTTGTTTTCCCGAATGGATAACCAAATCATACTTTCACTTCTTAGATGACTGTTCCCTAAAATATATCAAATGTTTTAGATAATGAAAGATTTTCTCGTATCATTGTATGGTAATATATATGTAGCATTACGATATTACTTTTTACGAGCGATGTAAAAGAATCGTCACAATCAATCAAGGATCGAACTCGCCCTTACTAACGAATTAAATTTTAGTTAGAATAGAATAGAATTCGAAATAGAAACTAGAAAGTCTGCTCTTACGTCATTCGTCCTTTTAAAAGGGTGAAAATAGGAAAATAGCAGTAACAAGAGAAAAGGAAGAAACTACAGAGAGAATAAAAACAACCAAGTCACTAGATAGTGGTAGCTAAATTTTAAACTAAATATTCAAAGAAAATTATTTTCTGTAACCTGAAAAGGAAACATCAACAATAAAAGGAAAAAAGCGTACAACGGCGTGGTAAAGTTTCCACACCAGAATACATTGAGCATTGGAAAATTAAATAGGAACAAGAAAAACATAAAGTAAAAATGTACAATACAAAATTGATAAAAAAAGCCACAGATATGAGGTCACCGAATATGGGTCGTAAATTACATGAAAAAGACAAAAGGTACCACAATGAAAGTTACTCTCATATTAATAAAAATAAAAATCAAAGTAAGAGATAGACAGAAGATATGACAGGATAGTAAGAAGGATGTTCCTGCTGATTCTTTAATAGATCAGATTTAAAACCATAAGTGTGTTGGATAATCGATTGGAAAGATGGTCCTTTAATTATGTCTTTGCTTCATCAAAAGAAATTAATGACATTTTTTCTTAAAGCAAGCGGTGGAAACCGAGGACTTAATTTCGGGAGGAAGAGCGTTCCAAAGATCAGGCTGTGACGATAAATTATCTGTGAAAAATGTATGTTCTGTATTAAGGAATAAGGAGTTTCTTGCAGCCTCTGGTGTTCAGATCATGTATTTATCAAGAGAAACAAAATGGAAGAAAATATATTGCGGAACGAAGTTTAAGATGTTATAAGTAGTTGAGAGAATATGTAGCTTTCTCCGCAATTCTAACCTTAAGACAATTTAGCGTATGATTCTGTGATGTGGTCGAATTTTTTAGTATTGAAAAGATACCTCGCGTCGGCGCTTTGGATTCGCTGTAATTTAACGGATAATTCTTCTGTTTAATACTGGTAAACGATATCACCATAATCAAAGTGTGGCACGATTAAGGCATTTACGAGTTGAGATTTTAGAGAGGGAGGAAGAAAGAAATCACGGAGCCGTTTAGGTAAATGTTATGAATATGAGTTTGTTTTACGAATAGTTTGGAAAGTCCTATCTATCTCTTGAGATTTGGAGGGATTGATGCTAATAAAATTGTTTTTGTTTAGATTAGCATGGCTATTAAATATAATCTTCACTTTAATTCGAAGAAACGATGAATTACCAGGCCCTAAAGTGAACGATAGCTAAAGTTTTAAATATACATTATAATTAAGTAACATTATAATACCCCCTTAAGTCTGATCTTAATATTAATGAGTGGTTATATAAATCATCTTAAGACAAAAACTAGCACAATATCATCCCGAATACAATATCTTCCATAAATTATTAGCTAATCAGCTTCACTATTCGTATTACTGTTGTAACTCAAAAAAAGTAGTTTTCGTCGTCTTCTGCCATATAAGGTATCGGATCATAAATTAATTAACAACTTCCTATACCGATACTATAGGAACGTTGTTTGAGATTCCGTAAGGGTGCTCGAAATAAAGTTCTGTGCAGAACTTTATTTCGAGTTTGCAACTTGTTTGCTGTATGCTAGCGAAGCTCTAACGTTACAGCCGTTAACGTTAAGAGCTAGTTCTTGACGGCATTCGTTAACAAGGAGAAATATTTTAGAAAGGGACTCATTGTTTCCATGCTTGAATGAGTTCCCCGAGGAATGTCGATTCAAAATTCGCTTATGATCGGATTCTACGGTGGCATCGTTAGTTGGTATTTCCTCGTTACACGCAAATATTAAAAAACCCTCTCTTTGTGAATTTCCGTAGATCCCATCTATTAAAGGAAGTATTAAGATACGCACGTGTAAGCAGAGGTTCTGGGACGTCATGCGGGCACGGGTTACTCTGCCAGGAAGGAATGTTTTGCCTATGAGCAGCAGGTTCGGTTACCGCAGAAGCGTGGCGACGTACCAAGGACTCATTAGGACCAAGTTATATCCGGTACCATCGAGCCAGCAATAAAGTGTTGATTTGAGGATATTGGAAATATACAATTACTCAGTCGACCTTAACGTCCTGTTCTCGCATTCATATGTTTGGGGTTTTATACAGTTATTTGGAAGCATTTTATTTGCTCCGAATAACCCGGAACCAGCACACTCGTGTCGAAACCGAGATGATCTGCCTCTCTTTTGGAAATGCTTGAATGACTGCGTGGCGAAATGTGTTTTTGAAAATTCTGTCGAAATGGCATTGATGTCAACATCATTAGTTTTCGGAGGGATTTCCACCTAACTGGAGCACATTGTCTTTTAGTGTTACCTTTTTGATAAAACCTCGACTTCCATATAAAAGGGAGCCAGTTGTCGAGGGACACGTGTGTATCGGAATAGATTTGCCATGATTAACTAAAGTGAAAATTGATGGAAGAGGACCAACGCATCACGTGGAGTCAATACTACTACCATTAGCTGTAGGAAATTAATAGACAGCTGATACGTTTAGCCTCAGGAAAACTTAGTAACATGGAAGATTGCACAAATAGCAATAGCTATTTTTTTATTAGGGACCCCCGGATAGCCTACTGGATAGCGCTTTCGAATACGTTGAAAGTGGTCCCAGATTCGATTTCCGGTAGGAGCTCGCGTGCGAATTAACTCAGTCGAATTACTGATGAATAATGAATTTCAGAATTTTACCCTTTACCACAGAATGTGTTTATTCTACGATTATGGTTTCGACTCCTTCTTCAGGTCGAGGCCGATTTATTACACTCTATTGTCGAATTACTTTTAACAATAAAACGACTAATATATTTTCAGTCATGCTCAATACATTCCAGCAAACCACCGCATCCTTCGTGTTACAGAAGTGAGTAATAGGAAGAGAAGACATGTTATAACAAACTATAGCTCGTATTGCATAATAAAATAAATCAACAATTAAAACTGTTATAATATTCCCATTAGCTTCTTTATACTTAGCATTAAATTTATCAGTATATGAAGAAAAAATTAAATTAAAATTTCGTTAAAGGTCTTGAAGTTTTAACTATAAATTCTTACGACAAACATAAATGGAATTATGCCTTATCAAGCAAAAGTAATCTCTACATAAAACTGAGAGCTGAAAATATTTTCTTTGGCGTTTGCCACACTATGGTCAGTTGCATACTCTGAGAACTATAAAAGACTCGACTTCTTTTTATTTATATATTCCGTATATCGATGTAAAATAACGTATAACGCATCTACTTCCTCGTTTACCTCCAAAATCATTCCAGTTATCCCGTTAGTTAGATAGCAAAATGCACGAGTGTATTCATGAAATTCGATTATTTAAATTTGCGTTACTGATACTTAAAAACTGCCGGTATCCATGAAAGATGCACATTATTCATATTGAATGTTTTCATACGCGCCTTCTTGCAGGAAGTCAGAGGGAGGGGGAACAACCGGAGATATCTTCATTAAGGGGATTGGATATCGTTTAAACTAGCCGTTTCAGAACCTCAGAAAAGATCCTTTCTTCTTAATCCCTTTCTTCCGTTATGATGGTCGTGTGTGAGGAGAGGAAGAAGGGAGTTAGTGGAGTGGTGGCCTCGAACCTAGGCCGAAGCTTTTTCGATCTATTTGCTGCGCAATTCGCTGGACATGTTGCTCTAATTACACGATTACGGAAATTGTGTGAAACTTACGTACTTGGAAAGTACCTGGATTCGAAGATAAAGGATTAAGCTAAATTTATGTCCCAGAAGATTTTCGTACCACTTCTTATTGCCGAGTACCACTACAACGAAAGGGATAGATTTTTATGTATGTTCTCTAATTTATTTCTCCATTATGGTTTGCATGAACCTAACAAGGAATGTATGCAAGTGTAGCAACATCTTTTAAGCATCGAATGGCGAAAACAGAAATATTTTATCTATATGCATGTAATCATGGCAATGTTATTGCCAACAGTCTGCAAACGAATATTCAGGCCTTGTATCCATTGGCCTTAAGTAAAGGAAAATTATTATAAAATGCGCTAAGCACGAGCATAGGTGATGTTCGCAACGTTTCGAAGGGTTGGGCACGATTTTTTATCAGATTCTCCAGAAATCTGCACTAGAATATCGATTAAGCTTGTACGGAGAGGTTATGCAAGTATTAAACTGTATGGGATATATTTATCGCTAGTGTGTCTGGGGATATGAACAACACATGGGTCGGAGGGCTTCACGAATGTTTCGCGGTCGTATGGATCTCTAATAAACGTTGCGATACTCCAGTTATGTACAATACGCTCACAAATTTCGGTTCCAATATTTCATTTTGTCAAGAGTATTTCGGAAAAAGCAACTAGCGTGTGTGCGTTTCATCTACATTTTAGTTGCTTCAGTCTAACATCAAAATTATAAAAGCCAAAGATCGTAACTAATTCGAATAGTCCATAATTTTCAACAAGTTCCGTGATAATAAGTCGAAATCGATCTTTTCAAGGGGTTATATTAGTTGAACGCTGATTGATTCCACAAAATTCTAATTACTTTTATCGGTGTACAATTCAGACAAAATATTCAGGCAGTTTTTCCCAATATAAAGTTTTGTAAACTGACTTGATGTTTCAAAAACCGATCAGCTTTTTGAAATTAGACTCAGTTGTAAAAATAAAACGCTATCGGCCGGCGTGGCCGTCTTATGATATCGTTTTTCTTTGTTTAGATATCGAGAGAGATACTGGCGTATTTGGAGGAGATTTTTAAAATAAGTTTAAGCGCTCATAAAATTCGTAAATTATCGAAATTTAGAAATATCTGCCACTTATGACCAGAAATACAACTTTAGGTAAGTACGATAGGGTAGTATGAGATGTTTAAAAACACTCCGTAAGCCGTACGTCTGTAGAACTCTGCAGATGGAACTCGCGTTTGGAGGCCAATTGTAAGTTCGTGATTACCGATTTCGAGGAATTACCCGACACGCATTTCGGAAATTCTCCATTCTCAAGGGTTCCACAATGGAAAAAATTAATCCGAAACTTTCCATTTTCCCTCAAACGCGAGTTTCATCTGCCAAAATACGGCTTACGGAGCGTTTTTAGACCTCTAACTAACAGTTTCATTAACATTTTCATTCCATTAACAGTCGTGTTCTATTTGTCTTTACTTTCAACGATAGGGTAGGCTGAAACCACAAAAACAAGCGAAGAATGTTTTTTGTTTAAGGGCGTTGTCTCATCAGTCAATATTCCCTTTACGTCTATGTTTGCATAGCATTTCTTGTTTCTAGATCAATTTTATTCTAGTCGGCTATCCGGTATAAAAGGTTTTTCACTGACTGCAATAGCTTTGTGTCTCAAAATTTTCAAGTAAATCGATGCAATGCGGCCTGAGAAACGTTCATAACTCCCTGATGAGTTTTACTCTATATATTTAATTTAAATAGAGCTTTGCATGACTGTTCTGTGTTTTCTTCAATCTCATAAAAGCAATTAATAGTGCAGGTTGAAAATAGGCAGTTCTTGATCATCGCTTTTTCAGGATATCGATTCAGGAGTGATTCGAATCTGGGGGAAAATTATCTACTTTTGAAAAATTTATGTATTCCTCGGAATATAAACAAATTCAGCCAACTATCTTCTTTCGGCAAACTGTCACTGGAGTAAAGAAGTACCTTCTAAGAGGTAATTTAGCCGTCCCCCCTCGTTATAAATAAGCTCTCTTTGTCAATAATGGCAAACGTTGGGCAGAAAACCACAAGAGCGACTGTTTCTCTGAACAAGCCTGAGGAAGCTTACGCAATTCTCCGCGAGGTAGGATCTCAAAATTAGGAGCTACCTAGTGAGCTAGCAAGCCGCTGCCCGTATCCTACCGCAAAAAGGTGTATGCACGATGTCGATGCACTCAGGACGCCATAACACCACTCAAACTAAAAGCACTCTCAAACTCGCCCGCACACACAGGTAAAATTATATGGTATGTCCTCGCGGAGAGAACAACTGCCGAATTAATACCTCGTTTGTGGATGATATGTGATCATTTTGTCATTCCGCCGTTGATTTAACTCATATTAGATAGAAACTCCCGCGAAAGAGCCACAGACATTCGCCTGAATAATGTAATTTAAGTAAAAGCTGCACGCTTATGCACGAAAACTGTGACGGTCTCTAAGTTGAGAATTTGTCCCACGTAAAAGATGCTGAGAGGTGCCTGACGAATTAGAACCAACTGGATATTCTCATATGATTAACAGCGGAATACATGAATTGTTCCAAAGTAGATCATTTTCCCTCACATTCTAATCACTTTTGAATCGATATCCTGAAAAAGCGAGGATCAAGAACTGCCTATCTGCAACCTGCACTATTAGTTGCTATTATGAGATTGAAAAAACACAGCACAGATATAGAAAGCTCTATTCAAATTAAATATATAGAGTAAAACTCATAAGAAATATCTTTTATTCTTATGTTTTCATTCTTTCTGCTACAAGTTAGCGGTTTCTCTTTTAGAGTCTAACTATTCGACCACGACTTAGAACATAGTCTCCATCATGAGGAATTCCACAACAAAGATTTGTACCTTTACCACAGAGTTCCCCTTTTGCAATCTAAAACTAAAAGATATAAAAGACAATGTTGTCATTTTTTTTATTCTATCAATTGAATATAGCCCCTGGAGTGACATCATCTAAAAAATAATATCGATGGTATAATTATCTCGTAACTTATTTTTCCTCGCTATCCAGTCAATCAAAAGATTATCAGAACTAGTCTTCTACAGAAATATTTAACAGGAATGAAGAGAGACGTACGATTTCCGTAATAGTTTCCTTAATGAAAAACACTAGCAGGTTTCAACGATTAATCGTCATCATAAGGTGAAAGGATAACATCCGTCAACATGTTTAAATGCAAGAAGAGTAGCGGAAAAATTAGGAGATTTTGGGATGGGGATATGTTGGACACGGAAGGGAGGAAAGGGTTAGATGAGGGTTTAGGGTGAGGAACTGCAGGTAGGAGAACACTGCCGGTGTGCTGTAGAATGCATTGGATCAGTGGGGAGTGGGAAGGGTAAAGATCATTTAATATGGAATATTTCACTGAATTAATGAGAGAAGGAATATAAAACTGTTTTCGAGGAAGTTAAGTCCGTCTGAGAAATGCAAAATTTCGGATATCAGAGGAATGGTTGCATTACGATAGGTGATTAACAGTTGGGAAGAGGTGTTATAATTTACGGAACGTCTTTAATGATCGCTGGAGCTAATGGCTACTTTCGTAACAAGTCATATAAGGTATAAACCAGCATACATATATTTAATTGTGGTAATAAGGGATTTTTGTCGCTGTTTATAGCTATTAAGTTATTGTATAGCTCCTCTACAATTACAAGTAAGTGAACATGTCTAACTCCAGCCCAAAAAAATATTATCAAGCTCTATTATATTGATGTAAAAATAATATTTATTACAATAATTTTCATATTGAATTTCGATACATAAAAGTTATTTTCGATAATATTACTCAGAATTTAAAAGTAAATTATTAATATTAATATGAATTGTTCGTGCGAAGTTATACTTTTAAGTTGAATTAAATCGTGATTTAATTTTTATAGGTAATGATAGTTTTCAAATTCATATACTTTGAAATAAAAAGTTATTAGTATAATGGAGAATGGAAAAATAATTTTTATAAATGACGGATTGATGCAGCGTTTACATTTTGAGCTGAGGGTCGAGGGAAATTTCATAGACGCATCAAAGGGAAAACATTTATACGAAAAAAGATGCGTAATATTGATAGTGGCATCTGAATTTCAGAGATGAATGGAAGCATAGAAAAGATGAGAAAACTTATATATGCAGCATTGGAGATGCGGATCCTTCTCTTTATCGTTACACTGACGGTTTCCATTTCATCGAAGATCACGCATCGCATCTTCTAGAAAACGAGGTGCTCCTGGTTTCTAAAAAAGGTTCCTATTTTTAGCGAAAAAAGGCGCGTATGGCATCCTCCGAGACTCGTACGATAATAAAGCCGGAATATATTGATTTCCTCAGCAAAAGTTGACTTAATTTAATCTCCGAACATCACAAAAACACGCTTTTACGTGATGTAAAGGGCTTTGTATCGTCCTAATATTTTTCATAATATAATCATAATCAATATCCGATTAATTTTATTTATTAACATCTGAGCTTCGTATATATCTCAGGTTTTAGACCTCCACCTTTTACTAAATCATCCTGGAATTTGTCTTTTTCCTTTTTTTGCGCTTGCTCAGTTTTTCGAGTTAAGCGAAAGACTTTCTTTCGTGAAATAAGGTAAAGAAAGAGTCTTTTGTTTTGCTTTTCACGAAAATATATGCATTAGAGTACGCTATTTTAATGAGGGTTTTTCATCATGAACTCCCTGCTGTCACCATAGAACAAGATTCAAAAAGACCTCTTCCCCGAAGTAGTTAACGATATCCCGTAATTATCGTTTGATCTAACAAAATTTTCATTTAAGGGTTAAATGGAAGATGAGACTCTAGTCTCAATTTCACCTAATCAAGACATATTATGGTATTTCATTGTAAATTAACTGAACATCTTCAAATGATCTACCTTTAATTAGAGAACCGCGATAAATTCTTAAATACATGGACGCAATACAAAAAACCGCTTTCGTTGAGAAAGGTGATTGCAAACAGTTCTTCGTCATTTCATTTTGTGTCAAATAATCAGTAAACTCATGATTCGGCTTGGAAACATACGAAAATTCACTGAATTCTCTTAGGGGGTGAGCGAGCTAATTGCCTTTTTTGTTCCAAAACGCTCCTCCATGAATTCAGGCGCTCCTTTCCATGTGTACTTGATGCAGACTCACACTACTATGTTGACACATGCTCAATTCTTCCGCTCTTATTTTGTTTACGTTACAATAAACCTTTTCCATTGAGACTTTTTCTTTAAAGCATAGCTCTTAACCATGCTCAGTACTGTGGAAACAGTAGCAGCAAATGATGCGACGCATGTCGTTAGAATTTTCGTATTACGTTCCCCTATTACAGAAGGTAATTTTTTTCCTTAACCGCTTATGCGATTAGTACTATATTTAGAATCATAATAAACAGCTCTTAATGGGACACCACAATTCTCGATCGTGATTTCAGAACTGTATCTAATAGTTAAGCTTCAAGTGAAAGCTTACTTAGAATGTTCAGTTTGATTGAATTTAATTGTTGAATGTGTTATTTTTGTATGTTTTTCTTTCGTAAATTAACGTAGACTCCTGTTTTTAATAGAAACTTAATTTAGTTTTTGGGTATATAGAGCGGCACATACTTTCCCGAGCTAAGCGAAAATTCCTTTTAGACGTTTAAATCATAACTTCTAATTAGTTATCTAAAGACGGAGAGAAAATTCATTTTTTCGTACTTACAATCGCTGTTTGAAATGTATGAAAATGTGGAAATTTATTTAGAATGCAGTAGGCTCGCTGGGAAATGGCGTCGTGTCCATTCTACCTCTCCATATCCATTTCTTAAAAGCTTTCGTCGTTTAATAGTGAGCGATATTTCAACGCCCGGTGAAAGTAAATGGTTCCCCGTGTGAAAATTCTGAATAATCGCGAGTTTAAAATCTTTTCCTCGCGATGGAAATTACAATGAGAACGCGAGCGCGAGTGTCCAACTTTAAAAAGCCTGTTTTGCTGCTTAACTCCAGAAGAGGCATTGCAGGCTCACGTTCAACCGTATTTAGCATTTGCCCTTACAAAAGCAACGGAAACGGAGGGGAAACGGAAGGAGCCATTGTCTCAATTGCTTAATTTTAATTATTATCTGGAGTATTTTCTCCACTCAGCTCTCCGGGGTGAGAAGAAAGCGCAGTGAGAAACTTCACTCCCTTCAAGTTCTGAATAGGCTGATTTCAATTTACCTCTCGTGATTTTTAAAAAACAAGCTTCAAGATGTTTACGCATTATGACGAGTGGTAGTTCTGAAATTGCTCCTCGGTATATCAAAAGGAATGGAATAAAGTCTTCCACGATTCCAAGTAAAATTTTATTATCTTGCGAATATTTTTAAAATTTCGAAATAGATTTGTTGCGGAAATGTGTAAGCTTTCGTTTCGTATCTCAATGTGTAGAGATAATAGCAATTTACTAGCATTGTGTTTCATGCGTAAGTTCTAAATATAAAGTAGTTTTAGTGCGATGCTTCAATGATGACTCCCTTCTATTGTAGGTTTCGGTGGCGTAGGGTTTAGCGTGGTAACCTAGCACAGGGTCTCGAGTTTAAATCCTGGTCAGAGCATGGATTCTTATATAGAGAAATCAGGTTCGATTGTAAGATTGGTCTTGAAAGGNTCTTATCTTTTACTTTCTTCATTTTTATTGTATTTTCGCATTATAGCTTGTTTTTACATATTCCGTTATTTAAGCTATTTCTATAAAAATCTCTTTTTAATATGTGTGCCAAAAACAGGTCCCTTTTTATTTACTCGTAAAGTGATGACAATATAAATGTAAATGATAATATATGCTTTATAACATATTTTATTACGTAGCGCATTGTAGGTGGATGCGATGAAAAGGTTAGAGAGCGATGTTATTTCACCGTAAATAAAATTAATATGATCAAGTGTGACTTCGTGGAATTTTGCACACATTTTCAAAGAAAGAACACTGAGTATATTTCACCAAAGGAAATAAACCTTTAGAGGAATATACTCAGTGTTCTTTCTTTGGAAATATGACAAATGAGTTGACAATTTCTAAATAATTTTCATGAGTGTTTGACCTCCAATTATTTTCATACGTGCAGCATTTGTGTCGGTGAGTCCAAAAGGTATTTAATTCCACCCCTCGGATTATGAAGCAACTCAATAGTTACTCCATATTTAATGATTTGTATCATTATTTTTCTCTTCCTGTTTTGGCTTTTTGACGCTTTCAACCCTATCTTCAAAACACCCCCAAAAAATAATTTAGGAGTGTTATGCCCAGAGGGGTGGCCAAAAGGGGGGGTTGGGGGTTCAATCCCCCATGAATACAATGCCACAATAAACGAAAGCATGCGAATGGATGGCCTCTCACAATTATTCCATAGAAGCCCCACTATAGATTATCCCGCTGGGTATACATGCTTTAATTAATCAGTTTCTGTTACATAAGATTTTGGGTGGAAGTATTCCTGTGCCTGGATCTTAGGCAATGCAGTGTTTACTTCATGACTCGAAACCCTCACAAGGATAGATCGTGGCTACCCCCCTGGTAATGCCTATGGTACAACTGCAGATCACGGTTCTATTAAATGCGCGAAATGTATTTAAACCACTCTTTGCTCTGGAATCTTTAATTGTCCCTAATTCAGATGCGGCGTTGTCTCTAAAGAGAGGCTTAGAAAAAAATAAATAAAATTACGCGTTTAAAAAATGACAATTGGCGAAAGTGGTGCCGCTGCGAGATTTGGCTCACATTTGTTTCCCACTGCGCAACTTAGAGCGGGAAGCTAAGTGATTAATTTTACAAAGAGAATTTAATTTTTAAACTGCCTCGGGTGTTTCCATTTCCGATCCGCCGAAATTGAATTTGGGAAAGAAAACCCGACGAGCTCTTCCAAAAAGTGCCGAAAATTCTCCCTTTGTCTGAGGGCTTTTGCTGATAAACGCGCGACGCCGAGATCGGAACCTGAAAACTGATAATTTCGAAGAATCCCTTAATAGCTTTTCTTATTATCGAGCGGCTTATCTTGGCCTCTTTGTGCTGTAGGGAGATGATCTCGGGCAGTGGTTATCCAGTGTGAGCCAAACGGTTGCGAACCTCACTAAGAGCTTCATTTTCTTGAAACCTTCTCAGAAATGCATTTTCGAGGAGCTGCTGCGAACTTTTTCCGATATATCGATTTACGCATCTGTAGAGTACCGAAAGGATCATTTCCATCCAAAGAAAGACCCTAATAGGCACCCTCTGGCGGTGTGAGACCCTGCGGAAGCTGAATGAAAGAAGTAAACCGTGAAGTTAAGTGTAGGGGAAAAAGAAAGGGTCTGAGACAGTCGGACTTCTCTACGAAAGTCACTGCTGTTAGATAGCAAAAATACAGCAACGATAATACCCTTTAGATTTTCTGATAAGGAGAATGGAGTCCGGCTGGCCCTACTCTTACCGCGCCCTTGTTTTCGAAATAGTCGTAGAGATAGGGTCACAATTATTTTTGGATCCTGGGATATTCAAAACCTTTATTTACGATAATCCTTTCTTTTCACAAGGGGACGAAGTCGATGCGTTCCAGATGCCCTGAAATGTATGTAGACATTCTGCGTTTACCTGCGAAATATTTTGCTATGCGGGCCAGATTGCATTTAACCCGAGGCTAGCTGGGTCACAGATATTCATATGTTGCGACGGTGCGATTTTTCAGAACAGATCTTTTAAAGAACATAACTTTGAGACAAGGACTGCGTTTTAACACAGTGGGTGTGCGACCACCGAGCTCACGCCTTAAGCTACAGATGTATTCGGGGACCAAAAAGCGTGCGGCTGGCCGGATCCTGCCCGCGGGCCATACTTAGGACACCAATGCCTTAGAGATCCATTTTCTCTTTCTCCTCAACTTTCGAACAGAATCCTCCGCCATTGTATTTCTACTCACTCTCAACATGTGTCCACTCTCTTCTACAAGCCTTTTATATCTGTAGTCGATCCCCTTTACTCCCTGGAAACAGACCGTACGTGCGGGGTGCATAACTTAACACCGACAAACCAATCAATCCTGGAAATATTTAATTACAATAGAGAGGTGTTTTTTGGGTAGGTTTGAAGCTCAATAACGGATTTTAATATTCCTTTTCATTCATTTTCTGAGAGTTTCATTTTCTGAAAGGACCCTTGATTGAAATTGTTATTGGTTTGACCGAGGTTTGTTTTTAATTCCCTCGGGAAATGTCTTGATGGCAAAATATTTGAAAAGTATAACTAACGGTAAATCTTCATAGTGGAACATTCACTAGTTTGGAAGGCCCTATGTAGTTCTGAAATTGCTCCTCGGTATATCAAAAGGAATGGAATAAAGTCTTCCACGATTCCAAGTAAAATTTTATTATCTTGCGAATATTTTTAAAATTTCGAAATAGATTTGTTGCGGAAATGTGTAAGCTTTCGTTTCGTATCTCAATGTGTAGAGATAATAGCAATTTACTAGCATTGTGTTTCATGCGTAAGTTCTAAATATAAAGTAGTTTTAGTGCGATGCTTCAATGATGACTCCCTTCTATTGTAGGTTTCGGTGGCGTAGGGTTTAGCGTGGTAACCTAGCACAGGGTCTCGAGTTTAAATCCTGGTCAGAGCATGGATTCTTATATAGAGAAATCAGGTTCGATTGTAAGATTGGTCTTGAAAGGCTAAAATTCGCCCCAACAAAGTCATGATAATAATAATAACAACAACTATAATAATAAATGATTAGCTGTTAACCGAAGTTTTTATTACAGTTTAGATGTATTGTTTTTTATTTAAGTTAATAACAGTCAGTTGTTTTTCGTTATAAGTGTAACATTATTATCAATTAATATCTTTAGAGGCGGAAGAGAGACCATTTTTCGCCTTACCTCGCCGTAAGATTAAATAATAATAACAACAATAATAATAAATGATTAGCTGCTAACCGAAGTTTTTATTACAAACAAATTTCAAAATTTATGCATTGCGTAATTGACAATCAGAGGTCTAAATGATATATCTCCTCGTAGCATTCGATTCGTACGCGAACTTACCCCCCTTGCTTTGCGAGGGACTCTAAATTTATACTTTGCGTGGTTATNATATATATATATATATATATATACACACACACACACGAAATGGACCGGTGAACCTCTGTCCACATTTAATTAAGATGGTATATGATACTCATGCATAAGTATAGATATATGTTAAAATAGCTTAACATAGGTTTACTGGCAAATCCAATGCTTAAAATTTTAAAAAAATATACGTTTTTAAAGGGTGAAAATTCTTTCAAAAATCATCGAGAACGGAATTAAGTAGTACAGTACAGAATCGATCTTGTTCTGGAAAGGAGAAAATTTGTTCTCCGTCAAACATTCGAACACTTCGAATTAAATGCTACGGGATTGGTCCTAGAAGCCGTTTCGAACAAAACGAGAACGAGTCGAGTTATTAAAAAAGGAAGAGAATGAAACAAATGAACACTCGTCTCTGAATACTCGCTAAACGAATCCATTAAAGAACTGTATAAGGAACATTTGGGGAGGAAATAAGGACAGAATCTCATTACCCCGCTAGACAATGTTGAAACGGCATGGAGCAAGTTAAAGAATAATTTACTTGATACTGCAGGGGCAGCGATGGAGAAAGAAAACTCCATGGGAACGGGACTTCCTTATATAACATTTGAACACGACTCGCAAAATTAATTTTAAGCATGATGAACTCCCATTGCATCAGTGCCGGTCAAGAGCTCTAAAAATTCACCGCCGTAAAACTCCCACGGAAATGCATTCCATCTCTCCTGTACATTTGGGGATAAAATGAAACGGAGAATCTTTCCGAGCATTTCCTTCTAACTCCCTCATTTAACATACCCAGCGGTGCGGAATTCATTATCTGGATTCTATCAAGCAAAAGATCGCGAGAGTCTTTTTTACGTTTTGTAGGGAATGGAAATTGGGGCTACCTTCCACGCCCAAAAGCACCCGGATCCATTTCATCTGCAACGAGAAGGCAGGCATATCTTCAAAAACAAGCGTGTCGTTTACTAGCCGAAACAGTTTGCGATGCTCATTACATGCGGCCGACGCAGCCGTCAGATTCGTGGCCAGAAGCTTAAGGAACGATTTGAAAATGATTCTCCGGCTTCCATTCCGCGGAGTATGTGTTATAAAAGCTCTTTCTACCTTTTCTTCTCGCAATTTTGCGAATAGAAAAGAGGTCACGGCTGAATGTGCTCGAGAAACTGGAAGTAATCAAGCATTCTGAGAATCCTAGTGATCTTAGTGAATGAAGATCTTTCCCTTATCGTCTTCGTCACCGCCCAACTCCCTGCTTCCTCCGCGATTCCCCCGGTCACCCCCGCGACTCTCCTACCAACGTTCCCCCTTGGCTTTTCCCTCTCGGAATACCTTTGCACCAAACATCCCATCACGAAGCATTATTCGAAAACCGGGTCGTCCTCACTAAGCGTTCCTGGAAGTTAGAAAGAAACAATCTTAATTAGTATTGCTGATGGGGGCATTATTTCCGCTTGTTTTAGTCATTTCTTTCATTAACGCTCTTAATTGTTTCATTTCGACTTCGGGGAATAATTAACTGGGCGGAGAATTACGGACTTTAACTCGGCTTGCTTAGCATTAATTCATTAATTTAGCGTTTCGCGGAATTTGTTCCGAGTGCCTCCGGCCCAGGGCTCGAGAAACTATTTCCATTGCAATACAATGGCGTTATCCGCTTTTTTCGCCGGCACACAATGGTTTACTTTGTCCTCCGTAATAGCTCCAGGTAAGAGAATAGAAAAAATTGTGTTTATTTATCAAAAGGCGTACGAGCTTAATTATCTATTTTCTCTTTGATTCTCAACGGCCCTCTCTGATTGTTTACCGTATTTAATTTCCATAGAAATTTCCCTCGCCCTCGATGACTGTTATTCACATAAAATAGTCCACAGGCATTTTACTGAGGTTAAGCAAATCCTGAGGTAGAAATTGGGGACACTCCAGTAATTATCATTAAATTAAGGTTGATGTAAAAGGTTGAAAGGATTGTTTAGATTCGAATGGGAGCTTATCCAATAGTTTTATAGTATTAATACGGATCTGTAAACAAACATCTTGGCAGATACATCAAGGGGTTTGATGTAGGATTAATATTTAATTTTTCATCTCTTGCACGCTCGGGAACGCAATATTGTCACAAAGGAAGGATTTTGTAAGTTTTCAGAGGAAACGAGCACTATTATGTCCTTCATTAAGGCTTCGATTAATTACGTGTAACCCTTTGAAATGGTAATTAATGTACATATTTCAAACGGTTCTATTCAGTTAGGTTGAATTCAATAAACGTCGCTGCATTCAGTTTAAATAAAATGTGTGTTTCGCCGTAGTGAAACCTTTGATTTAGAGAGAAACCATAATTCCGGGCTACGATTAGAGGCGGAATGAATCAAAGAGATTTGAGAACTAGTGTCCTGAGTCACATCCCCGTGATATCGATTTAGGATTGACCATCAAATTCCATCACTATTCTGAACAATGCTGATATCGAGTGAGCATACAATAGAGCATATTCATAGTGAGTCCCATTCGGTCATTTATAAGCAATCGGAGTCAGAGCAATAGACCAGGCGGGCGATCGCCCAGGGTGCCCGGTTTTAGGGGGTGCTAAATGAGTCAGGGTAATAAAAATATTACGATCGGTGGATTCTTCTTTGGGCGAATGGGCTTAACACAGAAATGTCCTTACGACTTATCCGGGGACATTCTTTAGGGGTTGCTGGGGTGCGCTCAGGGCGCCAATATCTCTCGATCATCCCTTAGGTTTTATAGGATAGAATTTGTATTATCACACTTAAAGCGCGACTAAAGCCGTCGAATGTCCTGGAAAAATAATGCACCATGTCCCATGATGAGGAATAATTATCAATGGGACGGTTTTTGTCTCCAATGAAAATAAAGTGGCAACATCAAATACTGACCATATTCTGCGACGGCATTTTCTCAACTATCTTGCTAAAATGACCTTTATTATAATTAAAATTATTTATTGTAATTATTTGATGTATTTATTTATGAATAAAATAATAATTGAACTATTCAACGATATAATGATATTATAAAATTGAAAATTAATTAACTGCAACAGAATGTTTAGTTAATGAATCTATTTTATTCAATGGTATGAAAATTTAATAAATACACCCTACAAAAGCGGGTTAACGTAATTTAAATGTCATAACAATTTTATTGTTATAATAATTTATTTGTTAAAATAATCTATTAAAATTCTTATAAGTGATAAAATTATTTGATTTCTCCTTATTAAACTAAATGTCTCTAAATATTGGTTGAGAGGATTATTATCTTCATCAAGTG
>KZ308248.1:1290478-1319917 GCA_000376725.2 Ladona fulva | reverse complement strand
TCCTTAAAACTGTTTACGAATCCTACTTCTTTTAAAAATCTTTCATTAAAGGGATTGTGTTCATGATTTATATTTTCGCAAGCCCCTATTCTCCTTAAGGATCATAAATAAATCATAATAAATTGATGATAAAGTTACGCTTCTTGATTCGGTAAAAAAGGGCTCCAGCATTTGAAGATTTATATTCCTTAAGTCGGAAGATTTCCTCCGGGATATTACGCTGGTTAACCGCGCTTCAATTACGCTTAACTACGCTGATTTCAATTACCTCTTAAACGGATTCGTTCTTACCGAATTAGGCAACCGAATGATCGAATTTGCAAGGAAACGGTTGGCTTGAAGCTTTACGATATTAGAAAAAAAATGAAGTAAAAAACACCGGAGCTTTAAAAGACTCCACCGCGATTTGGCCATCGTTCTACTTCGGCTTTCCGTCATCGAGGCCGAAGCCGTACATTTATCTCACATTCTATACCGCAAATCACCTTTTGTAGTACATTTCACCTCCACCGATTGTATTCGCTCTTTTATTTTCCGCCGGTTTCCATCGCCCATTCAATACCGCTCGCAAAAGTAGAGCAAAATCGGTGGTCCAAATGTGGCATAGTCCTCCTCTCGGTGAAAATGTACAGCGTGTGTCGTCAACCGGGTGAACTTCGCTCCGGGAACAACCTAAGGCCTCTTCCTCTCCCTCAAGCCCAGCGCAGCGCAGCTCGCTTGCGCATTTGCCTTGATAGGGGAGGGAAGACGGCAGATCGATAAAACCAAAGGGAGGGTACCAGGGAAAAATTATTTGGTGCATAGAGAGTTGCTTGAGTAGAGAACTAATAAGTCTTTAAGACCGAAATGTGACGGGTATAAAAACATAATGGATTGGCATGGCTGGGTAAATTCGAGTGAAAACACGAGGATGTTCGAGGGATATTGAAGGGAAAGAGCTCCAAGGGATCAAAATAAAGACTCGGGAACATGGAGCTTCCCGAGTACGAATATCCAGCTTTTGGCTGGGCCAGCGCACACTGAATATAGGTTACCCAAGAAGGGAAAATCGAGGTTTCTTTATCTCCCACGCATTCCCAGTGGACCCCTACTTCCTGTTTGTTGACTGAAAGTTTGTAGATGCCGAAAGCGATTGAGTTGTGCGGTTTTCCTCGTCATTATTTCGCGTTTATCATTGTCCTTTTTAAAGGATTTATCCTGCGTGATGTGTTTACATCGCTGGGAAGTCCTTCGTAGAATCTCCTCCTACAACGGTAGGATGTTATATACCTGAGGTCTGTTTTCTACGAAAGGAATCATAGGTAGAAAAATATTTCGTTTTTCTACAATCGCGTAGATTTAATATATTGCCGATCCCAAGTTTCATTCACACCTACTTATCACCCGGCATTTCCTCGTACCTTCCGCAGGAAAAGGGCCCTTAGCATCTCTCAATTTCCCTTATTAAGTCGGAGAGAAACTCTCAACGTAATGTGGCAATTCAATTCTGCCGACTGTTTCAGTTGACATGTACTCGAGAAGATGAAATCTAGGTCTTTTTCGTCTTTATGCCCGCAATTCCCCATCTTCCTCCATCAGCAGGGATGAGACATCTCATTGTGTCTTCTACGTTAGGATGATTAATCAAGCTGCTCCGCGCCGGAATTTTTTCCTCTCTTTAAACCTCGCCTTTTTTCGTGAGCATCCAAAATGGCTGGTGCCTTTCATAAGGGACGGATGACGTTTGTATCGAAATATTCGTCGCTATTACTATTCTCCGAATGGGACGTAGCCCTTTGTTTTCACAATCCAGCTCGTAAGGGGTCACGAGAGATGTGCACTCACCGATTTTTAACCTCAACTACGGGAATGTTAATCAATAGAATAAGCTTTCCCCGCTTCCATTCTTTCGGCAATGAGATTACTGCCGAAAATGTTTGAATAATCTAACCGATGGGTAGAATATCATCTGTTAATGGTGCATGACAATTATAGTACATTGTTATACCTACATATAAAAGTTGATGTACATATAAACGAAATATTAGGGGTATAAATGAGAAAAGTGTCTGTTGGAGTTATTTTGTAGTAAGAATTGTGAAGATATTTCCATTTGTTTTACACATAAACAGCAAAAATATTCTCTGATGGGCTATAACTCCACTTTTATATTACGGAGTGACTCAATTCTGAGATCAAATCACGTTTGTCATTCAACCCAGCTAATCACCTCAAATTTTCACTCAGAACTGAAAATTGTTGTATATGGAAGCTTATAAATAACCGATAGCGTTACGATGTCCCGATAAGTTTATTCGGGACACAGGCAGAGATATTCAATCCGGGACAAACCGCGTATATCGGGACGTCCTGACACCAAGTCATGTGCGATACCTTTTCTACAAGCATAACAAACGACTAAGTTGAACTGATGAGTTTGGTAGGTCATTCTTCGTCGAGAAGTATTTCATAAAGGGCTAGTAAATAAAAACATAGATCTAAGTCGTTGACCTAAGTGCCATTGACCTAAATGACGAGAAATATAGGTCCTAATGCAGCGGGATGTCTGGCGCTAATTTTAGACGGAATTCTCCTTTCCACATCCTTTAAAAACATCCGCCGTGTTACGCTCGTCTCCGATATAATCGACTCTGCTATATCCCCGCGGTGATTTCCACGAAGACTTGTGAAAATCCACGAGTATATGGTGTGCCTGGAAATTCCTCTTCCAATTGTTGATTGTATCGACAATGCGGAGATTGAAGGGAAATTGGTTTCAGTACACTTGTCCCTCATCTATGCACATCACTCGGCGCTTTGTGAATAGCCGAAGTTAAAGTGTATCTTAGAGCATTAAATGTTAGGCGAATCTGCGCAGAATGTTGTTGTTGTTANTACCATTATCATTTTCACCATCGTCATCATCATCATCGTACATTTTCGCAGCAGATAGATGCTGGGTCAGGCGGCGACATTATGTTATATTACATTCAACAACTCAAACAGTATTAAAAAGTAAAACAGGCATAATTGCAATTAAATTAAGCATAATTAACGGAGTCCACTATATACAATATTTTACAAACTTCACTTCTCAACTTACAATTTAAACAGCTATAATTTATATGTCACACTAATACCAATACGGAATGTATGTATATTTAACAAACAAGTATAATATTTCCTCAAAATCCTTACATATACTAATACGGAATACGGTACAAAAAATACGATTTCCCGGCAACTACAGTAGGTTATCTTCAATACAGCTATGTACGCTATTGTTCTATATTATATTTAAATACATTACATTATTATAGGATCTTTTTACACCTACGTCTAACTTCCTTAGTGGTTTTTGGTAAGGGTTTGAAGGCCTCTTCAGGCACGTAACATGTTTCATTCCTTTACCTCTATGTTTAAAACGAGTATTTATCCACATATGAGAATGGGATAATCTATTAATTATTATTATCGCGTCCTTATTTTCACCGAAGCTATTATCTTTCATCCTTAATATTTTAACGAATTGGATCTATTTCCTCGTTCTTCAGCACAAAAAGACGTTGGGCCCATCTATATTTACATTTTTGAGTTAAGGATAGAGTTTTCTGCTATCGTTATGTCAAGATCTGAACCACCCTCCCTCTTCCAATTGCGTGTCCTTTGAGCAAACCTGAAGCATAGCAAGTTTATAGACGTCCAAGGAGATGTGACACGTGCTGAAGTGGAGATACTTGAGAACATGAAGGTTGTTCAACTTTAGGGCGTAGCTAGCTTTCAAAAATTTTAATTTGAGTCGTTACGACGGATCAGGACACCATATTCTTCGTTGATAGGATTTGGTTAACTTTGGTCGATGATCAACCTGTTTCTCCTTTAATATTTTTTCGAATAGTTAATGGTGAAATTCGATCTTTCCCACAGGAGAAGAGAGCCAGCTAGCTTGTATTTTCGTACATAAAACAGAAGTGTAACGCTCAAGTATCACTAACATTATCAATTTCTTCAGATTCAGATTTAAAAATTTAGCCATTTAAAGAAATTATTTAAGTCCTAAGGAATTATGTATTCGCTGCAGTTCTTAATGCTGTAAACAATATACAAACATGGTTAAACGCTTAACTTTTCCTTCCGTCGAAATGAAAACCTCTCAACAACCTTCAGTCTTAATAAGTCAGAGGTCGTGTTTTAATCTAAATGATAATATAATTTATTTAAGAATCTATTGAAAACCTGTATATAAATTAACCGCGCATCGTGTTACCTTTTGCTCACAGAAATCTCCAACTTGCGCTGCGTTTATATGATATTAACTTCTTTACGACTTACGTCGAATGGTTACACGACTCTTACGAACGGTTCCACGTTATCTTTCCACAAGTTAATGTTTATAAAGAAGCCATGAGTAATAGAAGTGCCGAAATGAGTTACGTACTGTGGTTTTCGCATGGTACATTGAAGTGCATCAGCACGTGAAGCAGTGCTATCATTTCCTTCGGAATTGAATTCAGCGGAATAACGCTTGCCTTCCGCTCACCTCGGAATCCAAGCTCGACAGAGGCAAAGCAAATGCATGGCTTCAGGGTAGTGGCGCTCAAGACCTACGTGTGAGATCGTAAAGGTTTGCGCCTCGTCTCGGGAGCTGCTAAGCCAACCTGAAGACACACTTCGATACTGAAGAACCAAATTAACTCGAGTAACGGAGTCATTCGCTCTGATAACAGAACGTCCTACAAATATTTTAGCCTTACCTCGGACCGCTCTATGAATTGCGAAACCTTTACGTATATTTTTATAATTTATTTAGTTATTTATTTATATTCGTCAGATTTTAAACATATAATATCTTATAAAAGCATAAAAGTTATGAGTTTAGCAAAGGAAGGAAAACTAAGTTAATGATCAGGGTGGATGGGGGAATACTATACTATTATTCAGGTAAATATATTCTATGGCTTGCGTAGTGTTCTCTCTTGGGATGGGAGGAGCACAGATGAGGTTCAAATTAGAGTGACATTGGCCAAGTAAGCTTCCGTGGAGCGAAAGGAACAGATGACTAAAGGTCTCGATAAGAGAATCGGGAAAAGATTGGTGAAATCCTTGGTGTGAAGTGTTTTGCTGTATGGGTATGAAATGTATACCTTAAGAAGGGAGGACATCCAAAGATTGGAGGCATTTGAGATGTGGTTGTGGCGTAGAATGGTAAAATTAAGCTGGATCGATGGAAAAACAAACACTGAGGCCGAGATATGGTCGGGGAGGAGAGCGTTTTAGTTGAAGTAATAAAACGTCGGCAGAGGAAATGGGTGGGACAAATGTTGAGGGGAGAGAGATTGCTGAAGAATATTTTTGAGGGTTGAATGCAAGGGAAAAGACAGAGGGGGAGACAAAGGCAAAAGATGTTAGACGACTTAAAGGGTGGGGTAGGTTATCCATAAACGAAAGAAATAGCATTGGGTGGGGAATACGAATGTACGTGAACCTACCTAAAGATAGTGATTAATGTATAGTTGGTATGTAAGTTTATCGTCGGGAAAACTTGTGCGTCAGCAATAGCTTTTTTTGGTAAAATTTCCTCTATGCTTGGCCTGTTTTACCGGCTATTTCTCTCTTTGTACTTTTATAGCTAGATACCTTGCTAACTATGTAGCATAATTCTTCGGCTCGTTAAAGGGTGCCCATTCGTACTTTCTTTTGAAAATTATCTTTCCCGTTTCGGCTCCTTGCCATCAATTTGTTTTTTTTTATTATCTAGAAGCTATACTTCTTTTCTATACTTACCCTTTTCCCTGAAAACCTGAATTCTTTTAAAGTCTTCTTTCTTTTAGTGGTACTACTTTTNTTGGACGATAAATTGGACGATAAATTGGACGACAAATTGGACGATAAATTAAACGATAAATTGGACGATAAATTGGACGATAAATTTGATGAGAAACCAGGATAAATCTCAATTTCTATGGAATGAGTCTGAAAAATCCGTAATTTTTCAGCTCAATTTCGAAAAATTGTCAATTGTGTTTAGAAACAAAGTGCCGATTTTACGGAGATTTCGATTAGAAACAAGGATAAATCTCAATAATTTCACTAGAAATGCACGGTTACTATGGAATGAGACTGAAATATCTGTCATTTTTTATCTCAATTTCGAGAAATTGACAACTGTTTACTGAATCAAAATGCCGATTTTACGGCGATTTAGATGAGAAACAAGGATAAATCTCAATAATTTCACCTTAAATGCACGATTACTATGGAATGAGACTAAAAAATCCGTCATTTTTCAGCTGCATTTACAGAAATTTTTAAATGTTTGTAGAATAAAAGTGTCCGCTTCTATGGCGATACCGATCGGTAACCAGGAAAAAACTCAATTTTTTGAGAAGAAAGTTGAGGCCAATTTCAAAGTTTATGTGTACAAGTCGAGTCTTTTTTCCTTAAAAGTAAAGATTTTTATTCATTTTCTTCGAAATAACCTTGGAAATCAACATTGAGTATTTATTAACCGTTGAAGATTTTTCTGTTTATAGCCGGTATTTGGTGCAAATTTAAACTTTATGAGTAGAAATCGGGTCTTTTTTCTTAAAAAGTGAAGTTTTATTCTTGATTTGAAGAATTGGAAATGGAAGAAATGGAAACTATTTTTTATTATCTGTTAACAATTAATGATTTCTCGGTTTCAATTGCACCTCATATCTTCTCCCGTATATTTAAGAATTGAATAGTTGAAAATGGAAAACTGTATCCTTCATTTACTTGAGATTCCGTACTGTTCGTGGCTGTGATGCTCATATGATATGAAAATACACTTGCATTATATTAAAGCTACTGGGCTATGAGTGATGCTGAATTCATTTTGGTCACTCCTTATTGAATACTATGAATATTGTCATATGTATGGTCATTGCGCTGAAATTAAATGAATACTGTCCATGGATTGCTCAAAAAAAGTCCATCTGGCTCAAAGTGGAAAGCAAGGACAAACTACCTCGCTCCTTACCTTGCCCAATAAACCTCTTTCCTTCTTCAGGACTTTTGGTAGCTTAGAGTAGAGGGACTGAGTTTCTAACCAGCCTTACGGCTGTATACCCCTCACAAATCTGTGGTCAATGTATAGGTCATTAAGTTCCTAAAACGTAAGCCGATAAATCAGCTAAAGATTGAAATCTCTCGTTTCCAAGCATCGTGACGTTATTTCATATCTCTCGCAGATGCCTATGTTCGGCTGTTAGCGGTCATAAAGGAAATTTATGAATCTTCTTCTACTCCTTTCTTTTGTTTCAAGCCATCCAGTTCGTTCTCCCTTCACGCGGTGTTTCTTTCCTTTTGTTTCCCGCCCTTGTCTAACCGCTTGCCTTATCATCTATTCGTATCTTTTCTTTTCTCTTGTAGACCGTCCTATCAAGATGTTTGTCCCATCACCTCACTCCGTCTAAAACACTCTCTGAAATAGTTTCCATTTTATAATTTTGTCGTAAATGTTCACTCCATGCTGTTTCTGCAGGTGTTTTTCGTCAGTATTTATGAATATCCTCGTCTTTGCAATCTATATCTGATTTTTATCTTTGACAACTCGTGATGATAGAGGGTGTCTGGAGTGACTTTATGGAATTCTTTCATAGAATAGAATAGAACACTTTATTGATACAAAAGACTTGCAGCACTAACAGAGCAAAGGAAAAATCTATTTTCAAGTTGGTGTCTCGTCTGTTCAAAGCTTATAGTCATACCTTCTATTAAAATTACAGCTTTTACACAACAAATTTATAAATTTGAAAACATAANTTATGGATTAATAATCATTGAACGATTAATTTGTTCAATATTTTATATTTGCCATTCAAATGATATTTAATTTCTAATATTGGAAATATTGGCAAAATATTTTCATTTTTCAGTGAACGAAAAATTTAACTAAAAGTGTATCCTTCCTATTCCGAATAATTTCAACAAGATCGTACAATATAGCCTTCATTTATCTGACCTTACATCCACTCGTTGATCAGAATTCTATGGACCACCTGCTTAGAGCACTATTTCTATAAATGTTATATCGTCTCGTTGTTTCTTACGAATAACAATGGCGTTTTTTCTTAATTGTATATTTGCGAGACATTTATTGTGATATCGCATTTGTGGAATTTGTTTTAATATTCATTTACTTTAATCATTCATGAATCATCTTTACTTCCCTTGTGTTGATTTAAGTTAACTGGTCGTGTATTAAAATTAATGTGTAATTAAAAAGATAATTTCTCATTCCAATAATTCAGAAACTCATTATCTGAAGACGAAGGTGTTAACACTACCTTAGTTTTGTAGATTTTTACTTTGAACTCCTGTCTAAGATATTTGCTACTCCGCATGCTATTGCTAGGAGGCCCGTAGGTAAATTGATCACATCCTATTTGATCCTCGCCAATCCGGTATTCGACAATCTTTTCCTAGCCATTTGATACTGTGCACTTCGATTCCGCGACAATTTGGTCCCAAGTATGTCAGTGAAAAATATCAAAACAAGGAGAATGGAAATTATATATAAGACGACATTCTGTAATGTAATCTACAGAAAGAGGAGAAAAACTCCTATGGTCATATCTTCACATTTTTGTTTTTGACTGCATCTTAATGCGCCCCTCTGGATTCAATTGCGACAGCTGGCGTTGAGCCCGAAGCTGTCTGGAAGTAATATTCGAAATCTATCACGAGGCCTAGCTTGATGTAATGTAATTTTCTCATATGAAAAGAGAAATATGCTTCGGAGCTGGCGGAAATTACTGAGCGATAGGAAATAAAAAGATTGCACTTGGTGCGATGGTTTAGGATTTTCATATAATCTCGCGATATAAATTTGGAGTTTGCGCGTTCATAAGATCCTTATCTTTGGCACAAGAATTACCATACACAGGTCGAATTCAATGGAATAAGCTAAATGTTCAAGTTTGATGGAATTTAGTGTAGCTAAGCCGATGGATTGAATTTTTATTAGCCGAATATGGCGATGGAAACGCGAAAAGCAGCCTCTATACAACCAAACGATACTTAAGTTCTCCACATCTCATTCTAATTAAAATTTCCTCTCATTTACAGGAACGGGAGAAATGAAAGAGGGAGGTCTTCCCGCCAAAAGCTAATGCTCATTCCAAACTTTTAACCAATGTTAAAAAAGAACAAACGGCATTGACAGACTCGGAGGTGGGAAGAAGACTGCCATCTGGGTGGCAGAAATGATAAATTTGCTGAGTAAAGGGGGGTCCTTCAGGGCCCTCTTTCGTCCCTTCTCCAGAAAGGCTTTGCAATGAGTGTGCATGGAGGTGAGTGTGACGCGGGACCTTCGTGTCATGGTTGGTTGGAAGAGCCGCTCATGGAGAACTTGAGGAACGGAAAACGTAAAAACCGCATCCGCGGTTCTTCAGCGGCCGCACCCGGGGTCTCTTTCTCCGAATCTTCGGATTCCGTGGGACACGGGTGCCCGCATTGCCGTTGTCGGAACACGGAATGCCTCCTTAGAAGACACGATAGCGTCCAAAGCGCGCGGAGTGCCCAGAGTGCAACCACCCTTAACAGCTACACCACCAGCTCCTCCTGCTTGAAAGGTAAGTGCGATGATATTCCCATCCTGTTGTTTGGTTTGAAATCAGTGACTCCAACAACTTGGACGGGATTTAATTTCTAACTTAAACCAATCTTCCTCTAAGAGTTCTACTTTACCATTTTTTATTACCATTTTCGATCATCATCGAATCCCTGTTAGGTCTTTCTAGCAGGGGATCAGGGTAATCTAGATTACGGTTGACTAGAAGAAAAAAAAGATGTTAAATTTATGTAAAGTTGGAAGTTTCCCCATTGTGTAATTGGAGCAGAATCATTATTGTTGACTTGTTATCTGTCATGCAATAGCGCGATAGTTAAGTGGGCAAATAATTGGGCCGAATATGGTTTGGTTGGCTAAAAGTTGGGTATCTTTGTCGCATCTGTAACTGTAGCCCGAAAAGTAATTAAAACACACCCAAGAATCCCTTAGGAATTTACAGTTGTTTCACCCATTGAAAAAAGTCAACCAGTATAATTTTTGTTTCATTGTGTCACTAAGACGTTTTCTTGCCGAGTTGGGCATACCTAGTGGTTCTTTCGACCAGTTGATTGTCACCCAACCCTACATTCATATTAATTAACTTTTAGTCGGTATCTACAAATTAACGCCGCATAAATTGATGTAGCTTTGTGATTATAACTGTAACCATATGATTATATTTTATGATTAACCTAGGCAATAACCTTAACATCATTTCAAAAATTAATGACCAGGAAGAATGATCACTATTTTACGGAATGTAGGCTTTTTTGGCTAGTTGAGAAAATTCAGTGTCTAGAAATTGTAAATTACATTCTGCGACGGCATGTTATCAATTTCAGGGTAATCGAGAGTCGGTGAAATTACACTTTTCCTCATGTTGGCGTCATGGGGTCCATCAAACAGGGTGTCGGCAAAAGAGAGAATTCCTTATCGAACCGGTGTGCCATGACATACTTTTAAAACGAGTATCCCCTTGGTATGTCGCGCTAGTTTCGACAGATGCGTCTCCATACGCGGATTTAAACTATCTTTCATATCCTTCCTGCTTGGGAAAAAGTCAGGAATGATGGTAAATAGCATCAATATCCCATCTGTGACTCGCTAGCCACGTGATCCATTTCCGTTTGCTCCGCATCTACAACTGTCTGTAGGTAATTCGAAGTATCGATTCGAAATAAACGTAATTTTTTATTGACAAGCCAGGAAATTCATTTTTCCTTCAAACTGCGTCTCTATATTTGATATGTGAGGAATTACGGAAGGGTAAAGAAGGCTATTTAACCGCATAGTGAGCAGAAAAATATTTAAACGAAAGCACCATGTGTTAGTGGGGCAACCCACCACAAAGAGGAATTTTTTATTGTAAAAATTCCTGAGAAAAATGCTCATTTACGTTATTTACTGAATCATTGCGATTTTAATTGCACATTTTTACAAAACCTTGGGAAAATATAAAAACAATTCCAATAAATGAATGTGCTTTAGCCCTTATCGAGGGGATTATGGATTAATAATCATTGAACGATTAATTTGTTCAATATTTTATATTTGCCATTCAAATGATATTTAATTTCTAATATTGGAAATATTGGCAAAATATTTTCATTTTTCAGTGAACGAAAAATTTAACTAAAAGTGTATCCTTCCTATTCCGAATAATTTCAACAAGATCGTACAATATAGCCTTCATTTATCTGACCTTACATCCACTCGTTGATCAGAATTCTATGGACCACCTGCTTAGAGCACTATTTCTATAAATGTTATATCGTCTCGTTGTTTCTTACGAATAACAATGGCGTTTTTTCTTAATTGTATATTTGCGAGACATTTATTGTGATATCGCATTTGTGGAATTTGTTTTAATATTCATTTACTTTAATCATTCATGAATCATCTTTACTTCCCTTGTGTTGATTTAAGTTAACTATTATTCATATTGCACATCTAAAAACTTGACCGTGGCTCGATATGGTTCAGTAATGATAATAATATGATAAATTTTTCTATCCAACGGCACACATAAGTATGAATAGAAAAAGGCATTTCTTAGGTAGTTGCATTAAACTATAATCGATAATTACAAATCTACATCTTATTTAATTACAATTAGATTATTTTAGGTTGGGAACCACCTACACTATTTATCAATTAAATATATACGTTAAAATTACAAAATATAACGTTTTGATGCAATCACAATACATTATAATTTATTATAAACATGTTATACTTTTATAAAGTTTTTTACATTGAAATCTAAGTAAGCGTGTTTTTAATTAACAAACTCATCCACTCTGTGGCATGTTTTTGTCAGTAGATATTTTATAATTTTTACCAAATTGCGCATTATTACTATATTTAATAGCGCAAAGTAATTTGTTATAAACTTCCCGTACCATTACCATATCTCAAAGCTTCTCCCAATTAAAGTAAGTCTATAGGATATAGGTTCAAGTTACCTCTTCCTCTTGTTAAATGGTCATTTACTTTTAATTACTTTTTCATCTGTTTTGTGCTTTTCATTACACCTGATAGATTAATTCTTAATTGCAGCTGATCTTCCTTCCGTAAGGGAATTCTTTCTCCTTCATTTTCGCTAAGCTTTTTTTCCATTTAATTCATTTTTAATCAAATTCTATACCACGAAACGCCATTTTTTTTAAATGTACCGTTATTTGTTACCATGAAACGCCAGTTTCAGCGGAAAATTAAACCAACTAGTATTAATTTCTCTTAATAAAGACGTTAATTTAATTACTTAAAGGGTCCTGATGGTCCCTTATGGCCACAGTCGGCCGCAGACTGTACATTCATGATCTCAGAGAATCAAATTAAGGAGTTACCATTCACAATACAAATGTTCGAAGTTTTGTGACCGCATCAGATAATTCCCTGGGAATTTTTTTGCGGCCTCCAAGTCTGAGATTCTTAAATGTGGCCCTTGGTGGAATGAAGTTTGACCTCCCGTGGAATATAGGGTCCCTTTTAGTGACTTTGGGAAGGGTCTAGCTGCGCAGAAGTTTGGGGGTCCATTTTTTGTGCGGTCACCCGTGTTATCGACTTAAAGCCACCAGATTTGCTGCCGAAGCGTTATTTAAGATTACCTGCGGTTTATGTAACGCATACTGAAAATTAAATTGGGAGCCCACGTGCCGTGCGAGAGTCATTTAGCGAAAGTGTTCGGCTGTGATTCTTTCAATTTGGGGGGGAAAGGAGCGTGCCCTTGTTCCCGTGAGCGTTCAGGATGTTCCAATTGGGAGCGCTGAATTTTCGGTGTAAATTTCCTGGCTTAGCCGGCGCAAGAAATTGTCCCTCAGTAATGGGGGCTAAATTGCTCAAACCTTAACCAATGGCTTTATTACGTGCTACATTCGCCGTCGAGGATGTAAGATATGAATAGGATAACGCGAGAATCTGATATTATTATCAAATTGCCAACAACTCTTCCATCTACGTTACAGACTATTGGTATCAGTTTAGTAGCTTTATATACTCGTATATAGACCGATCTAGAAATGTAAATTTGAGTGAGAAACGCCTAAATTTGGTCTAAACACTAATTATCACAATTACGGTTATTTCTTCTATCAATACGATGAATTATTTGTTTTTTGGTGCCTGAATGTTAGTATACAAAATAGGAGACGTTGATTATCTCATACGAAATTATGATCAGGCTAAGTCTCAGTAAAAATATTATAACAAGTTGCATAACTTAGAGTTATGGCAAAGTGCGATTAATTTGATTGATTCAAATCTGTTAGTAGAAAATGATACATGGATCCCTTTGCCCCATATACTTGAGGATACGCTTTATTAAATGACACGCCATTTGTTGTTAAAATCAATCCACTGATGTTAGAAATATTTAGCTATTATGGAATAACCTAGCGTCAACTTTCAAGCTTAAAACGGAGATTTGTGTAAACATTTAGATGGTCGATATATGCAAGAGGACCGATATTAATATATTCTTAATACTCATGCAGTATTATTTGGCTTCGGTTTGTATAATTTGAAAGTACTGTTAATATTAACTCATAGTAAAGCGTGTCAAATTATCTCTAATAAGAATTAACATACGTTCGATTTCTGTCTGTCCTTCATTGCTATTTTATGCCATGGGTCCTAAAACTACTGCACGAGGACCAGATTCGGCCCGCGAAAGTTTTTCATGTGGCCCGCAAGCAAATTATATGTTATGCTCAGGACACCCATACAGTGAGACATTGAACAGAAGTAAAACTCCTCGTACCCATCCTAATATTCCCATTATAATTACTGTCCACGATCTAACGTTTTCGCATGTTGAGTCAATCGATACATTTAATATTCTTACGAAGTTATTTTTGAGAATACCTTTGTCATTTAAATTATGAGCATTCTCCCATATAAAACCTGCTTCAATAATTCCTTTTTAAGCACGATAGATTTTATATTCGAAGACTTAAAGTATGAAGATCCTTTAGATCCGGTCCCTCTAGCTCTTTCTGTGAACTACTGCGGCCAAAGTCTCAAAATGTTTTAGGCTCTCCTGAGTTATTCTATGAACTTCAAACTTCAGTAAAAGTTAAATAAAATCGATTGTGGCAGGCTTGATCTTGTGGAAATCCATATGAAAAGGGTGGTATAAATAAAATAACAATTACTCTTTTCCACAGGTGTATTTACAGAAGTAAAAAACACTTGTGTTTTTTTTTATTTTTACATTACAATTGTAATTTTATTTATACCATCCTTTTCCGTAACAGTTAAAAAAGTGATGTTTCATTGTTGACCTATGTAGTGGTTTCAAAGTGCTTTGACAGCAAAGGTTGCTTCGCACGTGATCCCCACCTGAAATCGAACCCGGAACCGCTTTCACCGAAGTCGAACGCGTTAACTTGATCCGTATTCTGTGAGTTTTGTGGTTATATCAATTCTTCTTAGCATATATATCCTTATCTGTAATCTACGTTTTCAAATGTGACTCATACCACAGTGGAAACAAACATACTTACTTTGCTTCATTTTCCATGCACCTTATCCCACAGAAAATTTAGAATAGTCATCGAGAAGGAACGTTAGAAATACTGACAAATCCTTCACGTCTTCGATATGAGGTCCTTTCTATTTAGGGATTGTATCCGAATTTATTCAGCAGAGGACCCCGTAATTTTGGCCCTGTTTGCGAAAATGTTTGCGTAGGAACATCTCTCGCAAGGAACAGACCTGTTAATTTGTATCCAAAATGTAAATTTTAGGCCGATATCTGTAATTATTACGGGCACCATTGAATAGCGGAGAAGATGGAGGCAATCAGGAAAGATTTCCTCCTCTGATATTATTGTTTCTGGGGCCAGCGTCAGGCTGGGTATTCAGCCGGTATATATTTGGCGACTCGCTATTTTTAAGCCTAAAGATGCGTCTCTCCAAACACATCCGGCAATTTATTTTCTATGTTTGTTAATATAAACATCGCATAACTTACTAAAAAAGAATCAAGCGCATTCCTACGCAGCCCTACGAGCCGAAATAAGGAGTGGTGAATATACAGGGCACACATGCGCACATATATCTCATCACTCAGGGTGTATTTATTTCCTGATACTCAAGACTTTATGATGTACATAAATTATATCTTCTGCCTTCAGATTTGATACATTCGCCGTCGATTTTTCGGCCCAAACCAGCTCTGAGGTTCGTTTCCTCTTTAGCTTCCATTATTACGATGCTCTCTCAACTAGTGGATATCCATTTTTACTAATTTAAGTGCAATATCCACTGCGGCACAGTTAAGTATGTGTGGTGGTACTATGGAGTTCTCTTTATGGAGAAGTACTTTTTTCAATTACTCAAAGAGCGCCGGTTAACTAGATGTGAGGCTACGAGCGCCCAAGACCACCAAATCTTTCCAATTTTTTCGATGTCGAATCTGCTTTAACTTGTTGCTGGTTCCTCTTATTTTCTTCTTTGCCATCCGGAAACAATACTGTCTATTTAATTAATTTTGTCGCTAATGGAATTAACAGTTTGGGCCTTGGCTTCGTTATAGGACGTCATGAAAGAACAAGGGATTATCGAACTTTTACAAACCACAATGTTTAGAGAAAAATGAGGGAAAAATTTATAACCTTCATACACATCTTTCTTCAATAAACATATTACTATTTCACTTGTTTTCTTGCCTTTGTATGTACCTGATGATGCCTCCACGGGTCGAAATTATGGTCATCTTCCAATATATATATATATATTGTGGTTTGTTTAAGTTCGATTTGTTTATTAATCACTTTACCTTATAAATATTAATTACTTAAATGTTTATACGGAAAGCAAACAAACCACAATATTTATTGGAAGATGACCGTAATTTCGACCCGTGGAAGCGTCATCAGGTACATACATAGGAAAGAAACCAAGTGTAATAGTAATATGTTTATTGTTACGAGATGTATTGATTCTCACTTGAAGAGTTGTTGTTTGTAGCATCACGTTTATTTATATAACCTGTATTTTGAGATCACAAACAAGCCTAATGACGAAAATATTTCTATTTAGATATTTCGAAGGTTCCCGGATCGGTTAATTAATTGTCAGCGCATCGCTTTTGGGTTTTGATAGCGGTCTTAGGTTCGATTACCAGGGGCGTAGCCAAGGGGTTGGTTTTGGGGTTCACCCCCCCTCCCCCCTCCCCCCCATGAGAATAGGGGTAACGATAGACGCATGTATGCGATACAAACGCCGCTGGAGATCCGCAGGGTATTCATGTTAAAATAAATCAGTTTCTATTTTCATGAGATTGCAATGCAGTGTTTATTCAATGGCTCTGTATTGGCTACGTCCCTGTCGCTTGCCAATATTTTTGAAAGGCATTGGAGGCAGAAAGGTACTTAAAACAATTTCAAACAAATAAAAAGCATAAAACGTCCACCTGAAAGAGTGAGAAGAATTGTGACCTAAAATTGTTTTCCCCTCGGACCACGGGGACTTCGGTGCACAATATTTTGATATATCCAGCGGTTGCTTCTTTCGTCCTATATTTTAAGGGACGCTTGAATAAAATTTTCGGCACTTAGGGAATGAAATACGCCCTCACTTTCCCCTTCTTACTCATGGATTACGGCAATTCGTTTGGGGCAATCCTAATTCGCCATCGAAGCGGCTACTTCCCACCTTGATCCTCATAAGCTTAAGTCCCTTTAATTTTCACTTCATTCATTTCTTTGAGAATTTAAACCATTCCTTTCACGAGATAACGCCTCGGAAATCTCCCTCTTCGTAAAAGGTTAAAGTAATTAGCAGACAGCCTCAGCGTTGCTACAATAAGGGGGACTGCTGCGAGCTCTCAAGTTGGTAGAGATCCAATTGCGGAAGAATTAAGTAACGAGAGTGAGATTTTAAGATATCTCGCTCGAATAAAGCCTCGGATGCATTACATTTTCCAACCGTAATTGATGAGCATTTGTATACTAGTTGAATATCCTCTATCTAAATGTTTGGGAGCAAAACTGTTTCGAAATTTTGATTTTCCGGACTTTTTTAATACCGTGAAGTTGACGAGGACTAAAAAGTTTCATAAAAATGGAAATTTTCGGAAAATATTATTTTTATTTTACCTAAAATATTTAAAATCCATGTCTAAAGCAAATAATACAAAAGTATATTTATTTATCTTCTTACGAGAGAACAAAAAATGGCAGTTGCCAGGGAAGAAAATACATAGCATCGGACAGCCTTAATAAATCATTCCCATTACGTCATCTGCCTCATTACCGAATGTTTGTGTTTAAAAGTCTGTCGTTTATCAAAAATACTGCCATTACTTCTTTTTCTGTTATAAATGCACACCGCTGTAGTCCTTCGTTACAGATTAAGGATTTCGGAATATTTTGGATATCAGAATTTCGGATTTGTGTTTCTCAACCTACACGTGGTAGAGTTTGAATGATTTTTACCACTGCAATCTGAAAATATCTCGATGGTGGAATTTCTATGATGGAATCTTGCCGACATCGATATCGAAAATATCAGCGAGCTAACCTACAGACGCGAAGTTGAACCCTGGCCAATCGGGTTTCTTATGGTTCAGTAGTTATTCTATGTGCTCGTGCATTGTTTCTGTTTACGGTCAATGAAATTTATGTTTTGTCCATGAAGGGATGTTTGTATAAGTATATATCAGTGTCTGCATATAGTATAAGCAAACATTTTGGCGAAAGATATACCTATGTATTGATGGACTGATTGTGTTACAACACTATTATTCATTCAGGAAAAATCGTAAAAGGAAAAAAACTTTAACACACAATTTATAAGGAATACTTTCAGAAACAAACATATAGATAATTTTCCCGTTTTTACCGTCTCAGGACCCTTTCTTACTTCAAGTACTACTTAGGTCCTCAAAGATTTTTTTCTCTCGATGACTGATTTTCCTTGATCAGTATCTAGGGTAACTTTACCTTGAAATTCAAGAAAAGTAACATTTACCAAATCAAGTAAAACGGTTTTATTCTCAATTTTAAAGGCAGTTTTTGAATGGTGTTGAGGCTAAGAACTTCTAGAATATATTACCAAAGTTTGTTGGGTACGGTGCTGTGCGCAACATTGTACGGAAGCTAAGAGTAAATAAATACTCATAAGAACTCATACCGAAACTAATACTCTTAAAATATAAAAACGACCATACTTACAACCTAAACCAGAGATGCAAATCTATTGAAGGTATGACAGAATGATCTCCTCCCGATGCTTACATATTTCTTCTCTTGTTGATTGAATAGAAAAACTGACATTCCATCCGATGTACTCTGGCCCATTGTCCCGTCTTATGTAGCCGTTATGTCTTGGTTTTCTACTTTTTTTGCCTTCAGTATTCCCATTATATTATCAATTTTAGTGCTTGAAATTTGAAAATAAACGGAAAAGGTAAAAGTGAAATGCTGAAGTATGTATACATTTGGTACTTTCTTGGCGTTCGAACATTTAGTATACTCAAAATTGTTATTCCAAAATAGTGTCTTCTGCGATCAATTCCACGACTATCTTTCTTTTCAAAATTGTTGAATATCATGGAATCGCGAGTCAAGAGGCATGTGTGCTGTTTGTGATTACTCTTTTTGATTGTAGTCTACTCATGTTCATCCTCGAATATTGAATTTCATGAATTGAATAGGCCGACATTTTCGGAGAATCTCTTCTCCGTTTGTTTGCATTAAGACAACTCAAAAGGATCTCGGTCTTTTACTCAAAATCTTTTCATTGTCGCTTGCTGATTTTCGGAAAAAATGTTAAATTCCCTATTGTAAGGAATTTTCGCGTCCTGGAATTCGAAGCCAAACCCATATTTTCCCATATACTATTTTCTATTTTTAAAAATGCATATATGCGTATTTTAGTATTTAATTTAGGTAAAATGAAACATTGTTGTTATTTATATTTCGTAAAAATTCGCTATTCTCATGAATTTATAGAGTTTTGTGTTCTAATTCACATACTTTGGAAGAATTGACATTGGCATTTATGCACAGATAAAAACTACAAATGCAGTAATATTCCAGGCTCACGTTGATTTCCATAATTATGACAGCTTCCGGAGTTATGGGCTTTTTAAATTATAATCACCCAGATAGGAAATTTCATACAAGGGCGATAAAATCTTTTGATTGGACATTGGACTGAGATATCCCCAGCAATCTCACCACTTAAAGATTTTTCTTCGTTTTGCATTTCTTTAATTCTCTCACTCTATTCAGTCGAGAACTTAGTAGATTTCTTGACCATGAATAATTTATTTCCCCGAATCACGCGGCTTGAAAATAAGAAATTTTTATAAAAATGTTTTCTTTGATGATTTAAACCAATTTGAACTTAATTTTCGCTTTTGAAGCGTCATAATGAATAATATGAAAGTTGGAGAAATAAAAGAGTAAAATGAGAATTGATAAATTGTTTCCTTGATAAATTCTGTTTCCAATTGTTTTATAGCCCCGTCTCCTCCCCATATCATCAAAATCTCTGACAACGTGAATAATACCAGGAGAATTTTAGAAAAGCTATGCATGATATTAAGGCTATCTTCATTTGAAATTGCTTTGCATGATATAAAACATCTAGAGGAGGAGTGTGAATTCCTTTGGTGCCGTAGGGCCAAATTAAACGTCGTGTAATAACTTTTCTCAAAGGCACGGGCCTCCGATGACCCCTTGATTTATACAACCCTTATTCTGCTTAAAATTAAGAGAAAACTTTTGCTCTTGCTATACAAATAAGAAATAAGAGAAATATAATATTTATGGGGATCTAGTACTTTCCAGGCAAACAGTTTGAAGAAATGTTTCATCGTAGTATTTATTATTGATTACAAGTTACCGGTATACAAATACGTACAGTAATAAAAACTTTATTTTCAATATCGCGAGCAATAGAGATGACATTAAATTTTGAACGCAACTTTTTTCGTCGGATATTTATTTTCGAGTGCTTTACTAGCTGTGACAGGTTCCACTGCGAAGAATAAATATATAGCTCTTAGGGGGTGAATTCAAGAAAAAGCCGGCCAAAATTAACGTTCTTTTTGAGCTGTGAATTAGAGAAGTTTTTCAGCTATTTCATTTTACTTTCTCTGTTTATTTGTTGTTGAGCTATGATATCAGAATAAAAATATATATATAAAATAATACAGGATTTGAGGGCCGCATGCGGACTGCAGGTTGGGTACACCTGGTCCGGAGATTATAAAGTGATGTGCATACAAACTCAATAGTCTGGATCCCAGTCGTATCAAGGCTCAAATTCGACTCATTAGTAGGGTTTACTAACAATAAGATAGGCCACCTCGCATGCGAATACCAGACGGCCTAGGTCGGTAAACTAAGATCCTTCACTCAAATGACCGTATATCAATAACACTAAAATTGATAGCTTGTATGTTCTACCCACAAGGCAAGCACATCGAAGTTTAACTGTCGCAGATTTTTTACGGAGATTATCGAAAATAAATAGAAAATTTAAAGAGATACAGTCAAACTTAGATAAGCGAGATTTCAAGGGACCAACGACCTTTTCTTGCTTACAATGGTTTCCCACTTACAGGGGTACAGAAGCGGCTTCTCCAACTTATAGAGATGTCCTTAAATCCCGGTGTAGCAACTTCTCTCACTTAGAGAGGTATTCAGAAATGGAAATAGAATGAGGAGTTCACGGGGAATCAAGAAATAATAACTTATTATGTAACCATCAATAAACTTCATTCTGTAACAATGTTACACTTTCTTAAAGAAATCCGTCGGTTTCATTTGTTTTTTGCTTTGGTATTTTGAAAAAATTTTAAGCTGGGAAATGTTATTAAATATTGGCTGATCCTGTTAAACCACGCACATGTTGCATTTCTCTAAAAGATACTTATAGAGGTGAGGCGGTCTAACTTGTAGAGGTCCGAATACGAAAAATAGCTCTGCTTCATAGCTGTTTCTCTTTTCTCACAGATGTTTTCGGGGGGTGAAAATGACGGGATCTGGTGAATAGTCTCACAGTTTTCTATATAGTTCCCGCTTATCCAGGTCTGTCTGTAAACACTACAGGGGAACTGAAAAGGCCCGTCTTCTAAAATCAATCAAGGATTATTATGATATTGATAATGGAAGTCACCCTCAAAGAGGCTTATCGTTGGCGTATCTATGTCGTGGATGATTTTAGGTTTAGATTCATACCCCACAAGCCACCATTGACGTATGGCAGGGGGTCTATCAACACCAAAGACCTAACCTAATCTATCCTGTTCGCATCTCTAATGCTTTGCGGAAAGAACGACCAGACGTAACTATCTCTTTAGCAATTATTTCCTTGCAACGTTTGCTTCGCCTCTTGAAGATCGCGCTCGTTGTTTACTTCTGAATCGGTGATATGTCGAGAAGCTTCCGTCGATAATCTGATCTTTTCACCTGGAGAGAATTCCACCGGAGGGATTTTATCATAACCATTACGCTACTGTCGAACCTGAAGTGTCTCCACTGACGAAACGAGCTGCTCTACGTTGGACCATCTCTTAATCTGAAACTAGCCCTGCTTGATGTGGATCCCAAACCGCACAGCAGTATTCGAGACTAGGTCGAATGAGGAAAAAATAAGTTATTTCTTTGACTCTTGATGGACATCCTCTCAGGGATTCTACTAGTCAATCTCTGCATTCTATTCGCCTTTCGTATAATAACACAGATACGTTCTTTGAACGATTAACTACTGCTGAGTGTAACTCCTAGGCATTTATTGTGACGCACGAATTCTAGTGGATATGCTGAAATTTCATATTGTACACTAATGATAATTATTCTTATGATTTAATTATCCTTTCGAATACTACAGTGAGAGATGAATACCAATAGGGAGAACATTTAGGGAAATTTTCCGCGAAGGAGCCATTTTGAGTTCAACCTTTTCAGAATTATGAAATGTGTGTTATTCCAATAATCAAACGTTCGAAATTTCAATGCGAATTGATTCTTAAGTATTCTTAAGACGTGTTCACTCGCATGCTGAGACCTTTCTACTCTAGGGCCTGAGTGTCAAAAGTTAAATTTCACTGCCATTGAGCATACCTTCGTGGATAATTGCCAAGATAAGTAGCCACGTTTTCTATTTTCGTAATAAGTAATTTACCAACAGATAACAAAGAGAAAGTGTTTCGGTAGCAAAAACCTGTTTCCGGAATACCGAAGCTTTTCGTATTCTGATTTGAAATTATGCTATACATAATGCAAAAATAAGTATCTAATACTAGATATCTAAACGCAGTTTTCTTTTCGCGCAAAATTCGTTTTCTCTCTCGAGAAACTACTTCATGATTTTCGTGCGCGATCTACACCTACGTAACCTTCCTCACAGGGACGCCCACAGCCTATAAGGGCATAGTCCATTTAACTCGCTGCTCGAACTTAAAGGAGCATTTTCTCAGTGACAGATAACTCATAAAAAGTATCCGAAATTTCGGATGTATGGACATTATCAACTCGGAAATATTTCCGTCTAACTTGAAAAATCTGTCCCATTGAAATGGTATGTATTAGAGTTCTTTCGGGGGATAATCCACCGGGAGAAATGTCCCGAGGCGCAATCGGCAATTTTTTATGGCGAAACTGTTATTGTTATGGTTCAGGTCCGGGCTCTTTTTCTTCCATCATCGTCCTACATTTTCCTCTCCGGTTGGTATAAAAAGCAGACGACATGTTGCGTTTTTGTTCTTGTCCAGGGAAAATTCGTCGTATATCACTGTGTTCATTTATCAAAGCGGGAGATTTGATGGCAGCAAGAACTGTTAGAGTGAGGCATAAAGCTTCATGACTCTTGTCAAAAACTTGAAAGGACTCTTTCGTCATTTTATCAGATTTTGAACTCACAAAAACAAGGTTTTCCAGCTCTTCAAGCTACCTCGCGCTACTGTTAAATCTGGGTCAGACTAACTTTTGCTTCTTCGGCGCCATTAATCACTCGCAAAAGTTCTCTCGAAAACGCGACACATGAAGTTGTTCATGGATGAGTGACAAGTTTGTGCCTCTTTCTCAAGGCTTAATATTTTTGTCGGAACGGAAAGGTTCAAAGATCTATTTACTGAGTTTATTACCGTTGTGCATCATTGATATTGTCATGATGCACAATTATGAAATTATTTGCGAGAAAAATGTTTCCAATTTTACGTCGCACGGAAAGATGTCTACTCGGTGCACTTGTGTTTTATGGATGTATTGACTGATCAGCAATTTACCGATTTTATTGGAAATGTCGGTTATAAATTCATAAGGCATAACGGAACTCAAATTCCCTCGATACATTTTAAATAAATTTGTAAATAGAAATACAGAATAAAAATTAAGAAGCAGTTAAGGATGTAAAAGAACATAAGTTGTATCTTAGGAAACTGTGGATAAATTTGAAATCACTTGAGGAATACTGGAACAAAAATTAAAGTCGATACAGAAACTACATAAAATGATAGCAATAGTTATATACATTGTAATAATTCACATTTAATAAGATAAAACAATGAAGCAAGCGATGAGGAAGATGTGGGGTGATAAATGCTGAAACGTATCTAATATTATCTTATATGAAATGTATTTGCTGTTAGATATTATTCAGAATGTATTGATTGATGGCTGTTACTTTTAGACGTAATGTTGGGATTTTTTTCATTTGTGATGTAATGTAATTGTTGTCATTTTGGACGAAATTTAAGGATTATTTGATGCTGTTTATAATGAGATGATTGTTGATAATTACTGTTGACGAAATATGAAATATTGCTGGATTTAGTCCGTAATTGTAGCTATTGCTGATTGTTGTTCTGGACGGGCTGTAGCGACTGATGTAATTATATGTATATATCTATATGAGATCGTATTATCGTTGCCACCGGACACTTTTCCAATTGTAACGCGTATATATTAACTAATAATACAGTAATAAATCACGAACAAATCAGCATTTTAGACTAAAACATCCGAATATTATACCCTTAAAAATACGAAGTCGTGAGATATTAGAAAAGTTTCCCTTTTCACATACTTGTCAGGATGTACACGAAGATAACCTGCAGCAGTATCCCTCGGGTCGTTTCCTCATCTACATGAGTTGTTTCCTTTTTAATCCATGTCATTGAGTTGCTCAAAATTTCTGTTTAGCGACAGAGAATCCAAAAGGACGATTTTCACTTTCACCGATAATTTTGTTGTTAACACGCCGTTTTATCCCGTGACCTCGTGTCATAATGCCTTTGGGATGCCTCATTGCTCAACCTTTCGAAAACATTTTATCTTTTGTTCAGAGAACTGTTTCAGATGTCTTTTGCAGTTCGCCATAGAGTTTAATTTTTCCGTAAACGAAATGCGTAGCTAAATGTGTAAAGTAGATTGAAGGTCAAAGTTGCTGAACTAACGGAACGATGGGTGAGTCAAAACTTCTTAGCGCCCCTGCTTAGGTATCATGATGATACAAGAAGATACAGATCAGCGTGAAATATAGGCAAGGAAATTAGGAAATGTTTGGCCCAGTGATTCTTGGTACTTGTTGTCGAATGATTCTTTCATCCGGCCCAATTAATCTGTCCAAAAACTCACTTCTCATTTCCATCAACACACCCCTGTGCATCATTCTGAAGCTTTTGTCTTACTTCCTGTCTTTGTTCTGGTAACCTACCTACGATTACTTTCTTCGGCAACTCCCCTCTCAATAGTAGTAGTATTTTTAAAAGTGATTCAACAATTTAGGTAATTTCGCACAAATGGGTTCCCTCTGGGAATCGAACCCGGGACCGCTTTCGTCAAACCCGAACGCGTAACCCACTTGGCTATCCGGTAGACCCCTCTCAATATATCACCCACACATTACTTTTGCCGCTGTAGTTTTACTTCAATCAAAACCACTACCATCTCGCTTTTCCGTCATCACATATTTTACAGACCATATCAAAGGTTTTCAATCTTATCAAATTCTTTTTTTATATGGCCCAAATTGCACTCCCTTGTAACAAAACGCTCCAGCAGAAGGATTTTACAACATTTTCCAAGATGTTTTTCAAGCCTGACATCCATCAGTTCTCTTCACTTCATAAGCCAATTATTGTTGTTCACATATTATGCACCGAGCACCTATCATTCCAATCTCACCCAATGTTCTTTAATACCCCCTTTAGTTTTAAGTACCGCACCATATGTAACGTCTCTTCAAAATCACCACAACGGAATAATCTGCCCAAATTAAAAGTTTCGCTCCATAAAAGCCCTTTTCGTCACTATTTTATCCCTGTTCTCCTTTCTTTTCTAAAAACTACAATGAACTTCGTCAACGTACCGTATTTATGGCTTCCGTCCTTTTTTTCACCGTTGGAATTACTTCAGTCAGTCCGATTACACATACAACTTCTTCGAACAGTAGATTTCGCACTACTTCGCGGTCCTGGATTTTGATGAATGACGTTTCTGATTACGTAAAAGTTATCATTTCTCGTCTCCTGTAACAATTTTCGTAATAGTCTTCACAAACTGAAGTAAACTCCGGAGACTTTTTCCCTAATTTGACCTCTCCTCGAGTATTGCTGTGCAATTTGGGATCCTCACGAAGTAGGATTAGTCTCTGATCTTGAGATGGTTCAACTCAGAGCGGCTAGGTTTGTCAAGGGAGATTTTAGATTCGACAGTAGTGTTTCGGCTATGTAAGAATCCCTCGAATGGACTTCGCTCAGTGATAGAAGACTTGATTACCGACCTAAGCTTTTCGAAAAGTTTGTCACTAAAGATTTCGTCGGCAAGATAGCTGATATTGTTATTCCAGTGGTCAACGTGCGCGAGCTTCGAGAGAAAACTAAGAAGCGATTCAGGGAAGTGATTGCCAGGACGGATAGTTACGTACTTCTGGTCGTTTTTCCCGCGACGTATTACCTTAGCTTTGGAAGTAATGACCTTAGCTGTCGAATCACTTTTAACTATATTTCCATTACGACCTCTCTATAATATATATATATTTTTGTCATCCAAAAGTTTGCAATTGAGAAGGCGGGATTTATGATCATCATATATTGAGCCACTCATGAGTAGTCATCACAAAGTAGCCGTTGAAGTGTTTGATTTGAAAGCGTGTTGTAATTATGGTAAAGTAAATCAGTTAAGTTAGCATTTTTAGAAAAAATCCGGCTTGAACTTCTCTATTGAGCTGAGGAGTTAATTTGGCTTTTCAGCCGTAATAAAAATTCCGTCCACGGCATTTATTTTCTACCTTTCGAAAGCTAAAACTCGTACAAATAGAACGTTTTAATCGGTCCAGGAAGAAGTGCTCCGTTTGTTATGTAAACGCTGGTACAGTGAATCGGGTTGAAGTTTAAAAAGGATAAACTTCCCCAAAACTGTATTCGCGTTGTAGGAGAAATTAATTTGTGCACAACCCGAGGTTAAGGCGCTTACATGGTCTTTGGCAAGGGTGTGGAACCCTTTCTCATCGGAGACCGCATGGGCCATTAGACCACGTATGAAACCATTAGGCTGCTTTTGAAACCATCAGGCCGCTCCAGAGTGGCGCATTGCACGTTCGAATGGTTTGATTTCGAATGTATACGGATGAAAATGAGTTCGTTTGCTACTCGAACTGAATGAGAATACTTTACAATCTTTAAAGGTCTTTATTAAAGCGAGATTGGGACTAAAATGTCTTTTCATCCATCTATCCTGTCGTCAATAATAACCATAAAAACATAAATAAATTTTAAAATGGAAATAGAGAAGAATTAAGAAGCAGTTAATGATGTAAAATAACATAAGTAGTACCTTGGGAAATATATCCACAGCAGGATAATACCCTCTAAGAAAAGAGGTGTGAAAAACCTGCGCAAACCTACTGATAGTCCAAGCTAAAATACTTGAAGGAAACTGTGAATAAATTTGAAATCACTTGAGGAATACTGGAACAAAAATTAAAGTCAATACAGAAACTACATAAAATGATAGTAATAGTTATATACATTGTAATAATTCACATTTAATAAGATAAAACAATGAAGCAAGCAATGAGGAAGATGTAGAGTGATAAATACTGAAACGTATCTAATATTATTTTATATGAAATGTATTTACTGTTAGATATTATTCAGAATGTATTGATTTATGGCTGTTATTTTTAGATGTAATGTTGGGATTTTTTTCATTTGTAATGTAATGTAATTTAATTGTTGTCATTTTGGACGAAATTTAAGGATTATTTGATGCTGTTTATAATGTGAGCTGTATACATTACCATAAACCACATTTAGCGAGATAAAACAATACAAATCTCGGATAAATTAGCATTTTAAACAAAAACATCCTAAAATGAAAGTCGTTTAAGTAAAAACACTCAAAGAAAAATTAATTAAGAAGCATTAAGGAAATAAAAACACAGAACAAGATATATAAAATCATTCAACAATATAGCGAATTAGACAAGATTAAAACTAATGAAAATTAATAGTTATTGTATATGGAAAAATTTGAATTAAGAGGCCAAAAAATATTTCACTAATGTAGAGAAACGTTGCTCAATGCAGCTCGGAAAGACTATCGACCTCGTACTGATTCGTGCTAAGGGTTTCCACTTGAAGACGTTGGCGAGACCGAAAAATACTGGTAAATCTGCGTCAGTTTCAAGAGGTGACATAAAGCCCGCTGCGGGCGTCAGAATAGGCCGCATGCGGCCGCAGGTTCCCGCCTTTGGTAAGAGAAATAAATGGTTATCTATAAAGGCGCATTTACACATTCATGCGAATTGCTATATAGTCGAATCGCAAGGCGAGTTGCCAGGCGAATGTTAAGTCGGTTCACTCCTCATTCGTCTCGTCCCTCGCCTCGCCGCTCGTGGCGCTCGTATCACTTTCTTTGTAGAGACCCTCTGAGGATGGAGGCTTTGTCTCCGAAATGTTCATTGGGCCTTCCCAGAAATCGATAATCCGGAGCTTCCCGTTTGTCTCTGAGCGCGAGTTCCGCTTGCCGAAAGACGGCTTACGGATTGCTTTTTAACCTCTAATAGTGAACTGAATACTCGACGAGTCTGAAAACGGTTATTCGCTCTGTGGGGACGAACTTGCAAATGCCACTCACGAATGTCGGCGAGTGACGAGGCGAAGCGCGAATGTGTAAATGCGATACAGAGATCACTCTGTATCCTTTTATATAATAGGTGGGGTATAGTGAGGTGGAGAATTGAGTATTCTAGGGAGCATCAATTTTAATATACGTAAAGGTGCCTTTAACGAGTGCCCACTCGTTTTTTAGTTGTATTTTTCAATCAAAAATAACAATGAATTTCTGGAAAGAGACGGCTAGTACTCTATTTCCCTTACGAATGTATCTAAATAAAATCGCATGTGTATTTAATAGAGTACTTTCCTGTTTGCTGTAAATAAATTATTATTTTATTATAATCATCATCGTTGTTGTATTTTTACTACTGCCATCGTCATCTTTATTGTTATTATTATTATTGTTGTTGTTATGAGATGAAAGGTGGCGTATACACTTCGCCTCTGAGGGCAAAGTGACTCGTCACGACCCCGAAAGAATATTTGTGCCTGAAGGAGAAGAGAAATGGATGGAACGTATATCAGGAATTTTCGAAGCGTTGAAAATATTAGCACCTTTACCCTGAATACCGTATTTGTAATATATATTTGTGATTGGTCTATTATCTCAGTCTACGGTGTACAATTAATTGGGATTGAAGGTCTCCTCCCATGTTGAACCTCCACTTAAACCAATGTTGCTCCTGTTAAGTGGACAAGCTCAGTCAGCACTTGCACGAGCTCCGAAATCTTACTTGTTGAGCGTTTGAATCGAAAGACGATGAGTAAGCAAGTCTTAACTGGTGGTGTGCCTCGAGACAATGCTTTGAAGCTCTCAGGACTTTGTCTTTTTTCCGTACTCGGGAGCTTCACACCCTAGCGTACGATCAACAATGAGCGAATTCGTTGGGTCTTCCCTACGGGCCAAGGGGTGTTAGCCAGGCTAACTGCCAAATCAACCTAAAGCAGGGGTGAAAATGTGCGGCCAATTCGGCCGTTCATTACGGCCTTTTCGTCATTTCCCGAAACAAATGAACGTATTTGAATAATGCTGCTCCCCAATCTCGACCCAAGTGAAAGCAAAATGGAAAATAATTTACTTACGATTGCTTAGGCATTAAATTCGTTTTCTTTCGCACAGTTTCGTAGTTGAACTATTTGCACGTAGCAGGGGCATTTAAGAAAGGGGCCCGGGTACAAATTACTATAGGGCCCCCTTTTATTTATTTATTTTGCCTTTTTTGCGAGGTTAGGCCAATGGGTCTCCTAACCTCTGAATTTTTACTATAAAACTCATAAATACAAAAACAACTTACAACTT
>KZ308248.1:1235173-1272172 GCA_000376725.2 Ladona fulva | reverse complement strand
ACGTGCAGCTATTACTCTCATGAACGTTTTGTAAATAACAGGAAGGAGGCTGATGGGGCGGTAGTTCTTCAATTCTTCCTTGCTTCCTTTCTTGTGCAAAAGGACAATCTTTGCATGGTTCCAGTCCTTCAGAATTCTCCCTTGTCTAAGGCAACTAGTGAATAACTGTGCTAGTACGGGGGAAATTTCTGTAACACCAAGTTTCAGATATTCTGCTAAAACTCCGTCTGCTCCTCCTGCCTTTCCATTCTTCATCTTCCTGATGGCTTCTGTTACCTCTGGGAGAATAGTAGGGGGGTTTTCTGAGTTTCGTGTTTCTTCTTGGTTTTCCTCTTCAACATTTTCTGTCTTCTTGTATAAGTTGTTGAAGTATTCTGATACTGTCCTCAGTATTGCTTGTCTATTGGAAGTTGTTGTGCCATCTTCTTTATGGACGACCAAGATTTGTTTCTTTCCCATTGCTAGGCGTTGTCTGACCCTCTTCATGCTCTTGTTGTTCTCTATAGCCTCTTGCACAATTCTTTCGTTAAATTCCTCACATCTTCTATCATTGCCACTCTGATAGACTTGCATAGCTCGACATATTCTTTCTTTGCTTTCGCGGTTTCATCATTTTCCTCGGTCGGTCGGACAGTGAGCACAGAGACTGTTAACTCAACCAAAATAGCAAATACTTCAATAACCATTATAGCTCCTATGTTGGGTACTTTTTTCCAATAAAAAAAAGAAAATTTACAATTGAACGTAAACGTAATAATCGTGAGTGCACCAATGTATATATCAGATGCTTCGTACGCCTTGAAAGCGATAAAAGAAAAGGTTTATGTCGCTCACGTCGTACCCTAATTGTTTATGGTGGAGTAGACCTGATGCAGATTCTTAAACGATGAAACCTGTAGGTAATCCAGAGTAAAATATTTCTACTCGATATTTCAATCTCTTTCATCATAAGGATTTTAAGCTCTCCTAGTGAAATATTAATAGAAAAGATTCTCGGGTACTTACTTACCTAGTAAGTTGCGGTGACATTATCGCCAACGTTTCAATGACTAACTTCGTCATCTTCTCACTAGTTAGTCATTGAAACGTTAGCGATAATTTCACTGCACTTACCTGGGTGGAAACCCGAGAATCTTTTCTACAGCCTCTTTCATTATTTCACAATAGCAAATTGGTTCGTTTCAATGCTGAAACAGGTTAATATCGTGATAGAGTGATGGCAGCTAAGGATTTGAGTGGATTTTTGATACAATTTTATCCTCGTTTAACTTCTAAAGACAAAACGGACAGGAAATAAATCTGACGGAACCGGGACTCGAACTCGGATTTTCCAATTTGCGATTCGTTGCCCTGACCATTGAGCTATTCGACCAGTACGTATACACAGACATTCAATTCGGTGCACGCCTTTACCTGTTCGCTCACGAGAACCTTCCACACCTTTTAGTGTTGAAACCAATGAACAAATTTTAGTCAAAGCTTCAGTAAAAGTTATCAATCGTTACAGTTCAACACCACCCAGTGAAATAGCGGAAACCCGTTGGAAATAGCGGGCATATTTGTCAAACTTTAATTACTGGGGTAAGATGTCCCGGTTGGTGTGCGAAAACCGCAAATTTTTCATTTAAGGGAAGCTGGTGGATTTGGACAGGTATTCGGCATGCCCATATGAAAGAACCATAAATGTGGAGTCGAATCTTGTCCTCTTAAATCACCTCTCCTCGTTCCCTTCTCCCTTTTCACGTCCGCCTTTATTACTTTGACCTTTTGAGGTGAAACCGAGAATATTACAGGGATTAGGATGTTTTGAAAGGGTTGATGAAATTTACAGAGGGAATGTCTCCGTGTGATGTGTCCTCATTCGGTGTCACTTTTACCTCGAGATCATCAAACATTTATAGAAGGTATGATAAAATATAACATCCAAAACCCCCCTTTCAGAGCATGGCATGCCTGCATTTTGGTAGGCTAAAACTCGAGCTACTGTAAAGCGTCTATTTTATGCTTCAAATTGGCCTTTAAAATCTAGTGAGGGGAAACTATGAGGTACACCCGTACTCTTCGCGAAAACATTGAAAAATCTTGTGCCTTATTCCGAGTTAGTTACAGAGTAAAATTCTTCGAACAATTTTTTTTCTGAAGTTAATTTTTAGAACTATTGTTTTCTTACTGTGTGCCTCGTGGAAACTGTGTTTGGGCTGCGATAATCTTTAGATTTTCCTTCAGGATTAGTTCTTGAATATTTCTTTATTTTATAAAAATTCATGCTTAGCTTTTGTTAGATATGCCTTGTATGTCAAAATAAATTTCAGATGATCATTATTACAAATATATCAAGATATATTTCAGATAACATTTGATATCTTCTGGAATTATGATATTATTTGCTTGAGAGGCTCCTGCAACACAAGTGTTTCTTGAGCAAAGATTAAGAGTTTTTTGTATGTAAACGCCGGTTGGAAACTCATCCCCTCTACCATCAGCTACGAAGAGGTAGGAGAGAGAAATGAGGCTTACTAGGCAAGATGAGGAGTGAGATAGTTTGCCCTTGCTTTCCTCACTGAGCCAGAATGCTGTAAGCGGAACAAGCCCACGTTAGTGAAGTACAATGTCTCTACGAGTAACACTTTTCGTAACGTTGCATAAGGAGAAACCTTAATTTTTGCTATTATTCAGCATAACTCAGTAGCTTTCATATCATCATAGCCATGAGCTAGACTGGGACAAAAGTAAATAAAAGATACGTATTTCTCTATCCCGTACCAAAAGACAAATGATAAATATTTCATTCGTCAAGACTTGGTTTACGGATATTTAAAAAATTGTCTTTCGTGTGTTAATGCATTCAATCTAAAATCTACGCATTGCATCTATTTAAAATTATTTCTACGTATGTTTATGCAGGAAAATATGCATATATGCGCCGCAATGTCCCTCGACTAAAGAAGTTATTGCTCCCGAATCGCACTCGCCAGCCGAAAAGAAATTTCCCGTCTGCTCTCATATCCTAAAATGAACGAATAAACTCTGAAACCATACGCACTCATTTATATTTAAGTAAGAATAGGTAGATCCATTTTGCTTTAGTGTTTTGTGAATTTTTCATGCGCGCTTACGTTCACGAGCAAACCATCAAAAAATTCGTAAGCTGAATCTTAAAAGAAGCGGGGAAAATCTCGTTCTCAGAAGCATTCGTTAGCCGAAGCATCACTACCTTCCCAAGGATAATATCACAAAAATCACCACCCTTGAGCAACTTTCCAAGTAGAAAACACGTCGATCTTCGCCAAAATTTACATTTAACACTCTCAAGAGGTTGTAGCGTTGGCGTACATGAAAATTTTAGATTTCCACATTCGGGAACGCTCGTAGATTCCGATACCGTACGTATATTGTATGTGTACGTTATATCGGTCTGAAGGTGATGTACTAATCCGACAAAAAGTCAACCTTAAAGGGGCAGTTTCCTTATTTTACACGAAGAAAAGTTTTCTGAAATATGTTGTTATTATTAGAGCCTCACTTTCGGTAAGTCAATGTTGCATGAGCGGATCTTTGAAAAAATAATGTTTCCACCCGCCCACGAAGCTTCTTGTGGAGATCAGAGCTACATGATATTTACACAGCTTCTTTTTAAGGGTTTAAATGAAAAGGAGCTGTTTCCCTTTTGCTCCCATGCGTAAAGTGCTTTTTATACCACGAATATTTTCGATGCATAAGAGATCCTTCTTTTCATGTGGAAACTTTTTTTTCATCCAAAGGATTCTTAAGTCTTAAGCATGTTTTCTCTCGGCGAATGATTTTATAGCTTACTCTCGCCATTGAAAGTTTCTGCATCCTTCAGCGGGAGAATACAGGGCCGCTTTTATATGGGCTTCTTCAGAGCTTCCCCCCCGTATAGACGATTCGAATAGAGGTATTTTCTCAATAACTCGGAATCGATCATATCCCATGAATAATTCCCTCTCGGATATTCTATTCATGAAATATTTTCGAGGAACCATTTCCTTTAAATATCGGACGCGGGATGAGTAGTTGCGGGGTTTGAATTGTGAGGATATTGAGACTGAATTTCCGCTATTCGTATTTCTGCTGTTGCTAGTAGAACCATTGTGGATCTCATCGGGATTTTAGAGTAATAAGATGGTTGGGTATCCCGCTCTTACCTTAGCATGCAAAATGGGGCTATTCGTTCGACAGTGAAAGAACTTAGGAGTCAAATTTTATTGTTCGCATCTCCTCTACGAAATTCCTTTATGCGGAATCCATCAGAATTCCGCCATGAACACGTTAAACCGGTTAACTTGATTTGTGTTCGTACATTTCCCTTTTTCTCGCTATAAGAGTGGTAAACAGCGACTGATTTTGGGAATGTCCCGCGTACGTGATAAGTATGGACAACGTTTCAATCATGGATAGATATATATCATGGCTTTGCAACCCGAAGAGCTGCAATTTTCGGAATGACTTTGATTCGAGTGTATAATTTCCCGAATGAAAAACATAAATCTGAAACTAAAACAGGACGGGACAGGAATTCGGTAATGACAGGTACTCAATCAAGACGGTAATTTTCATTACTTCTTCGCCTGATTTATCAGAATAATTTTCGCGAAATCCCCAGTCCCTTTCTGCTGAAGACATCCTGATGGCCTACGTTTATCTTTCAACGATAGTGAAATTAACATTCACCATGCTTTGATGTGGGTTGAAAGGGAAGTCGTCCTATTTTTTTAATTTAAAATTGCTAAATTGATTCAGAATAACCTCCCAAGATTTCATTGGAATTAATCAATTTTCCAGGACGAAATTTTTTTCCGATACTTGCGATGTTTCGCCATACTTGCCATATTTTCCCTTCACTTTTTTATATTCCATTCAGGTACGTTTCCAAACATTTCAATGATTCTATTCATGAGTTACATCTCCTTTGATTATAATTGCAGTATAGTTAGAAATGCTTCGACAGCTGAGGTCATTTCGCACATGAACTCCCAATGGAATTCGAAGCCTGGACCGCTTTCTTCAAAATCGAACACGTTACCCACTTGGATATCCGGAGCCCTCATTCAATTACAGTTCCCGCTCTGGCAATCTCTTAATTTTTTTGAGGTTAAAATCATAACATTTTTCTTATTGAAACTATATTTCATAACCAATGTGGAGACTATGAAAGAAACGCTCAAATTAACGACGTGATAAAGTTATGCTCTGATTTAACTTGCTGTCGGAATATAAGATTGCCAGGATTGGTGATGTGAAGGTGGTATCTTTCGTGTTAAATTCTGAAAGTACTTTTGCCTCATATTCGTTGAGTAAATGTATTAATCGTTAGAACACAGTAAAAATAAAATACTATACTATGAAAAATTGGGTGTCTCTCTTCCATGTCTTCGCCATAAAGTGGTAATACCTTATTCATGACGAGATAAATTTACATTTGTGATGCCTTTCATCCCACATAAGGCTTCCAAATCGATTTCCGGCTCTCGTCTATTTCCTTCCGCTCCCATTTTATGCTATATAGAAAAAATCATTGCGTCGGCCTGAGCTTAGCAAAAAGACCATCTCTGGACATTTCCTTTCTCGATAGCTTCCATTGGGTATTAGCTCAATCTCCACTTTTCCCTCGCTTGTATGATCTCCATCGTTTTAACAAAAAGGTACTTATTTTTATGATTTCCAAGTACTCAGTTCAATTCTCCATATAAATGCTCGCTTTTTTGCTTGGATACTTTTTCTACGAATAATTTCGTCCAAAAGTAGAGGTTTGAAACGAGCTCGTTAAAGTTTTATATTCCGTTGATCCTTTCCCAAAGTGTCTCCCGGGTCAATCTTTAATTCCACAAAGTTCTCCTTGATTTTCTGGACCCTCGATTGTCACACGGGATGCTCCCCGTCGCCGAAGTTTAGAAGTTTGGCTTCAGAGGAAAGCTAAGTAATTAGTTAGGGAGGTTAACGTTTGAGGATGACAGAGAGTGACGGTGACAGTTTAGCCTTAGGAATTCTTAACGCCCGCTTCCTTTATGCCTTGATCTAACCACCACCTTTGTCAGGCGTTATCCAGCCTAAGGGATACTATCGTGGACAGCGTTGATAAGCTTTGATAAATAACACAATCCATTCTATCGATAAGGAAATAATTGCCGAAGATCAATACTACTCGATTTCCTCTTCTAACAATTTCCTCCTGTCTGTGAGTACGTTGTATACCTGGCTAAGACTTNCTCCCCATTATGATTACTTATCCTATTACCGCGAAACCACGCGTAATTGATTTCTAAAGCAAACATTCTAGTTCGCTTCTTTTGGCAACGATGAGGTTTTAAATGTTATGAACATGAATAAAGTAAATTTCGCGAAGTATTCACTGCCGAAGGATCTTGCAATCACAATAGCCATCGTTTGTCTTCCAGGAAGATCACCTGATCTTTGTAAATAAATTATATTGTTGGAAAGGGATATAATGTTATAAATGTAAAGTTTAGACGAAGGCCTGGAAAACTTAAGGATAAGCGAATGTGAAAAAAGTCGACGGGAACGAGATTCGAACCCGGATATTTTACATCAAATATGCAAAGGAAATAAAGTACATGAAAAGTAGATACATCATTCGTGAAACAGTGTTAAGAACATAAACCATTCTCCTAAAATATAACCCCTCCGACTATGAGAATCAATATTTATGAAAACCTTCAGTCACCGTGGGTATAAGCAATTAACAAAGTTAAGAACGAATCTTAAGTTTTGAATCAAATAAAACAATGCTAAAAATTGAAATAATTTAACTTCCAGCCGTTCTTTCTCCTCGTAATCGAAGGATTATATACAGAGTAAATATAGTTATAGGATTATATACAGTTTGATTTACATGCAGTGCATATTGAAAATGCAATTACAGTTGCCTAAAAAAAATGACCATTGCAGGAGTTGTGAAATTTTTCTTATTTCATCATTTTTGTCATAAGAGTTGCAGATTTCACTTGAAGTACTTGACTATTTTCGGAAACTTGTAAACTTTTTTAATATAACCAGCACTGCATATTACCGCCAAAGAGTATGCGGTACTTAGTATTTAGTTAATGTATGATTATTGTTTAAGTTTTCCCATGCGCGTCTTTTCCAAAAAGTGATTAACGCGGTCAAAATGTTGCTAAAAATTTTGAAGTTGAAATATGCGTTTATGAGACCTCTTTAGCGATATACTCTACATGAAACAGCATCTGCAAATACACATTGAAATGTTTTTCTGTGTTTTATCATTTTATCGTATTACGCTGTTAAAATAAATAAATATAGATAATAAATATAAATAAATAAATGTGAAAGTTAATAAAACATAAAAGTTAATAATATAAAAGAAATAAATGTAAAAAACCATCTCAGGCATAACGAAAAGTTAACTAAAATTTTCCGAGAGAAAGTTCAGCTCTACAGAGCCTGTCTTCATTTCATTCGTCAGCAGCAGATATGTTTGAATGTGAATCATACACATAGTTCTGAAATAGTGGCACGATCGCTCTGTCACAATGCCCGAGTTGATTTCGGAGACATTGGGTCGAATATCAAGAATGGTGTCAATTCTGGAGGATCTTGTGGGCTTCACCCAGTTTCACTCTCCCAACTATTAAAGCATAGACGGAGCGAGAAAAATCTGGGGAGGAGTTCGCTAAAGACTCGTATTAAGGAAAGAAGAAGTTTAGAGAGGGAAGAAAAGGGAGTGAAGTGTGAGCAAGGTGGTGATTAGTGCGGGTGCGGCCCCATGGCATAATGACGCTGCGCTGCTTTCTCAACCAACTCCCTGATCGTCATTCCGAGGTCGATTCTAATGGCGATGCATATTGTGAGTAACAGTGAACTGCCAAGGCTTACGAATTGAACTGAGTATCACGCCTCGATCTTCAGTTTATTGAAAGTTTGATTTCCCCACGTGCTTCATAACCACATATTCTTCCATTGATGCGAAACTTTCGGAATAGTAAGGATTTTTCACAATTCTGCCCCGCTTCCTATCTGCAATGTTTCACGAATCTTCTTTCTCGAAAAAAATATGAAATTCAAAAAATTAAAGGTATTCAAAACTCAGAGATGGAAACTTCGAAAAACTCTTTGAAAAAGTAACGGGCATGAAAAAAGTTTAGAAAGTCCGGGACTCGAACCCGGATCTTTCCCACTTTCCGGGTGATGGCTATAGCCAATTGAGCTATCCGGCCTGAATATTTAGACCTGTCGTTGTATAGTTTGTATGCAACTGCTTTAGGCTTCCTCTGAAACTTAAGGACCGGTCATACAGATACGACTAACTAGCACAACTGCCCGAGTGACTCATATCTATGTTCATCTAGATTGAAAGCTGGTAAAGAAAACTAGAAAAGAGTGGTAACAACTTGAATGAATTGTGTATCTAAGGCATACTTCGAATAAGAAAGGGTGATGCCTGATTTTGTCAAAAAGGCGTGCACCTAAGTAGAATCTCAGGGAAAGTCCAAGAAAAACTGAACATGAGAAAAGCCCTGCGGGACCGGAAATCGAACCCGAATCTTCCGCTTGCCGGACGACTGATCTAGCAACCATTGTCAAATCTCCCAAAAACATACGTCTGAATGTTCTGGCTCAATTATTAGTGCAGCCTCCCGAAATTCAAACAAAAATTCCGGGTTGGAGTCCCGTCAGACTTTTTCAATTCGTTTTTCCTTAGCATATTGCTGCTAGAAAATCAGAAATAGGTATAAATTTCTCTCTGAACTGGCACTTTACGGAAATTTTTTACCTTCGAATGATTCAACTTCGAACGGACTTTAAATCAAGGAAGGGTATTAGAGATTGACACTAAAATTGTACATAGAGGACGTCATTCCGAATGGCACACCCTCTGCAGATCACGAGGAATTACTGACGACTAGCTGGTATCCTGTTTTACGTCATTCAACTTATCCAAAAATCCTGAAAAATACGAAGCAAAATCTACCAAATGAACCATCAATTACATCCTCAATATATTCAGGGATATCTAGAAGATTCGGCATTTTTATCTGAAGTTCGCAGCATTTCCTTTAAATTTCGTCTTTTCATACCATCCTAATCCCAGTAACATTTTTGGTGTCATATCCAGAGGCTACGGTGAAAAGAGCGAGGGGATTGCTAAAAAATATTTTTAAGGGCACCTCGCATTCATGGATGGACGTAGGCGTCGATGTGGAAAACTCAAACCATCGCACCGGACTTCATTTAGGGAAAAACGATTTCCTCTTGCGATCTCTCCACGAAGATGACTCAATCCCGTGATTTCACTCGACCAAATAATCATTCTCGTGGCAGAATCTATGGGATGTCTCTCGCCGATAATATGAGGAAAGTTTCCGAACGTTAATTAAAAATTTCATTGTTCCTCCATCTCAACAGACATACCCTTACACAGCCACATGTATAATATTCTCATCATAGTCATTATTTTCTTTTTTCATCCTTTCAAACTCTTTCAATTCTCTCTTCCTCCCCATTATGATTACTTATCCTATTACCGCGAAACCACGCGTAATTGATTTCTAAAGCAAACATTCTAGTTCGCTTCTTTTGGCAACGATGAGGTTTTAAATGTTATGAACATGAATAAAGTAAATTTCGCGAAGTATTCACTGCCGAAGGATCTTGCAATCACAATAGCCATCGTTTGTCTTCCAGGAAGATCACCTGATCTTTGTAAATAAATTATATTGTTGGAAAGGGATATAATGTTATAAATGTAAAGTTTAGACGAAGGCCTGGAAAACTTAAGGATAAGCGAATGTGAAAAAAGTCGACGGGAACGAGATTCGAACCCGGATATTTTACATCAAATATGCAAAGGAAATAAAGTACATGAAAAGTAGATACATCATTCGTGAAACAGTGTTAAGAACATAAACCATTCTCCTAAAATATAAAGATATTTTACATTTAGCACGGCTGATCTATCCATTGAGCAATTTCGCTCAATAGCTCAATCAATAGAGCAGCCGCCTGGTCAGTAGAGGATCCTTTTTTCACGTTCGCTCATCCTTGTATTTGTAGTTAAATTAGTTATTTCACTACTCCTTAGATTTTGTACAATTCGATTTCATGTATCTTCTTAAAGGTTTGTGATAGCCAGGTAACTTACTTTCGCTTCAATTTATTATATCCGGAAGGAAGTAGGACTGTGACGTCAACGTAGGTGTATTTATTTATTTGATAATTCATTGCAATTTGTTGCTTTTCCAGGTGGCAACGGTCGGGGGAGCGTAAGAAAAATACTAATAAAATTTGTCCGGCATTCGCCCAAAGACGGGAGGGAAACCCCTCAAAAACCTCCGGTGGACAGTACACATCTTTTCGAGTATAGTCATGTACACACAAATGCGATTAAATAGAAGTGGTCGATATATGATAATGTAAATTGTACATAAAATTCCTGAGATTATAGTCATATACTTGCATGAATATGTAACAATTTTGAATATTTCCATATTACCATACCATATTTATATATTTCCTATTAACCATATTAATTATATCCAGCAAATAAATATTTAATATGGTTAATAGTCTTATCCAAGACATTAGCCTAACCAAGAAATTGTGTTCAGGATAAAGAAAATTGCCTTGAAAATTAAAGAATCGTTCGTTGTGTTTAGAATTATATTTCGGCAGAATTCATGGAGTAGAAGATATTAGTTGTAGTTTTGATCTACAGATATATTAGTTGGTGAGATATTTGGTCCCAACATGTTAAGGGCATCAAATTGAAGAGAATACTTAGAAAAAGGTACTTCTTACCGAAGCGCGGAAAGGATGTTACACGCAAAGAAATAAAAGTCGTAGTTACACAACGCTATGAGATTAATAAGAATTTATCAATCGCTTACAGGTAACCACAAATTACAAGCGTCTGTTATAAAACAGAAATATACAAAAACACCAAGAAATATCAAATATGCTAAAGAAATAATGTACATGAAAAGGAAATATATCATACGTGATACATTGTTATGAGCATAAAGCATTCTCCGCTTCCGAATGTTACTGTATAATTGAAAATATGTTTTAAAAATGGGACGCGTAAGAGATTCCAGGTCTTGAATTATAATATTTTATAAGGTATAATTTTTAATAATTTTTGCGCGGAGTCGTCATTTTTATTGTAGTTGTATATTTTTATTGAAGCTAAAATATCAACCTGCATGAGATAACGAAAGAACGAATTTCTGTTACCGCGTAAACTCAAATTATTCAGATTCAAACAGCCATAATATTTTTGAACATCAAAGCAAACTGAAACCTTTTTCTCGGAAGTGGTTGCAATGGGTTGCAAGGATTAAAACTTGGCGGGCCGCATAGTTGAAGATGCACAGGTTTTTCACACCCCCCTTCTCTGTGGGTGTTTTCCTGCTTTGGAGATTTTTTACATCCTCGAATTCTTCTTAAGTTTTTCTCTCCATTTCTATTTACAAATATACTCATGTTTTAATAACAACATTGACGGCAGGTTAGATGGAAGAAGAGACTTTTTAGTCCTAATCTCGCCTTAATAAAGACCTAATAATAATATGAGTCCGAGAAAGGCATTAACGCATTGACTGCCAAGAAGTATCCCTAATAGATAGACCTAGATATATGTACCCAACACTTAAGCTAGGTCACTGAGAAATTTAAAGATGAATGAGGCCAGAGACTCTTACTCTCTAAAGGAAAGAAAAGATGTCCACGTGTCACATAAACTAGACACCGGCCTCTGGCAAACACTACCGATGTCCAATTAACTGGACATCGGCAGACGTGTATAAAAATGGTTATATCGATTGATAACTTTTTTAATCTTTCACTCTTATCTTACAATCACATTTTATTTTTACAGCTGTTTTGAAATCGTTCATACACTTATGAGGCTGATTTCAGATTTTCTGATAACTACCTCTTAAAATATTTTGATACGTGAATGACTTGTTAGCATAGATACCTGCAATTTGGAGGAGAGATAATTTAATGGAATTCTGAGCTGTGATTGATTGTCATTCATTACTCGAAAGAAGCTGAAAGAATTGCAGTTGTACCAGTTAGATGAAATGACCATCGCCCTTGTTTACTATTAATTTCAAGACTAAATGGAATTGCGACTGGATTTTCGAATAAATAAACAAGGTTATCGATTTCACTCGATGCGCAGTTGCAACCGTCTTAAAGCGTTAAGTGACTGACTTTATGTTAAAAATGTATTTTGAATTATTTAGACCAAATATTTCGTTCGCTAAAATTATAAAATGGTGCGATTATTGGCAATTAGGGGTCAATGTACACAAATGTTCAGTAATTGACTTTTTCGCATGAAAGTCAATGATTATCCGTGCAGCCTTCAAGGGAAAACTTTATTAACAATAGAATCAGGTGAAATATCTCGGAGTAACCCTCATGAATAACTTAACATGGGGTACCCGCATCCGTAATACATGTGGACTATCACTGAAAGAAATTCGGATTCATTAAGAGAGTAGTCGATAGGAGCAAAGAATAAGTCCACGAGCGATGTTAATTTTCGTTAATTAGGCCTCACCTCGAGTATGAAATCCTGCCGAAAAGTGTTGCATTCGAGAATTAGGAGGGTAAAGCGAAAGGCGACATGTTTTATGCGAAATTCTTTTAATGGACACCTCGCGACTTGAATTCATCGCATCGCAATTGAATGCAGCACGATGTGATGACACAAGTATAACTTCCCAAGGTGCAGGGAGAAACGGGCATTGAAAATGTCTGACAGGTCCGGGACTCGAACCCGAATCGTCCACATTCCGGATGAATGCTGATTGAGCCATTTCGCCCGATGTTTCAGACGTGCTGTTTTTGGATAACATAACCACAGAAATGACAAGGTTTTCCACTGCTTGGTTAGACCAGTGCCTCGTAGAGGTGGTTGTTGACATAGATGCCAATTTCATTTTGAAGCTGTCGCTGGGTGCACCCTGAAAAGTTGCTAAACTGCAAAAGATATGTTAAAAGGAAGTTAAAAATAAATCAGCTTTAATTAGATACTATAAATGGAAAATCACAAATTATATTTATAGTATGGGTATTTCGTCTTTTATCCACTGAAAGTAGCACTATTTTGAATTAAAATATGTCGAAGTTATCGCTAGATTTAGCGTACAAATTGCTAAATTTAGCTAAATTGGCAACTACCGTGGATAATCCTGCTTAGACGAACCACTCATCTTGATTTTAAGATGCCTCCTCCTGAATTATTTGTGTAGGTATTTGTGTTGTCCATCTTACTTCCAAGGTAATGAAAACAGCAAATAAAAATGAATCACTAAGCATCTTAGCTTAAGCATCAACTTGTAACAATAAGCGAGGCCATGAATGATTCTATGTAAAAGAAATGACTCTTCAGCGATATCTTAACAGATGCAGCGTTTCCAAATAATTAATGGCCGCTAAAATGTGAAAAATGACTCAAGAAAGATTTAGACTACGATTAAGACTTTGGTAATTGCTGGCTCAGGGCAGCTCCGCATCCGAGGCCGTTTTTCCCGCCGTCGGTTGACTCCTGCGCATCCACTAATCGAAAAACTTCTACGAATTCGTTTCGTGGACAAGCTTCTTTATCTCTGTCTAATACGCTACGATAAACACCCCTCTCTTTTGGGTCGTCACCGTCAATTTCATACGCAGGGTTTTCCATTCGAACTATTTTCGGCCGAATACCCGCTTGAAATAATCCGTATTCCTTATGGTCGGCTGGTTAAGGTAAAAATATCGCAACCCATACCCCCGTTGTCATATATACAAATTCTCGTGCGTTAATTCTTAATTTTTAATGGAAACGCTGGAAAATTGAGTTACGTTTATTCGAATCCAGCCAATTACACACACGTGATTAAGCTTTGGGATTCCTAGTCATGTGGAACTTTAACCATATCATGCGTCTAGCGAAAGGTAATTTAGCGTCTATATTCTTTTTTCTGTGTGGAATTTTTATTTTCGATAATTTGTCACGTCGGAGAATGATACAGAATTGTTGAATTTCGGGCTAGTTTTATCAGATTACCTGAAATGGATTGAAAATTCTGAACAATTTTATTGCCCGAATTGTTAAAATTCTACAATATTATATTCTTTATTGTAATCTTTACTTATTCAGAAACTGAAGATAACGAGTATCGGAGAAGGGTCCAATAAACTAAAGAAATCCTGTACAGCGAGTTTTAAGAGATTTAGGATCGTAAAATGAGAAATCTTCCACAATTTACTATTCATGACTGTCTCCAATATAACCATTAGGTTTAATTACAGCGAAATACAGCCTTCATGTCATTGCATGCTTCATGCATTATGCCTGGGGCTGTGGTTACGGACACATTGAGTGCAATTTCGGGAACACGAGCGTGAACTTATATGCCCTTTCTATGCATTTACTTCGCATATAAGGATCAATCCGATCCCTGTTGAAAATCAGCGATAGGGATATGGTAAATGGTGCTGGAATTTTCCAAGTATGTGAAGAGCGATGCGGATAATCCTAGTTTAACGTTATTTCTCAATTTCATTATTACTCACATATATATCCAAATTTATGATAATTTCCAAACGTTTTGGCTCTTAAGACTGGTCGCGGTAGCTAAGTGGTTAGCGTGCTAGCATTCTAACCCCGAGGTTCCTGTTTCGAGTCCCGGCTACTCAGATTTTTCCGGTTATGGAATGGTTGTTTGTTTCACTAATAATAACACTAATAATTCACTAATAATGATAATGTAACTGATGTCTCCCTCTTTCCATCAAGGAAGTGGCTATTTTATATACTTAGTTAATTAATTGACCTGAGACTCGTTCTGGATTGAGGTATATCCTCTACCATGTCTATGAATGGGACATTTATACACAATGAAATGGGTGGAGGTAACTTTGCACGAGCTAAGTCTCCTTAAATGGCTTGAGAATATGTTATGGCTCGTCAGCTTAATTGGTTAAAGCATCCGCCCGGAAAGCTGTAAATTCAAGGTTCATGTCCTGGTCCTGTGAAAAATTTTTCATGTCCGTTGTTACTTAGGAATATTTTTATTTTGTATTTTGGTACTGGAATTAGAAACATTTTTCTTTCGTTTACGTTTTTCTCTGTCTCGCTCATTGCTGTGATTCTTATAAAAGTTACCCATGCATTGGTGATGCTGAATAATGGCTTTTATCTTTGTTACGTCTTATTGAATACAATTCAAATTGTATTGCACGTGATTACGGTGCACTTACGTGATGGGCTTGTTTCTTTGATAGCCCAATTTTGGCCTCTTCTTTTCGATTGCTATGAAAACTGTTATTCTTAGGGTCAGCACTCCTGGTGCAGCAAGAAAAAACTACCTCACTTTTCCTTCTATTACTATCCCACATTCCCTTACGTAACCTTACTATTTCTCTCTCTTCTCCTCTGCCCTTTATCGAGCATCCTTAATTCAATTATTTTCCATCCTTCTTATACCAATAACTCTAAAACCGCCCACTCCCTCTGCGTCTTTTTTCTCAAGCAATAACTTCATTCTCCTTACAATAAACCTTGATTTGGAAGGTTTCTAAAGCCCTTTTCGTAATATCCATGTTTCCACGTGTATACGAGGAGCTCCAAACCAGTCTCCATTTTTTTCCCAAAATTCTTCTCCAAATCCCATCAAATCTCACATATTTTCTCCATCAGTCATGTTTAACTTAGCTCTCTTTCCTTTTGTAATTCTTGTAAAAATTCTTTTGGATGATCACTACAAATATTTTTGTATATCACATTAAAAGCTAACTGACATTTCAAAATTGCTTACAAGAGCTTTTCGTCGATTTTATCTTTCTGTTTTTCCTCTCACCGTGGTCCCTTTTTCCAACTTATTCCTTCATCCAGTTTATCAAAACCTTCACATACACAATATGGAAGAAAGAGCAGTATTTTTTTCCTCTGACTAACTACCCTTACCTAAAAGATTCGGTCTTCGCAACGGTTGTGCTAGTTTTTGCGTTATCTAAGGTGGTGCGATCGAGATATCAAACGATCTTACCGATTTAGGTATATATAGGATTTAGGATCATAACAACACGTTACATGAAAACTGATATGCCGTTAAACAAATGCAAATTAAACTAATTGATAGTTTTTTAAAGTCCCATTAAAACCTTTTGTCGAGTTTACCCTACTGGAATAAAGGTGTATCTTAAATGTCGTCAAATATGGTATATCTAACATAAGATCGTTTCCTTATCCATCACGACACGTTTTTGTGATTACTCAGTCTAAGCTGTTCAGAGAAGCATGAGTTTTTTTAGTTAGAAGCTTATTGACGAATATTAAAGCACATATGTAGGAATTCTGTATTTTATTTGAACGTCGCCAGCTATTCAGCTACGAAAAAAATATCACACAAAATAGGTTTTATGTATAATTTAAAATTAAGAGCGGAATTTCATGCGGAAACCTGGATTTGACTCACTGCATACATGTTATGAAGCTTTAATATGCAATATCGAAAAGCAATGGAAGATGCAAATGGTGCATTCTAAGTATCTTTGTTGCTGCAGAGGATGAATAGCAGAATAACCCCCATCATTCCCCTTTCTCCATGGATGAAGCTCAGGTGTTATTGTAAACAAACTAAATACAACCCAAACTTTCCTTACAGAAAATTTTCCCTAAGTTACGTCTTGCCGGATTATTTAGTTTGTCAAATAATTGAGTGATTTTTGTTTGCGAAAATCATCTGGTCCTTCTAAATGGGTGTCTGCTATAGTAGCCGCTCGCGATGTTCCTACCATTTCTTTAAACCGAACCCTTGCAGCGAATTTAAGTACCGTTATATTTGAGGTAGTCTCCTTACAGTGTTGCAACATGTGTTCCAGTGAAGGAATTTTAAGAGTATCCCGAATCTTATGTTACCCGCAATTTTTACGTTTTTTTTGCTCATGACTGTACAATCAATATCATACGGATATGGAACTGGATAATAACAATCTCATGGAATTTTATCTTCAAAGGAAACTTCCTAATATACAAACTTGTCGCTCTTATCGGCTACATTTTCTGATCTATCCCCATTGATACTTTTAGAGTTTATTTTATTGAAATACCAGCCGGACGGCTTGCGTTATGATTCTTGCCCGATACTTTGACCAAAAATATGGTAACGCATACAATATATTACTCAATTCCATTCTAATATTCTTGCGAAAGAATTTCTTCCATGAAATATAATATGCAGTGTAAGAATGCAATATTTTTCACTTTCACGGCTTCAAATGGTATGATGGCATGATAAAATACAGTGGAATCCAATGAGGTGGGTTTGAAGCCACAAATTTTGGAAGTTTTCAAGCTGCTGATTTAATACTATTAATTTTTGAAGAAAGGAATGTACTTTCGTGAAGGGACCGTTAAAGCATTCCGTATTTACTGAAAACACGCTCCTTAAGTTAAATTTCCTCTGGGTATGTTGCGCGCATTTATCATTCGACGAAGTTTTATTTTACAAATCCCTTTACTGTACCTATACGATTTTCATACTTTGTAATTAATCCAATTATTATACATATCAGCAACACTTTGTATACTGTAACAACTTGACTATGCTTATTGATGTACCACATGTATTCTGTATCTGTATTTTCTCTAGTTTTTCTTTATTGCACTGTTTCTATTGTATCTTTTTAGCTGTTATTATCGGTAGGTTTGCGCAGGTTTTTCCCGCCCCCCTTCTTTGTGGGTGTTTTCCTGCTGTGGATATTTTTTTCCTAAGACTCTTAGGTTTTTTATATCCACGCATTCGTTTTTCTCATTTCTTCAAACTCAAAAATGTATTTATTATGGCAATGGGTTGGATGGAAGAGACTTTTAGTCTCAATCTCGTCAAAATAAAGACATTTATTATTATTATTATTATTATTATTATCGGAAAACACCATAAAAATGAGTTCTTTCGACTAATTTTTATTTTACAGATCCCTCAGTTGTAGTCGGTAATCACTGTCAGAATGAGTTCTCTAAAAAATGTAAGTATCGGAGATGTTGAACGCAGGATTCGATTAAAATATACTCGCATAGATTCGGCGGAATAACATTAAGACAATATAGACAGATAGAATAATAATAACGATAATATAATAATGGTTTTATTGATCCAAGGACGTACAAGTACATATAGGACAAGTCAATGGTACATAAGAATCATACTCTACGTCATTCCTCTAAGTATCCCTGGGCAGAATAAAAATATTTTAGTAAATAGCTAAAAGCATTACCTCAAATTCATAGAAATTAGTAATATCTTTGATTTTGAATGTTATTTGATTATACATAATGATGCCCGTAACTTTTGGGGCTCTTAATGGACTTGTATGAGAAATCTCAGTAAATACATAAAGAAAGAGGATTATTAAATACTATATTTAGTATTGTACAATACATACATGAAAGTACATTTGCAGTTTTTGCAAATGATTTCTTACAATATAGAGAAGCAACATCGAATCGACTCAGCTAAATTAGATGCCCCTCATGTTACATGATTAACACAATCTTACATCAAAGTTCTCCTAAGTCTCAAGCTCGTCAGGAATGTTCCTTAACTTTTAGTGAACTCTTTAGTTTAGCGTTAAAATTATATAGGTATTTTAATAAAACTCAGACAATATCAAGAGGTAATTGAAATCGAAGCGACTCTTTCAGATTTAATCAATACCATTTCATTACTTGATTTAAAAGTAATTTTTCAAACAATTCATGCCATACGTATTTATTTACCTTACGCGTGAACCTCGCTTTGGATCTTCCCAGAATTAAGTGAGGGAATAGATAACTAGAATGATTTGAAATAACACGCGTCAAAGCCACTTCCACCCGATATAATCTGCTCCTGTTTGGATATGTTCCTTTCATTCAGCGAGACCCATCTGCAGTATGTTGCGGTTTGCAACACAGAGCGCGCTCTCGAAAACGTAATCTCTCTGTCCAACGCAGATGGAGGGTTTTTGATATGTCAAGGGAATGTTCGTGTTCCAAGAAGTACGAGGGCTCTTGTTCCGTGGTTTCGTCTACTTGAAATTCGAAATAAGCGTAAACTGGATAAGCATTGCGGCGAACTTGGGATCGAATATTTTTACGCTCGAAAGCACAAGTTCGGTTTTTATGTTCGAGAGAGAGCGTAATACGGGTGTGCGAATTCATCGAGGAGCGCCAAAGCTGCGAGGAGCAGCTAATTCCGCGCATAATTTCGTTAATAAGTTCTGCTTCTCTCCAATTTCCTCTTTTCCGATGATTCTCGAAAGGAGGGGTCGTAATTAGAAAATAAAACCCTGGGGACAGAAGGCACACAATGGAAAATTTCCGTTCAGAAATGGAGGAATAGAGGCATGGCGTAGTTTGCCATCGGAGGTTGTTCCCACTCACACTTTCCGCCCAGCTTAAATTGATCCGAAAAAATCTGAAAACTTAAAGCGATAATAAAAAAATCCATCACCTGAATGTGTTTCACGGACTGGCTTTCATGAAACTTTTAAACGTTCTGCATCCCTCTTTCTTTCACTCTTTCCTACAACTTCCGCAGGTTTTTCACACACCCCTTCTCTTTGCGGGTGTTTTCCTGCTGTGGAAACATTTTTTTCCTGTTTAAAAAAGCAGATTTTCTTCACAGACCATCTTTTATTTCTATTTCTACCGACCTTTTTAAAAATCTGTGCCTATTCTAGTATAAAATCTTAAATCATAGTATGTATTCAAATTTTGTATAACATTTTGGCCAGGGTTAAATGGAAGATAGAACTATCTCGTTCCAATGTTACCCAATAAAAACGTTTGTGTTGTATTTCATTATAAAATCCAAAGTCGTTTGAAGCTGAAATTTCATGCTCAAATGAGTTTTCTTCGACTAAACCTTTTTATCATTTAAGTAGTATGCATAGTGATTAAGGATTATATGCAGAATGATGCCGAATAAAACTGATTCAGTAAAAGGTAATTTTTACTTCAATTTTTGGTCTGTATTAAGCGTTGTTCTTCGGTTCCACACGTTTTTCACTTGCTTTTTGTGGCGTTTTTATTCCGTAGAGGCATATCTCTCACAAGAAATAGGGGCCAGGCATTTTTATCTTTCTTCGTTTTTTTCTAATTATATTTCAACTTTGTCAAAGTTCTTTCTTGACAAAGGAGTTAAAACCGTTGGCGAGACTTTGACCAACTTTTCCCAGTACATTTCTGTCAGAAGTGGTCAAAATTTCCTCTTCCGCCTTTAGAATTAGTTATTCGTCTAACAAAACTTGGAATCCATAAGTTTTCAGCAGAATGTCGATCTTATGATTAGCAAATTTCCCTAATCTAAGTACAAGGTTGATGGGGTCCCCACTCATGTTGCTATTCATTTTATTACCTCCTACTTTGTAACTCACTTTCTAATTCAACGCCATTTCTAAATCTGTTTCTCTCTCGCCTCAAACTGTAGTGTTATAGTTTCCTTCGGGTTAAAGACACCAATATTCAGTATGTATGTAGACGTGCGTGCCAATACACCGTCACTCTGGATGTTACAAAAATGTTGGGCTTCATCTTCATCCCTCACTAGTTATGGTGTTTAATCACCTCTGCGTATTCCCGGGTGTTTTCGGTGTTTTATATTTTTGTCTTCTAATGAAAACAATGATCACTCATGAACATCAGTTTTATTATATGTGTCTGTTCACAATAAATGCACCTTTACAATCTGAGGAATAATTTTCTAAGCGTACGACCCTCAAGATACACATTGGTCCTCCAAAAACAACAAACCTTTCATCACAAGCAAAAGCAGCGGTCCAGCAAAATGACCTCAGCAATTGAGGCACCTTAATTTCAATTCAACAGCGGTCCTCCAAAAGAAATTTTATTAGTTTGAACTACTGTTTGTACAAGTGTATTTACATTCCCAAAACCTAATCTATTCATGAAACTTCGGTGTTGCTAATCGCGGGTTTACCAGCTGTAGCAGTCTTCAAGAACGTAATCCCCAAAGTTGACGACGGGTTGTAGTCATTCCAAATTAAATTAAACCGGAGTGGACCTTAATGCTCTGTTTACATTAAAACAGAAGCCAACTTAGTGTGGATTTTGGTCAACTCACTCACTTTATTAGAAGTACGTTGAGGAGGTAATGGATTATGCATAGTTAGAGAACTGCGCACGGACATTTTTAGCCCCTCTTCGTATATCCCTGATCAAGACTTACGTCCATTTCAATATCCGACGCTTTGTTTCACAGAATTGATCTTTTATCCGCTGAAACGATTTAGAAAGAGAAAATAACGTACAAGAATCAATATTGCTCGTGTCAGGGAACTGTTCGTGGATAGCACCAATTCAGTTACATTAAATATTTTCCGCCGCTTCTAGTGAGAACACCCGTGGTTGCTTCTACTTGCCAGAGGGAAATTTTTCGCCGTCAGCGCTCAAATAGCTCTCCAATCAGGTTTTTGAATTGCCGATGCACGAATCCAACTAACCTGTGCATTATCGAAGCAACCATCACTGAAGGTAAAGCAACTCTGCAATGAAAGATATTGTGACTTTTTCGTACTTCGCTTCCTCTCGACTTTCCTTGTAAATAAATTAGATTACGTGATGTACATCTGGCTTTTTTCTTGAATTATTTAAATATCTAGCTTGGTCAATTTTATTTTGAATCAAGGATTAAAACTGAATGTAATATGATTGAGAGAGACATTATTGTAGCAGGATAAAGATTTTTGCATCTGACTGATGTTCAAAAATTTTCGACCATTAGTATATTGTGGGAGAGAACAGAATTGTTTCTCTTTTGAGGAAATATAAAATTCTCGAGTGTCAGTCAGTTCGAGGTAACTTTCATCCAAACTATTCCGAAATATTCCTACGGTATACATTTCGATTAAAATTTTCGCATTTTTATTCGTGAATTTTCCATTGCGAATAATTTAACAATAATATAATTCCTTCTCACCGATTTTATTTTATGTGTACTTAATTGTACTGATTTATAGACTCATTACATATTCGTCCGTTTTTCATCAAAAATATGTTCTCCATGTAGAACTTATAACTAAATTCCAAAAAGTTTTTTTTTTTAAGTGGTACAATTCTAGTGGTAAAATTCTCTCTTTCTTTATTTTATACATTGTAAAAACAAAGTATAGACATTTACAAAATGGAAACCGAACAATACACAATACAAATCATAAACCGTTTATTATAAAGATAGAGAATTGTTAAATACTAAATGTAGTACCGTACAACATGTAGTACATAAAAGTACACTTGCAGTTTTTATAAATGATTTCTTACAATATAGAAAAAAGATATAATCGACTCTACTAAATGCCACTTATGCTACCTGATTAACACAATCTTACATTAAAGTTTTCCTGAGTCTTAAGCTCGTTAGGAGTGTTATCTTTAACTTTTTGAGGTCTCTTTAGTTTATCATTAAAATTGTATAGATATTTTAATCGAATTGATCATATAATATCAAGAGGTAATTGAAATCGAAGCGAGTCTTTCAGATCGAATCGATACTATTCCATTACTCGATTTAAAAGTAATATTTCCAACAATTCATGCCATGCATATTTATTAGTTAACATTACCATTGAACCTCGATTTGCATCTTCCCGGAATTAAGTGAGCGAATTTAATAAGAATTTGTCTGTTTTTTCGTTGATGGTGGTATTTTCGATATCAGAGATGAAACCAGAGATTCCTATGCTGTGTCTTTCGTATTTTGTGGTTCACTCCATTTCCCGCGCATGGTCTTTGAAGCTCAAAAAATTTCTTGTGAGCCTAGCTCGGAAATTTTCCTGCTTTGTCAGAATAAAATTTTCATTTCGTGATGTATCTAACATTTAATTCTTTGCTTCGGCCGATTCAGTAATTATTATATCCTATGTTAACGTAATCTTCTTGCAATTTCCTTGGGATTGTGATTGTTCTCTAATGATTTTCGTAATTGTGATGAGTGTATTTTGATGGGTTACTGCGTGCTAATTTTTCTAATTATTCTACGTAATTATACTTAGTGTCTTAGCATCTTTTTGTCTTTTGTTACTCTAAAGAGGATTTGTTGTAAAAAACAGTTTTAAAACAGTGAGATTCATAACTTTTTAATAATCTAAAAATATTCGTTGAAAATTAGTTTCAGCTAAATTCAAAACTGTTTTATTCAGCCAATTCTCGTTATGTCGAAAGTCCACAAAGTGACAAAGTCTGCGTGAATGTTGTCACCCTTATTTGCCCATTGTTTTTCTAATTAGATAGAAGATAATTGCAAAAATATGTGAATGAGGTTTGCTGGTAGATGGGATCCTCCTTCCATCATTGCATTTATTGAGTACGCTGCAAATTGGGAGAAGGACGTGGTTAATATTGTATATTCCCATTTCGATTTCAGTGATTCGTTTTAGATTTTAGTCTTACATTTTCTTGAATCTTGAATCATTTCGCGGATTTTAACTTTTGAAAATTTCCCCCAATTTGAATTGAATTTTCATCCGTATAATTCCTTGATTTATGTGTTTCCGGATAGTGGTGTTGCCTGAATTTGCATTCATGATAACCATCGTGACGCCAAGTGTGATTAAGAGCGTTTTCAGTGATACATATTTGCATCAATTTGGACTTACTTGAAAGCGGAGGAAATCGAGCCTAGGATTTCCGAGAGATGGAATTTGCCAATCGGATTTGCCCGGATATGAGTATCCTCACTCAGGATTCCGCGGTGGCTGATATAAGAGTGTGGAAGTGGATTGGAGAGGCAGCCGGATTAGGCCATTCCATTGTATAGGGAAAGCCTCGGAATGCGGAGCCATTGAGAATATTGCTTCCATGTAATAATGATTGAATTTTGAAGTTCTCAGATGCCCCAGCCGTTAATTCCGAAATATTGCGCGGTTTAATCGCATATGCTTAATCTAACGCCTAAGTATCTCTTCTCCCGCTGCTCCCTCGGAAAAATCATATAAATGAATGAATATATCACGGAAAGAAAAGGAGTGTAGAAGAATCTACGCGTTGTTGTGCAAGGAATGAGGAAGAGTGTTACCTGAGCTGCTGCCTAGGGTAGAGGCGCCCAAGAGCGAAAATATATTTCGACGCCCCCAGAATTGAAAAAGAAACTTATCACATCCAATGGTATCGGAGGAAATGATTTTCGTTCAATATATACATGAAAGATATCATCAGCCATTTTCAATCCGACATCGTATGTAGACCTCCCCAAGTGCTTTCCAATTCTCACTATTTTGAGCTTCTCCTTGCCGTGTAATAATGTCTCTGTTCCATCTGTCGTTTGGTCTTCTTCTTGGTGTTTTCACATCTCTTGGTGTCTATTTGAGAACTGCTGATGTGTATCCGTTGTCCTTTCTTCTCGCGACATGGCCTGCCCACATCCATTTCAGCGATCTAACCCTACCTAGGATGTCTGTCACTCCTGCCATCATCCTCACCCAGGTGTTGCGTATCCTGTTTCTTGTAGTGATCCCAAGCATACACCGTTCCATACTTATTGCGTAGTCTAAAGTCATTGTTATTGCTGCGTTTAGTACCCAAGTTTCGCTTTCATAGATCAAGACTGGCAAAATGCATTGATTGAAGACTCTCCTCTCCAAGATCATTGGCATTTTTAACTTAAGGATATACGAGTTCCTTCCAAAAGCATGTCATCCAAGTTTAAATATTTTGTTCACTTCATTAATCTTGTTATTCACTCTTGTTGTCACTTGCTTTCCTAGGTATGTGTAATCTTAGCAGACACCCAGCAGAATTTCATCCAGTTCTACCTGTTCTTGGCCTGAAAAAGAATTATACATTAAAATATAAGAAATATTTATGGATTCATTTTTTCTAAACAATGTCATCACCGAATAATCGTGACATATTATTATTCCCTGTATAAGGTAATATTGAATTTTCATGATGGGAAAAGATTGAAATTTCTTATCACTTCTAAGGAGCGCCGATTTTTTCCTCTTATAAAAGACAAGCTGTCCACCCATTCCGATCACTCCTGGTTCTTTGACGCCATTTTGGCAATTACCGTGAAAGGAGACCATTCATTTTTATTCGTAATTTTGGATTGATTTTTACAAAGCAACCTTTGAACTGTGAACTTCAAACAAAATTTTCCTTTTCCATTTAATTTACATCTTATAATAATAATAATGCGACTTTATTCGGGTGAGATTGAGGCTATGAAGTCTCTTCTTAAAAAAGAACATTTTGAAATGCAAATATTACGATTTCAAAAAAAGTTCATTATCAAGTCAATAGCATTAAAAGTACTAAGTGGGAAGATGCAATTAAGGAAAGTAATGCTTTCTTTACTGGTGATCAGCTTTGTCGATGTTATTTTATATAAGTTCATTAAATTTATCATGATACTAAAATGAGGACGTTAAATATATATGGGAACAAGATATTATATGTATATAAGCATATTTTCACCTATTCAGATAAATGCTTGCCAATGAGTACAATATAATCAATAATTAAACCATTACAATGTTAGCTACATTTATATAGCGTTGTCATATATGATATATCTTGGTAGTGATCACAACCTCCACTCCATGAGCATGTATGAATATACATTTTTTAATGTTTATCTGGAATTGCAAGTTTCCACGTACTAAGACTTAAAGAGATTAAAAATGTAGTTTTTACGATTACTGATATAGGAAAATCATTGTGAAAAGCTGGATATTAAAAGATTGGAGGCCTTCACTGTGTGAGTGTGGCGTGAAATGGAAAAAGTTAGTTGGGTTGCTAGAAAAAGAAACACGAAGGTGCTAGAGATGGCAGGTGAAGAAGAGTTGTAATTGAGGTAATCAAGCGTCGATAGAGGTAATGGGCGAGTGAAATATTGAGAAGGGAGGGATAGCTAAAGAAATCAATTGAAGGGAGAAGGCAGAATGGAAGATAAAGGCAAAATATTTTACATGATATAATGGGAGGGATAAATCACGAAGAAACGGAAGAAAGGATATGATATGGGGAATATTAGGACACATGAACCTACCGAAAGGTAGAACACTTATTTTTGTATTGGGAATTATGTTACACATGTGTTCGATGCTACCGCCAGACTGCCTGAGACATATTACACGAAAAATTATTTTCTTGTATTACTATGTGGCCAGTTTCCTCATTTTACAAATCACAACTTAGACAGAGCTTGTTTCCATGACTTAAATGATTCGAAATACTTGTAAAATCACAGTCTGAAGAAAACTATAACCAGGGAGAGTGCTCCTCTCAGGAATTTTGGTTACTATCGCATCCTCCCGTACGAGCATGCGCGTATTCAACCGCAAGAGATGTTTTTGTACAGTTAGTCGTCAGGTAACGACCACATTCGGTTCCGAATGACCGGTCGGAAGTCGATTTGGCGGATGTTGATAACTTTTTGTTAGAACCGATAGAAATACCTTCTTTGTACGCCATCATGTTAAAAAATATAGTAGTAGTAGTATTTTTAAAAGTGCTTCGACAGCTGAGGTCGTTTCGTTCCCAAGCCCCCACCGGGAATCGAACCCGGGACCGCTTCCACTGAAGTCAAACTCATTGCCCACTTGGCTAAAAATGGAGGTTGTTCAAATTTTTTGGTTGAATCATAACCACTTCTGATAACATAGAGACAATTGTGAGTGTTGTAACGTTACCCAGCCGAGTTGCACAACCCACGCCGCTGCCAAACGCTCGGTTGTATATCGAACCATCGAATAAGTTGTAAGTCGACGACTCATGTGTTTGGGCATGGTCAATGATTAGCGATGCAAGTGACGGGGTTTGAACGTGCTTATCTCATACATGAGAGACGTACTTAGATTATGGTAAAACAGAATAAAATAAGGCATGAATATTCCTCGAGTTTTATAAACATACTCTCCCACCGCAATCCTGCAATCAAACGATTAGCCAACCCAGAAAACAGTTCTACCGAAAAAACGGCCTCGCCTGGAACCAAATAATCAGCTTACGAATTCTCGATGATCTGCTTCCCGTGTACGGATTTGTATGCAAGTGGGATTTTTGATCCGATGATTGCATAATGACGATCTATGTAATCCATCCACAAAATTGCTTTATAGAAATGAATTTCCTCTCGCAGTCAGCTCCATGATATGCCCTCAATTTTCAGTGTATATATTTAACGTACCAACCAACATTCTTTCAGTTTATTCCTTTTTATAAGGATGCTTCGAAGCGTGGTATTGAATCATACTTACATGACTTAAAAATTTGTTTCTTACCCCCTTCATAAATTATCACAATCGTTGGAAAATTTTAATGAATACCTAGGAATAGAGGATAGTTAATTCTTGGTATTTGTATTCCTTTTATTTAACGTGATTTTTGTTCTATCAACAAACAATTTGATATATTTATATCCTTCCTACAGTTTATGTAGGATTTCCATTGAAAAGACCATACTATCGTGTTCTCTACATGCTTGTCTTTGCATTGAAAGAAAAAGATGTTTTTCTTCCAGCGGTTCATATTTGAAAGTAGAAGAGGTGGATGACCGTTTACATTTTAATGTGTCATCTCTTAAAATCAATTATACTCAAATAAAATTATGTTGTATTGAAATACCCAAGCCCATTGCTTCATCACTTTGCAGCTAGAAAACCTCCATCGCACTTTTTCTAAAAACTTTACGTGGCCTTCGTGTAAACACGAGTTATCATCTTCCGTAACAAAAAGATCTGCAAGTTCTCCCAGTTGCCCAGAAATATTTAGCATCAAACTTCTACTCGAAGGTTAAAATCAAAGTTTTTTTGTCTATATGCTGAGGGAAAAATACCCATTGTAAGCGTGGATAAAGCCGTTGCAGCGTAAAACTGCCACGGAATCGGAAACATGCGGAATCTTGTGTAAAAACACTCGTGTTAAATCGGTGCCTTTGGCAAAACAAGGAAGCTTGCACATGTAACTTGATTTTCTCAGTCGAAGTGGAAACGAACGAAGCAAGATTCAGCTGCCCTAACGGAGCCCCCGACCGATGAGAAAGCCACGATCTTGCCGCTCTATCATCAAAGGTTATCAGATTCGTTTCTTCGTTACACCGTTTAACTCACTTTCGAGAATCGCTGTGAAATAAGAGTCCCCCTGAGGGAGGAAGTCCCACGGGAAGTGGAGGAGGCGGGGTGAATGAGATGCAGAGTTAGGTTTGGTCCCATCGAACGGGCTACGGGAATAATAATTGGGCGTAGCCCGATTTGAGGGCCTTGGGCTTATGGGGCGGTCGAAACATGGTAAAAAAGGAGAGGTAAAAGCCACAGCAGTGCTGCCAAATTTGGAAATATTGTTGTGGCCCTCTCATTCTTCTTTGAGGTTTCTGATCCTCTTTAATCATGAAACCATAGCTCATTCATCAAACCGAAATTAGAAATGTTAAATATTCATTGGAAATACCATAATATTTGTGAGCCGTAATAAAGAAAAATCTTATGGACGGGTTTCTATGAAATATTGGAACGTGGTGAAGCTGTAAATTATGGTGAAGGATTTGCTTGTCTAAATAGCGATTAAAATCTACGGAAAGTTTTCTCGGTGGTTTTGAGAATATCTGAGAATAAAGTTAATTTTGTATTATTCAAGAGGATGTTGTATTTTTCGATAAAAGTTTTTCTTATTTAAATTATATTGTTATTATATGTATAATATAAATGTTATCATAACATGCATGCGTCTCTTACCATATCGGTGTAGAAATACCTCGGTGTTTTTGGATACTTTGTATGAAATATGATGGCATATTGAAATTTAATCGAGTTTCTTGGAAGCACTGAAGTTTGAATGTATGGAAGACTTCCGTGAACTTTGTCTGTAAACTTTTGTGACGTATGAGTCGAATAAACTTCCGCAAACTAACCCATGAAAAAATCCCACGTCAGCGAAATGGTGTCCAACATCGTCTCCAACATTTTCTCTCTTTCATTCGTAAACACAGAGTCTTTACCATTTCTCGCTGCACAGGCACTGTTACGTAATGATTGTGAGAGATATAAATCAAATGTTCCTCGTTCAAAACCTCCGGTTTTGCAGTTTTCTTCCTCCTTTTTAATGTGATTCTGGGCTAAACACCATCAGAAAGCGTACTCGCAGTTACCAGCACATTGGCGCTTGGCCATTTCATACCAGTTCCATACGTCAGACCAGCAATTTAATTTCACACCAAAATTATGTTGCGTTCCGTACAAAAAATTTGTCATTTTCTTGAAATTCACGCTGAATTATCTTTAACCATCTTAGTTGGAATAAAAATCGAGAAGCATTGCTTTTCTTATCTGGGCATTCTAAAACATTCAATTCCTTGTATTATCTTGAAATAAGTTAGGTACATGATTGGATTTAATCGCATTAAAATATTTTAGTAACTAAACGAATGCGTTGATACCAATTTGTAGGAGTCGTGGCTATGGAAAAGATCGTAGATTTCTGGAGAATTTTCCGAGTATCGTTAGGGAAACACATCCATCACTGTAAAAAGTCTTGATTGTTTATTTCAGAGGCATTTTCCGTAAAAATGGTGAGGTTTTCGATTTCCCTAAGGTAAGGATTCCATCACATTTCGATGGAATCCTTCGGCTCGAGTTGGGTAAGCGCTTAATTAAACAGGTGCGGAAATTCTCGCGAAAGCACGTTACGGGGAGTTCCGGATTTAATGAAGTTTACATTAATGCTCTGTTTGAATCTTACGGAACGCCATATATTACGGCGTTCATTACTTCATTCGAAACGGAGGTGAAGGAATCGAACATTCGCGTAGTTTAATTGCTTTTCTGTTTTTTTAAGAGGCGTAACGCATGTTCTTTTTCCATCTTAAATCCTTAGATTGGTTTACAGCTGTTCGCCAAATGGGTCGTTGCTCTGCTTTCCGCTTCGTTTCTTCGTGCGAAATGAATATCATTAAGAATTTGCTGCATGTACTGAACTCTTGGCCTTTCCCTTCATCGTTGTTTTTTGTGTACCCTTCCAGTAACATTTCCTAAAATCCCTCATGGCTCATTATGTGATAGATGTACGTTTCTGCGTTTTATGATGGATTTCCGAATCCGTTTCTCCAATTTAATTCTACACAGAACTTCCTCATTGCTGATCTTCGACACTAGCCGGTAACTTTAAATCTCGAATGAGCCCAACCTTCTCCTTCCCAAGAATAAATATAAGTGAAAATTATTAAAATGACTGCAACTCGAACCCGTATCTTTCACTTTCCTTGCACTCTATCCACTAAATTACTATTTCGAGTAAATTCCAATCTGTTAATGTGATACTTTGTGAGCAAACCAAGTGGCGTTCCACATAGTGGCACCTACCATAGCCAGAGGTTCTCATCGAGGCAGCCTTCTTCTTTGGAGGAATTCGTATTCGCTATGTGAGTCAGTTGCCTCAATGAGGACCTCTGGCGACGGTTGAGGCCACTCTGTAGAGTGGCACTTAGTTTTCTTACAAAGCTTCCCATTAGTAGAGCGGAATTGACGCGGCATGGTAATTCAGTGGTTAGAATACCTTCACGGAAACATACATGAGACACCTGGTTTCGGGTCCCAGTCATATCGATACTTTTTACTTCTGCTTATCTTAGAGTTTTATGATGTACGCCTCTAGTGCAAAGTTTTACTACCATTCACATAATTTTCTCCTCTTTTCCCACTATCTATTTCTCACAGCCATATAATGCAATACTCTACACATGAAATTGAGAACCTCTGTCTGGTTTCCAGATTTCTCCTGTAATCAACTGACATTTATCTAAATGCGACCTCTCCCTTTCCATTCCTAATAATATCCTACTCCTGGTAGGGGAACGTCTTTTAGACTGTTATGTTTAAACGCTAAAATATTTCACATTTCCGGCAGTATGATTATTTGATGAAGGAGACATCTACCGGATGGGAATTATTTCGGTTTGGATTGTAGGAAATCTACAAACTGCCCTCTGTGAATTAAAAATTCCATTTTGTAAAAGAATAAGTACGTGCGAATATATGTACGTATTTTCTTCACCAAGATTGTTTTCCCACTTGATGCTGTTGATGAGAAACTGCTAATTTCAACATATTTGCGTTATTTGAGTTACCGAAAAGATTAACTGAAACGATTGTACCTCAAAGATTTTTCTGTTTAGAGTCAGCCTCTTATATTCTGCTTTAAGAGATTTTGAAAGAATATTGTTTCATAATTCTCGAAGTGACCTGAATCATCTTGTTCGAAATATAACCTCATGCTATTATTTTGTTAAAAAAATAAGATTAAATATTTGAAGAAATTTACAGAAAGAAGAGCGCAGGGATTTCAAAATACTCAGTATTATGTATTTACAACGACTTGGAAAAAGATTTTTCAAATTTTTACTCTTTTACAAAAAAAATCAACTTCTGAAGATTCTTTGTGAAACATGAAAGTGCCTCTGCCTTACTTCAAATCTCTCTCCATTTTAATAATGGATGCTGAAATTAATTAACTTCCACTATAATAAAAATAAATCTCGAAAACTCTGGACTCAGAAAATATCGCGAAATTGAACTAGAATTAGAACTGTTCGTTGCAGAAAGCCCCTGGGAAACTATGTCATCTTTAGGACGGCGAAGGTTAAAACCCAAGAGTCAATTATAAGTCTCCACTAGATAGCAATGCGATGTTTTCTTTCACGAAGTATAAAACGTAATTCATTCATTCATCAAAATACGTAATGGAAATATATCGCTCTTGTTTGATATGACTCCTAATCCTATTATCGGTCATTCTGGCGACTTTTTTTTTTTTTGATTCCGGTCGGAAATGTCATTAATTTGTCATTTATTCAGATATTTCAGATATTTTTCACTCTTTTCGGTATGTAAATAAACACTGGAATAGTTTACTCGTCGGAGCTGCTGTTAGCAAGGCTCCCGAGCGGCATTTCTGAATGTTCTAGCAGGATAGCTTAATGGCGACATCAACCGCTGGCAAGTGGGAGATCCGGGTTCGTGTTCCGGTCCTGTAAGACGTTTTAAGTCCTTTTTCCATGGGAATTTTCATAGGTTCATGCCTTTACGTACTTTTACCTTGCACTATTTTCCTACTGTTAGCAGCTTCGCAACTGTATGAAGATGGACCGGAAATTGCTCTAAATATTAGTTGAAAATTACCATGCGCTCAATCTCTTAATAAGCCGTGTTTGGATAGTAAACTAGGGAGCGTCGTAGGTACCTTCTGTTAGAGATTTAGCTGCAATGTAAGCTTAGCAAATTTATTATCTAATATTTCGTTGATAGCAGCGTAGACATTTACTAACTTTAAGTACATACGTTTGATCAAAATCTTCGTGATGCTAAATCGATGATAAAAATCAGAAAATCTCTGAAATATTCTTTCTTGTGCTCTTCCTGTAGATTTTTTAATATCAATATTTCTAATTGAATCATAGAAAAGAAAAATAGTTTTCAAATTTAGAAATGAAAAATCAACCTGACATGTACTTCCAACGGGAGTTGCCGGCACCGGATAAATAAATGTACAAATATATACACGACGATGATTATAATAATAGAAAATGAGATTTTCATATTATTTACTGTTAAGTGGATTAATCAATTCGGTCTTGGATGTTGGCAACATTTATCTATGAGAGAATCTGAAAGCTTTCTACGATACGCAATATGGCCTGCAATCCAAGAGCGGGGCATTTTTCCGTCCGAAGTGGTGAATATCTTGAGAAATAAATATAAAGCCACGTTTGAATCGCTTTTATATTTCAATTTTTGCACAGTTAAATTCCATTATAACTCGAAAGGAGATGGTGTTTAATAGTTCATAAAAGTGGATTCTGTTTGTCGCTTATTCATCAATTACAACATCTTAGGTATAATTGACGTGATAACATAGGTATTGCAAGCATCTCACGCTATTGGTTTGTTACCATATTAACATGCATTAGCCTTCTTTTTATAAAATATGGTGCTCTTCTGAAAAAGAGTTCACCATCCCTGCTCTGAACCATTTCAATTATCATACAGAGCTGTCCCATTCTGTATTTAGGGAACCTTAGTAGGATCAACTACTGGCAAGTACACTAAGCTGCACCCACCAGGAGCAGTCCTCATACGATAGAGGTAGCTGACCTAAAAACTAAAAAGCAAGAGAGTTGGCTTATTAATCATTTTTTAACTGGAATGATTCATGCAAAACGATATCTAAATTGATGGATAAATATCAGATATCAACAATTACTCAGTAATCGTTACAAATTAGTCTCATGAAAAATACGTGGGATTGCATTGACTGAGCCCTTTCATGACCATGATACAGATAGAAAGAGTGGCCTGTATTTACTGAGATCTCTCATAAAAGTCCATTAAGAGCCCCAAAAGTTACGGGCATCATTATGTATAATAAACTACCATCCAAAATAAAAGAGATTACCAATTTCCAGGAAGTTAAGTGTAATGGTTTTAGCTACTTATTTAGTAAATGTTTATATCCTGCTCAGGAATATTTAGAGAAATGACATAGAGTATGATTCTTATGTACCATTGACTTGTCCTATACGTACTTGTAAGTCCTTGTATCAATAAAACTACTATATTATTATTATTGGAAAATGTCCTTAGAGATTCTTCTAAATACCCTCAACTTTATACTTTTCAGAGCCTCGAATTCTCCGGATCGATGCTCGATTGGCACGCAATGGAAGAAATGAATGTTACCCATACAGAGGAGAAGGAGATGATGAGGATGAGGATGAAGGGGAGGACATTGGAGTGGAAGAAGGAAGGCATTATGAAGGTGGAGGTGATGTTGTTGGAGGTGTTGGGGAGGCAGAGTCTATATTAAATGAGAGAGAAATGAACAGCCTTCATAAAACAGTGCCGGCGCTTCGGCGACACGATGTTAAGACATCAACCATCAGACAACACTATTACCCAGAAGGTGGCTGGGGATGGATTGTATGTGGATGTGGTTTTCTTGTTCACCTGCTCACCACTGGTTTGCAGTTCTCCTATGGAGTTCTCTACCTTGAGGTGGTGAAAAGGTTTGGAGAAGGTTCTGCAATGGATGCTGGTGAGTTCATCCTTCATTCGCAAGAATACTTTGTTATAAAAAACTACTCGTTTTTATTATATCTTGATGAAGAGAATTTTTAAATCACTTTTCAGTGATTTTCTTTTCAATCTGGTGAATTTTCTAGAGTTGTCAGATTTTTCTTCTTGGAAGAAGTATGTAAGCCACCTTGTTCATCAACCTCAAATTATTGAAAAAAGTGTGTGTGTGTTCCCCGGGAACCATATGTATCACAATTTACTCTGCATTTGCTCCATCCCATGTCCAAAAACTTTCTTGAAATCCTCCACTGCAATGAATGATAATTGACATTTTTACCTTCTCCTTTCACTGTATATTTGCAAAGCAAGAATTATTTGTCTTCACCCTCAAAATTTCTTAGATTCAAATTGTTCTCCTCAAAAAACTGTCATCCATTTCTACTGTATTTTTTATACAGTTTAGAACATAATCATGAGAGAATATAATTTCAGACATGCTAGGTAAGCAATTACATAGTTTGATAATTTTGCTTAAATTATGAAGTGTTTGATACCATTAGTGAGAATAGCATTAGTATGAGTGGAAATTTGGTTAGGCAGAAGCTAATAAGAAAAGAAACATTCAGGGACTCTATGGGCAGACCAGGAAGCAGCTGGGAATTCTAAACATTGGCCTACATGTTTATACCTCATAATTCTTTCTTTCAGCATGGATTGGAGTGCTGTGTTTCTCTGTGTCATTCATCTCTGCACCATTGGTAGTAGCTTTGTGCAGAAGGAAGTCGACTCGCTTAGCTGCAGTATTTGGAGGCCTTGTCATGTCCTTGGCTTGCCTGTTCACATCCTTTGCTCAGCAGGTTCACCAAATATTTTTAAGGTAAGCATACAGAGTTCAGAATTATTTTCTCTCATATCCTTCATGTCTAGAGTTAATTCAAGCCACCAGCATACTCTAAATGATTTTTTGAGCATATTCTTTTAACCGTTAATTGTAAGATGAACCAGTTTTACTGTAATATTAACTTCAAGCATACCTTTCTTTAAAATTTTTCCAACNTCTGCTAAGTTAAACCCACAAAAATAATTCAAGTCATCCTTCTAAACTCAAGTTTCTTGCTATCATCAAACTGGGCTAGCAGTGATTAAAAATGTGCGCTGCAGAAGGTCCATTGGCTTAAAACTGCTGAGCATGGCTGTTAAATTTTTATTAATTCATATTTGAGAATTTCCATCATTTCTCATTTCCCTCTAATATAAAGCATATTAATTTGAAGATAAAGGACCCCTATGCATGATAATTGTCACATTTTTATGATTTCTTCTTTCTTGCAGTTAACTGGTTCATGTTTATATGTTCATTTTTTACATTCTAAAATTAATCTATTTGTAGTTCAACAATTTTGATCTTCGTTAATCTCTTAGAAATAATCTTATTTGACTCCTTTACCAAATTGAATACATCTTGCTGTTGATGGGAAATTTCTTTTATATATTGGAATAGGTTGAGAAGATAAGTCTGCTGTTGTTAATTGAGATGATCTCAATTTATTTGGTGCATTTCAACCATTTTCTTGGCTAGTACATGTTCATTTCATATATCTTTTGGTTTTCATTAACTCATTTTCTTCCTATTTATAAAATTAATCATTTTTTGTTATTGAATAATGCATACACTAAATGTTATTTTGCTCGCTTTATAATTAACAGTTATGGAGTATTTCTTGGAGTTGGAACATGCTTGGTCCGTGAAACCTCAGGACTGATGCTTGGACATTACTTTAAAAGGAGGAGAGAATTTGTGGAAATTGTAGTCCAAGCTGGAGGAGGGATTGGTGTGACTTTATTTTCTGTTTTCTATAAAGAGGTGCTAGGGTAAGCCAATTATTTTAACAATGGCATTAGTAATGTATAATTTATCTGCTGGATCCTATCTTTCTACATTTGTTTTAGTGAGCTAAAGTGGTAAAAAAATTGGCATGAACTCAACTGAGTAATCTCTTTTAATTTCTCTCTGTCCTTACAAGCTCTTTTATATTTTACAAGTTTTATTTTTCCATCCCATAAATTAAAATCTGTAATTTTATTTGAGGAAGATGTATCTGTCAAATCATTAACAAGTTTCATTCATTTCATTTGAAAGTATTTCATCCCTATCTTTGACCAATGTAAAAGGGAAGGCTTAATGCATATTTATATTTATGCACATGCATATTATTTTTGAGGTAAAACCACCTTTGGTTGACAGACCTTTCTTATAAACCAGATAAAAAGCTTTAAATGCTTAAAATTTTCTGTTTGCCTTTCTCTCAATCAAAAAGGAATGGCTAGCCATATAAGAAAGAAGCCTGCTCAGTAGGTCTGCTCTTTAGTGGAAAAGGAAATACTGTAATAAATCTAACTGTAAAACGTCAGTAATAAATAATGCAAAAGGCTGAATAAATTCTAAATAATCAATTCATTGATTTAATTTATTATTTTTATTATTTTGCAACATTTTTTATGCAATTTGTGTATTTTATGAGTCAAATGACCCCAGATAAAGATATATGATGTTTCAAAATTAATTACAGAAAATTTGTTTTGCTATATTTTTGTCTCATTTTTAAATTTTTTTGGCAGGTCTATTGGTTGGCGTTTAGGTCTCCAAGCTGTCACTGGTATCCTCTTTGTGTCATTCTTTATTGGAATCTTTTATCGCTCAGCATCTCTGTATCATCCTCAACGACGTGCTATACTTCATCTTAAGAACCAAAAAAAGAAAGTTAAAGAGAAGAAAGGGCATGTAAGTATAGAAAAGCCACCTTTCTTCGACTTCTCTCCACTGAAAATTCGTGCGGTGCAGGTGTTACTGGTGTCTTCCGCAACAGCTGCTGTTGGACTTTATACTCCAATATTTTATTTGGTAAGAAATTTAGATTATCTATTATATATATAGGAATATTT
>KZ308248.1:1217152-1235039 GCA_000376725.2 Ladona fulva | reverse complement strand
TATTACTATTTCTAAAAAATTTCTGCAAGACTTTGTTCTTTAACCATTTGTTAGGTATGGCAGGAGTCAAGTTTTTGTGTCCTTATTGTCAAATTTATATTCTTTGAAATTAATTTTCCTGTTTTCCTGGAATGATTTTAAAATGTTCATAAAATATTCTAAGGATAGGTCAACGCTACTTGAATTACCGTAAGAATAGCCAATGAATAATTACTGTTGTACATAATTAATTGTGGTAATTATGATTCAAAAATTTTCAGACAGGTGTCTTTGAAATGACTGGTAGTGGCTGGCTATGGAAATTTTTAAGGGAGCAGTTTTGTGAGTCCAGAATCTGATTCCATTTTTTGAACCCATTCAGGCACTCCAAGGTTACCATGAAGGTCTGGAAGACAGTGCATTGCTGCTACTTCAGACATTCCTTGGCTTTGCAACAGCTCTTGGTTGTGTAGGATTTGGCCTTGTTGTAGTCAGACCAAGTGACCAATGTCTCATTTCTCGCCAGTACCTTTGCCAAGCTGCAATGGTAGGAATTGGTAAGTAGATTGTAGTAAATATTGAGGAAACCATTTGCAAATATAGAATAAATAGAATGGAGAATTTTAATATTATAGGACTTGTTTGAAATAAAGTATATGCAATAAATATGGTTAACAAAGTGAATTCCATTGATCAATGGTAGTTTCTTTTTGTCCATTGGTATATTTTCAAGTATTCTGCATTCATTCCTATCCATGGATTGATTCTACTCTACATCTCTCCTCCATTCTATTCTACTCTGTAAATTCTTTTTGCTCTTATATTTTAAAATTCAATTCAAGTGAACCACTCTTTGTGTTCTTTTTGTTAATTGCTATTTATGTAACTAAAATCATTTAATGTGCCATTCTCCTTAAAAGCACAGGCGATATGTTTGTATCTTGGGAAGAAACTGACCAATTTGAAAGTGAGGACTATTTAGTGACTCTAACACCAATGATACTCTTACTTCATAGGTATATCATTGTTGGCTCTCAGTACTGTCCAAGGCTACCATGGATATGTTCTTTTCGTATGGATCTATGGAATTTTCTTGGGAGGATTTCTGTATGCCCTCAAAATGTATACATTTGAACGAGTCCGTGCTCGGCATTTTACAAGGACTTGGAGCTTTGTTCAAGGGGCAGAGGCTCTACCAGCTCTGCTTGGTATACCCATAACAGGTAATACATGTTTGGTATTGGACCCAAATCTATTATCCATAAATTTTTCATTCTAGGTATATAGTTAGGTTAACAGTTGTGCTCTTCACATGTATTCTCATTATATAAAACCATCTATTAAGTGACATCTACTGAGACATTTAGTATCTTCACCAATCTATAAATTTTGGAAAAGTATAGGAAATTCTTGGAAGTAGAAATTACTACTACTCCGTGTTTTCTCTTTTGATTTAACAGGGAAATAATTTAGTACTCATCAGTATTTTGAAGTCCTATGTTTTAGAAAGGAAAAAGCACATCCTTCAATACATGAATTTGTAATCAGGTAGCTGGGAGGCCAATGCATGCTTCTGCAGTGATTCTCATATTATGACGTGTCATATACTCTTGCATGAGTATGAGTATGTATTGTGATTTCAACACAGTTTAAAATGTATTTAGGTAGCCGATCTGTTATAAAAATCAAATCATTTTTATTAGGAAATAAATCAATTGCTATTAACTTATAAAAAGGTTTCTGTTGAAATACTTTTCAGTAAAAGGTTGCATTTAAATTTCTAATTTGTTTTGTATTCATGAAATCTTATATTTTGGAGTTAGCTGTATGAAAATTAATAAGAAACAGTGCAGCTTTAAGCCTACAGCTCTGACCTGCAAGAAAGCTCAAATTATGTGGATATTCTTCAATATTGTGAGAGATTTACCTCTGCTAAGTTAAACCCACAAAAATAATTCAAGTCATCCTTCTAAACTCAAGTTTCTTGCTATCATCAAACTGGGCTAGCAGTGATTAAAAATGTGCGCTGCAGAAGGTCCATTGGCTTAAAACTGCTGAGCATGGCTGTTAAATTTTTATTAATTCATATTTGAGAATTTCCATCATTTCTCATTTCCCTCTAATATAAAGCATATTAATTTGAAGATAAAGGACCCCTATGCATGATAATTGTCACATTTTTATGATTTCTTCTTTCTTGCAGTTAACTGGTTCATGTTTATATGTTCATTTTTTACATTCTAAAATTAATCTATTTGTAGTTCAACAATTTTGATCTTCGTTAATCTCTTAGAAATAATCTTATTTGACTCCTTTACCAAATTGAATACATCTTGCTGTTGATGGGAAATTTCTTTTATATATTGGAATAGGTTGAGAAGATAAGTCTGCTGTTGTTAATTGAGATGATCTCAATTTATTTGGTGCATTTCAAAGAACTATGAATAGCTCTCTCCCTCTCTCTGTATTGTCAGCTGGTGTATTTTTGAACTGAAAGAAGAAATAACATGACTATTATTATAAAGTATCCCTCAAATTACTAGTTTTTATTAGTTTATTTCATTAGGAGATAACAGGATAGAAATGACTAACAATTATATCCAGATGTTTTATTCCTGTACTATAAATTTCATATCAGAGTTCGCTCATTATGTGTACAATTGAAATCTGAAGAAAATACTTTCACTCAATTCTTGAAAAATGTAGATTATTCTTTTTCAAAATATAATTCTCCACACAAGTCCTCACAATGAAATGGTTCAACATCATATTTAGAAACTGCTAGTATTTAAAGAATAGTTATGCTCACATTTTTATCACATCCTCTTCAACATTCATGATAGTTTCTCAGTTGTTCTATCACATTTTCAGTAAATAATGTGTACCTACTCGATTAAAAGCCTCTATAAAATGTCTAGTGTTGTTAAAATTTCTTTGACAGTGGAGGTCATTCTGCACCTGTGGACTCCTACTGGGAATCAAACCCAGGACCACTTTCACCAAAGATAAAAACGCTACGCACTTGGCTAATAAATTTCTTGTTGTTGTGATAATTTTACAGTAATTTTCTCAGATAAAGCATTGAATTGAATTCTATTGAACTCTGGAAAATATGTTGAAAAACTTTTCTCTAGATGATTGATCGTTGTAAGAAAATTCTTTAGATGAAGTTTTAAAGGTGTTTAACTAGTTTTCTTCTTTTATTGCATGATAGATTTCTGTCACATAGTATATATTGCACTATCAGTTCTAGCATATTTCCAAAGTATTTGTGCAGATTATGTCTTATCTAACTTATAATATAGTATTAATTTTTGGAAGTAAAAAAATGCAGATTTCACCATAAAAGATTGGTAATTGAAGTATTGAAATCTCTATTTTGTGGTTACATTTAAGTTAATTACTTGAGGATTGGCATCAGTCAATCATTTAGAGAAGGAATAATTAATCCTTTCTTTTTTTAAACATTTGCTTATAGGTCTAAATTTTAAAACCCTTATACCAAGGTTACATTACCAAGGTAAACCCTTACACAGAGGTTGCTACAAAAATTCAATTGACATTATATCTAAATTCATGTAATATGAGAGGTCAATTCCTTATTTTTATTATAGGTAGTTCTGCTTAGCTGCAAAATCATTTTAAACTTTCTTTAGGGTTGTAGAACTATGGGGGGTTCTTAAAATTCTCCTGTGTGAATCATCAGTAAACTTATTTTGCATACAACAATTTCTTTCATTCATGTCACTACATTGGGAAGGAGCATGATGGTATAAGACAGCAATATCTATATAGAATTAATACTTGAATTAGTACAGTTTGGATGATGCATTACTTTTCCTGAGTATTGTAATTTTGTGTAATGAAATACTTTTTAAACACAAAGCTAAACTATCCTCATTTGGGCAACAAAGGAGGACACGCTGCCCAGTGAAGGATTATCTGGTAAGCACATACTTGTTTCTTGAAGCCCCCTGAAATTCTGCTTAAAATATGGGAGAAATCTGTAACACAAAATGTGAATCTATGCTGAAGAATTTTATTAAGACCTCATTCAAAAAAATCTTCTGAGACCTCCAAATTATGAGAAAATCATTGACAAAGTAGAGAAAAGTTTAAGTAATGCTTACTTTAATTTAACATGATTGTATATTCCTTCCCAGAGCTACATCATGCTGAACTTTTTTAGGCCAAAGATCTAAGCCAAGTTAGATGATTCCCTTACTATTTTAGCGAAATCCATTTATTCAAATTCTACTTTCATTATTACAGAACCAAAAATGTTATTGATTCAATGAAACTTCCAAAATTACCCATAAATTTGGATGATTTTCTGGTACTGAGTTCCTTATTTCTGAAATCGAAGCATACTCTGCAATTATGAGATCTTAGATACCTAAATTCAAAGGTGAAAAAAACGTATATACCAATACAAAANTATACACAGGCTAAAGCCTATTAACCCTTTTGCTGCTGGCTCCCTTCTGCAACTAGTACACCCTGTGCAGCTGTGAAAGGAAGGTTAGTTTTTGTTTTTAATAGATAATATCCGATGGTTAAGAATTGATTATTTATTGCCAAGCATTTCAAGAAGTTATTTTTAACCTCAGTCCTTAGTGTATGATGATATCTGCATAAAGATGACCCTAAAAAGCAAATTAAAAGCAGAAATAGTAGATGGAATAAAAATGTGAAGAAATATTTTCTAACCATATTCGAATAAACTTTAATAATGTATGAGGTCAATTCTATGCAATTTTCATACGCTTGAGTTGCAGCTTAATTTAACTACAGTTTCTTAAAAACATGCTAAAAAAGCAATGATGAGTCTCCCCCATAATCCTTTTCTTTTGTTTTTAACAATTTGTTTCCCCTTTTATCCCTGTTTTCAAGGTTTAACATCATAATAGTTGTGTATAAGACAATATTATTCAAGTCCACCTTTGCATTTCTGGTATATATATTCAGAAAATATTATTTTGATAATTCTTTAATTGAGATAAGCTTATCTCCTTTTATTCTTTAACCCATATGCATATGGATTTACTAAACCAGACTTAAGAATATTTTTAGCGAAAAGTATTTTTCTCATTCACAACCAAGAAAACCTTCTATTCACATTGGAATTTCATTCCCATTATATTTATTGATGCTACAGCATATTGTGTAAGACATTTCGTAATCATCCTCCATAATTAATTTCTCAATAATTTCTAATTTTCTCTCCTTCAAACTAGAAACATTGTTGAGCTTATAAAAGATAAACTAATCTGGTTAACAGTAAAAAGAGAAGATAATTTGAATTAATCCTCAATGAGTAAAGCAACTCCTAATAAGTTTCAGGGAAAAATGACTGAGGCCCTGTCCCAACAAAATTACAATCATTCCAAAAAATGGATTTAGAGAGTGGGTGTATTGAAAATAAATTTGATGAATTCACCGCAGCAAAAGGGTTAATTTTATGAATAAACCTTGGTTTTTCTTATGTACTTTACTTAAACAATGTATCAACCATGAATGGTTCAAAGGCATAAGATTAAAAAAAGAGATTATAAATTATTAAAAAACAGGCAGAGAAAAATAACACTTACGTTGTTAAATATCAATCATTTTTTATTCTACAAGAGACCAGATCTCTTCTGAATAAAATTTGATGAGATAAAATATTTACACTGGCGATATTGCAACTTTAATCATGTTTGTATGTACTGATAAGAAAAACTCGTGTGATTATACAGCATAATAATGTCTTGAGGTGTCCTCTCTCTTTTAAGACAGAACTAAGGAATGAAGCTATGATAGAGGAGATTATGAATGATTAAATTATTAAAATTAGTATCAGAAGGTATTGAATATATTAGTAGAAAATACTTTGAAGTAGCTAAATACCAATATGTGGTTGATACCAATGTGTGCCAGATATACAATATGTGACATATTAAGAGGAATAAAATATTCAATATTCAGTTATAATTTATCGAGTAATGATTTTATTATGAAACACCAATCATTCAGAATGTGCTTTGGAAATAAACTGGCAATTTGTATTTATTTTTGTGGTGTGACATTCTAGAATTTCACACCGATGTTTGATATTTATCATATTTATGACAAGAGTACATTGTGCACTGTAACAAAATAGTATTAAATTTGAATAACGGATGATATCTTCATATTCTGGATGAAACTAGACAAAGTCAAGCATGCACATTAATGCTAAATATGCCTCTCCACATTCTTAGGTACTGTACTAAACATATCTTACGTTGTTTTATTGTCTCAGGTATCTGAAATTCAGTTGATACTCAGTTACCTTGTTAACAGATGGTTACAGCCAAAATGTTGTTAGCAACATGTTTTAGAAATTCTATTGGGCAAAAACAGAAAATAGGAGCAGTAATAATATTTCTATGATTTAATAATAGTTTTGTAATGAGTTGGATGCATTTACAAATCATTTACTGGAACAAAGATTTGTAAACATCATGTATGAAACATATGTTCCAAGTTTCATTCTATTTCGCAAAGGATCATTTGATATTACATTTAATTATCTGCCTGTCATGGGCATTTTAATAATTTATCTCAGGACAAATAGGCCATATTTCTTTTATTTTCTCACGTGTTATTTGCTGAATAGATGTCTTACTTGCTCAAGAATGCTGTAAATATCTCTGATGAAGTATTTTGATTCTACTACTCTTGAGACTCAGCTGAATCAGAATATCATGGCAAGAGTTCATTCTTTTAAGTCTTAATTTTGTTTTCATAATCTGGCAAAATTTATATTTTACCATTGTAAAGTACAAGGAATAATTTTTATTGCATAAAGTTATAAATCAGGCTTCCACAGGTTTTAATTTATCTGTATTAGTCCAAATCATGTTTTTGGAGACTTAATATCTCTGAAACCATGATCTTCATGAGATTTAAATGTTCCATAAATATCTATTTCCCCAAATGCTCTTTGAGTCTCGATAGCACTCATTTTCATTCCATGATGCAGTTAACTTTAAATAACCAAATAAATTAATTTCCAAAGTTGAGCACTGAAGTAATTTACTCTGTGATTCATAAATTAGTTGTCTATATCCAATGAAGAGATGTAGAAATTCTAAAAACTACTGTATATGGATTAATAATGCATACATCCTAAATGCAGCTGGAAAGAATAATGCTTCTTAAACATCAATCTTTTATTTTATTTTATGTATATAATTCTTTTTTCTGCATATCTCATACTAAATGAACTCATGTGCATATATTTTTTTAAGAAAGGGCTACTTCTGCCAGTGAATAAACCATTATTATTATTATTTTCTATTGAGGAAAATTTACGTTTGGCAGGATTATTGATGAATATCTTTGGATCATATATAATGCAATCTCTTATATTTTCAAGAAAAATTAGAGTTCTTTAATTTTCATTCCAAGCAATCCACAAAAGTTTTATGCATGAAAGGTACATTACTTTGTACATTATTCCTGTTCTAACTGAACGTGAGCTGTCTTGTAACTTGAAATTAACATTGTGCACCAATACTTTTGCTGTAGGAAACTTCATTTCCAAGTTTTTCTAAGATCTTTTTAAGTTCTCTGTTTGAAGAAGTTCAAAGTTGATGATTTCTTTCATACATAGATAAAATATTTTATGATAGAATGACCACAATGTAAAAAACCTGCATGGATATCCTTTGTTCAGGCCAAAAAAATTTCACCCCTCACTTCTGGATTGCTTATATCCCTTGATGTATAAAACTATTCCCTGGCCCACTTTTATAATATCAATTGTCTGAAATAAAATTATGTAGATATAAATAATGTGTTTGTAATTTAATTGTAATTAAAGTTAGTAACTGAAATTTGCTTACTTATAAGTTCATCTGTAGAAATAAGATTCGTCATCACAGAGGAGAAATGTGTGTATGAAGATGTGCATGCCAATGGTTGTTAATGTATGTATGTGACTTTATGAGTAGGTCTACACCATGTGCTTTAGTGCATGCATGAGTGTAAATTAGTTCATTGTTCAACATTTGGGTGATTGCATGTGTGTCCATGGGAGGAGCCCATGTCACTACTAAGAGAAAACATGATATAAGGCAAATTTTTTAATGAGTGAAGTGTTCTAATACAAGGCTAATTCATGATCCACACATGATACCCTTCTTCATTTACAAAAGTCTCCAGATACTTAAAAAATGTATCCAATGGTTTGGACTTTCCAAAAAAGCATTCCTGAACCAGAGAGGTTTATACTTTTGTATCTGCAAAAATTAATTTCTTTAAAACAAATAATTGAGAGAACATTAGTTCATCAAATCTAATTATCCAAAAATTAGTTCACCATGGTTGAGCAAGTATGCAGATAAAGGAGCACAGTTGCAATCATTACAAGTTTATTTATTTCATACAGAGATTAGGATTCCAAGCAAAGTTGAGGATTTTTTAATGATTAATAGTTTAAGAGAGGAAATTCTATTTATATGACGTAGATAATTTGCAATGTTAATCCTGGTATAAAGTTTATATTATCATAAGTATGCGTGTATAAGCAGTTTGGACATTGAAGCATATTAATTTGCTTGCAGTTTTTAATATTTTTGTTTCCTTTAAACTGTTAGTCTGTATAAGCTCCAACACTTAATGTATAATTCAATGGTTAATTTTACAAGTAACACATCTGATGCAAACTCAGTAACAGTTGAAATGCCTTGAAATAGGATTAGGGTTGAAATTTTATATGCAGAAAGCTATGAGGACTTCACTTGTAAGTTTTATAGGATATGATAAATATGCATTCCAAAACCATTCTCCTCAGGTCCAATGATTTCGCGTAAATATTCCTTGAGTTCACTTATTGTTTTTGGTAGAGCTGGAGTATAGATATGGTCTTTCATGTACATCCAGAGGAAGAATTCTAATCCAGTAAGATCAGGAGACCTTGGAAGCCAAGGAATTGGACCTCTTCATCTGTTGCAACATCTCAGTAACAAGGAGTTCATGGAGAAAGTCATGAGTTCAGTTGGTAGTGGGAATGGGCTCCATCCTGTTGAAATTCTGAATATCACATAGCAGCTATGGCCACAGCCACTTCTCCAGAATAACAAGGTAGGTCATTCTTGTTAAAGTGACCTCAGTAAAGATGAACTCTCCATACATCTACTTCAGGAAATTAATGAACATGATCGAATGCTCATAATTTTGCCTTGCACTCTCTAAAACTCTGTAATTATGCATCTTAACTTTGTTAAACAAGCTTTGAGGCCTAATTTAGAAGAATTTAATTGTTTTGAATCTATTTATCAATTTTATAAAAATTTCAGGTGACTTAGTTTGCCAGTGTGTCTGCTAGTCAACTGCGCTATGAAATATCAATAAAGATATAATCCACTTATGATGCTTCAAGGGAACTGAGTGAAAACTGTAATATAAGCAGGATAGCTTTTTAACCAGGATATGAAAACTTTTTATTTTTTGCTTATTGGAAAACTAAAGGGAAGGCTTTTTTGGCTGTTGAATTTTTATAAAAGCTTTGTACATTAAAAGGAACAGGGTACTTCCTTAGTTTGCTCTCTTTTCCACAGCTGTATGTTGAGTATTTAAATATTCCATGAATTATTGTGTAATACTTGATCCCTTCTCATCTAATTTTTTTGGAAGTTGTCAATTTTCAGAACAAAGACAGCATATTTTGTCACTTCATTTTGGCAATTTTTCACTCTACAAGAAAAAAAATTGTACAAATATATAATGAGGAAATAACAACAAATTTTATAACAGTAGTGAGAGACCATCACAGAGCATGATCTCAACATGACTAAGCTCAACCTTCCATCAAATACTGCACTGCCACATTTGATATCCTTACAACTTTAGGTTTAAGGAAAGAAAACATTACCAGGCAACTTTTTAATCTAATTTTATTCCCTGAGACAAGATTGATAGGAAATAACTTCCTATTTCAGAGCTAGAATTGTATAAAACTGTGTGTTATGTGAAAGGGACTGGGACCAAGGGAAAACCATGTAGTAAGTAGGATAGCATCTGAAGCAGGAGTGTTTTAAATCAGTTCTATTGTATTGTAAGGTATATGTTACAAAATTACCTAACATCTCTGGCTATATCAACTCGAATTTTAAACAACAGCAGATTTCTGTAATGATTTATAATGATGAAGGCAGATTTGTATTCATAAAGCATAAAAAATTTCTGTTATTCCTAAGTAACACCATCATCCTGGTTTAAGACTTTATGCCTTCACATTCTGTATCATGTTTTCTGAGGTGATGGCACTTAACATTTTTTCCTTCTCTTCTGTTGAAATTTTTCAGATGGGTCAGTTTAATAATCTGGTGGGTGAAGCTAAATTCTCTCCCTTCTATCATTTACCTTATGTTATAGATTTCACCTCTGTCATAAACCATCAAAACTGTCCACATTTTCTTTTCTCATGCTACATTCTGCACTTTTGTTGCCCCTCTAATACCATTACAGCTTCCTTCCTTATAGCTTATTCTTAATATCAAATAATTTTTCAGTATGGATATGTGTCACTCATTAGAGACATGTTTACTTTTTGGCCAAGTAAACCAGCCAAGGATAGGCAGTGGTTCTCTTGGAAAGATATCCTAACTCACAAGTGTTAAGTCATAAACATCTTTATGTGGACCTTGGAGTGCAAGTATTTTTCCATTGTTCTACTAGTTTTGATACATAAGATATGAAAACATAAGTAAATATAACAATTCATTTAAGATTTAAAAACAAAAATATCCCTAAGAAACTTTTAAGCCCACTAATATTTGTTGGCAAAGGAATTGTCTTACCACAATAGTGATTAAATGTGTGTTTAGGTGTATTTCACTATTCAGTCAGTATATAACTTCAGCTGTCAAAGCACATTAAAGAATTTTAGCAACAGATGATTAGTTTCAGGGATTAAAAATTTTAAGATAATCTTATCATTGCTAAGATTGCAAGGTATTTGAAATGGCATATTCAGAGGAACTAGCATTTAAATTTTGTATTCATGCTAGGTATTAAATTATCGGAGTTTGGCTGTATATTAGTTACACTATAACAAAAAGAATTTTTTAAAATTTACCCATGAACAATTTTTTTAAGTGAATTAATAGAGTAGTAGTAGTATTGTTAAAAGTGCTTCGACAGCTTAGGTCATTTGGCACTTATGCCCCCACTGGGAATCGAACCCAGGACCGTTTTCACTGAAGTCGAACACGTTGCCCACTTGGCTATCGGGAGCCCTAGAGAGTTAATAGAGTTATTTTCTCAGGAGGAATTGCTGAGCCATTCATATTAAAGATTAGGATTTAAATTTTGCTGGGATAGTTTGATTTTAACCTATTTACATTTAAATGGGTGACACATTCCAATTTACTGTTATGATTTGTGGAAGTTAGTGATGCAGAAGGTAATTTACACTCAATAGTATAATACTCTCAGTACCTTACCTACATAATTTGTCCTTCTTATGACTAAAATCACCTACTATACACTAGTAGCCTAATGATGCACCAAAATCTGCTGAGTGTAGGGGTTAAGGAAAGAGGAGGGATTGTGACAGCAAACAAACCTACTAAATAAGCTGAGTTATGAGTTGAAGTTGAAAGGATGGATAGTCTTATCCTGAACAAAAAGGAGAAAACTATCGTGTGCATCCTTACCAATATACTACTGCTTATTTTTCTTTCTGAAAAGTGCGCTCATACTGAGTGTATGCACTGTGGAAGATCTAATTAAATAATTTAAGTAGTAATGCACATCTTTGTTGACTTAGCAATAGTGAAATTAGCTGTGTAACATGTTTACAGTAAGGAACAAGCTGCTTCCTTAAAGTTCCTACAGTGAGTAGATTTAAACTCTACCTTAAAGCAAGAAACAGGTTGGTTCTCTGCTAGCTACCACCCTTTGGCCTAGCACCATTGGCTTACATTCTTTAGTGAGCCATTCCAAAAAATTGCATCCTGATATTGTTGCATTAGTAGTTTTGCATGTTTTCTCTGACTGCATGTTGCTGATGTACTATTATGTAATTTTTCTCAAAAATAAGTGAAATGTATGCATCAATCTTTGCACAAAGTAATAAAAACCAGGCACTTTGAAACCTGAAATGTTTTGTAATGCTTCTGGTAGTCCAATGTGTAGCAGAATACAGTTTTTAGAGTTTCTGTGTTGTTAGTGTGTTCAAATTACAGTGAATGTAATAAAGATTTAGGAAAACCAGTAAAACAAATGAAAATATGAAGGAATGGATTAATCATTTTTGAGAACTGAAGCCTTGCTGAAATATTCCACACCACTGGAATAATGTATGCCCCTAACAACCTGAACAATTGCATTCATTCATACTTCACTGAGAATAGTGATGTTTTTGGTGAAAATGGTTGACTTTTAAGTGCCATATTTGCTAGATTTTATACCAAAATAAGGCTGAACTGGTACAACTTCTTACCATTGAGGATAAACAGATGAGAGTTACTGAAGGTTCATGAATGACCTCAACTGAAGCATTTTTAGGGAGTATTCCACTTGTGGCAAAGCTCACTGATCTCTGGATTAAGTTCCTTAGTAATTAAGTCTGAGAATATTTATACCGAATGTTAAAGAGTGTATCTAAAAAAATTATATGGACTTTGTCATAGAACTCATTGATGACTTCTTATCATAATGATATTGTTGGCAAATATTGGTATTTTTCCCAAAGAAGTAATGGAGGTGAAAATTTCTATTGAGACTAGAATTCAGGTCTCCCAAATTCCAGGCAGATATCTAAACTAGTCCAAATATCTCAAAGAAGTCTTGCCTCAATTTTGGGAAGTCCAAGTTCCAGACTCATAAGAATTTCACCTCTGTTTATCCTTTGGGTTTTTGAAGTGTATGCCCTCAATATGCAAAGTTAGTTTCCTTTCCTTTTTTGTTGGCATTTTTCCCATTTCCTTTACAGTGAATAATCTAACAATAGCATCTTTCCTCCAGTGGGGGAAACTGCAGTATGACATTGTTCTCTTGTAATGAAGTATCATTCAGTAAATGTATGATATCAATTCACTTGTATTGAATTTGAGCCTGATGATGCCTTTAAAATATCTGCTATGAAGAATTATTAAGTATCAGAAATATCATATATACTCCTTTTCACTAACTTCATTGAAAAAATCCAAGTTCAACATGCAATTGAGAGAGAGATTATCTTTATCAGCTTTTCAATCAATCAATAGCATAACTTAACATGTATTAGAGGTTTAAAAACACTCCGTAAGCCATCTTTCTGCAAATGGAACTCGCACTCAGAGACAAACGGGAAGCTCCAGATTACTGATTTCTGGGAAGGCCCATTGATTGGCCCACTGAACGCCCAATACATAAACATGTATTTTTTCACAGTTCATTGAGATAATCTTTACTGATTATCACTGAACAAAAACTATTTTAATGATTTTTTATGTACGGTTAACTTCCAATTATCCATTTTGCAGATTATCCATTCATAATATTTTACTCTTTGTCAATATGTTCCTTTTTTCTTTTCATTTATGCTCATAAAACACAAGTATTTTTGTGTTTCAATGCAAGTAGGACTTAAATAGGACCTTTCCTATGGATCAGTAGGAATACAACTGCAAAAACGTTATTACTGGTACAACTGGTTTTTGTGAGATAATTCTTTGAAGATGGAAGTAAAGATAGCTGTATTTTTGGGAAACAAACTGAGAATAGAATGGTAGATGAAAACTATGCTACTGAAAAGTATCTTTCTTTTCCTATTGTAATTTAACTAATATAACATTAAATGAACTTCTGTAACAATTAATTAATGAAAATGCATGCTAGGGCCCTGAACTTTTCAAATTTCATTATCGTGTGATTAACTTCCCAGTCATTTACTCTGAGGCTCTCAGAAAAAACAGGGAGAATACTAATATAGTTTGTATATTAAAATCACACTGTCTTGATTTTCTGCTTTAGGTATATGAGGCACATTTCATTAAATTCAAACTGACCATTTTAGGAAAAGTCCTCCAACATTAACACTAAAACTTTTGGATCAAGCAAACCCTCTAAAACCACTGACAGTACAAAAATTGCCCATTAGTAATTTCAAGTGTTTTGTGATTGCTTGACAGTTACATCTATGAATCAGTTATTTTTACAAGAAGAGACTTTAAACTGTCATAAAGCATATTTATATTTGTCATTATTTGTTTTTGTTACAGTCTGGAAAGTTAGAAAACTTGCAGATTGAAATAAAGAAGAATAAAGTAGATGTGTTAGATTTAAGTGAAGTAAGGTGGAAAGACTTGCAGAAGTCACAGTATTTTATTCAGGAATTAAAAATAGAGTAGGAGTAGTGGTATAGAGAAAAATTACCAGAAGGTTAAATACAGAGATCAAAGAATGTTAGTCTTAATAATAGGAATGACACCAAGGGACTTAGTGATAGTTTAAGTTCCTATGGTCAATATGAAATTGAATATGTATAACTTACGAAAGAAAAAAAAGCATAAAGAATAGAAAAATACAGTAGAATAGTTAGGGATGTCTAGGATGCAGTTGTGAGAGAGGGAGAAGAAGGAAGAGTGGTCTGAAAATATAGATTGGGAAAAAGAAATGAATTGGTTCAAGATTGGTTGAATTTTGTAAGGACAGAAAATATTTATAACCAACACATGGTTTAAAAATCACAATAGGAGATATGCATGGATATCCCCGGGAAATAGAGCTTGTTATCAAGTAGGCTTACGAGTGCATATAGAAATATATAGAACATAGAAATAGACTAGAATTGCCAGCTATCCTGTATTGATGATAACTGAGATAAAAATAACATTAAAGAAAATTGAAAAGGCAAATATAGTGAGGAAATGTAAATTTGACAATACTGATTATTTGGGGAAAGAAAAGGTGGGTGAATGATTAACAAAGGAAATTGTTAAAGATGAGGGAGAAAATGGAAAGCTGACTTGGAAAAGAATAAGGAATTCTTTGATTAGAACAGCTTAGCAAATATAGAGAACTATGAAGGTTGCAGAGAGAAAACACCACAAATAATGACAGAGATGCTGAAGAAAATGGAAAAAGGAAGGCAATATAAAACGGAAAATAGGGAAAATACTGGGGCAGCATATCATAAGCTAAACAATGAACTAAGAAGAGAAACATCTAATGATAATTAAAAATGGTTGAAAGAGGAATGTAGTGATATTGTCTAGAAAGGAAAAGACAGTATGATTTAATGAATAAAAATCCAAGAAATTTTACAGAAGTGAACAAAAGTAGAAGAAACTTTAGAGTGATTGCAGAAAAAGATGGGAAATTGTTAAATGAAGGAGGAATAGTAAGGAAAAGTTGGAAAAAGTGTATAGAAGCTAGGTATATAGAGCATGTGAGAAACTGAAGGATATTGTCATAAAAGAAGAAATTCAGATGACAGATGAGGAGAAAGTTTCCAAAATACTTCAATTTGAAATATAGCAACTAATTAACGATTTTCAAATCGGTAAATCAACAGGAATAGATACGAATCCTTCAAATATTTAGAATTCATAGAATAATTAAAATATTTAGAAAATAATGGTATTAAGGAAATAGCTCATGATTGTAACATAAACATAGCTGGAATGATATTCCTCTGGAATGTTCCCTTTATTGAAGTACTTAGATATGAACCTATAAATGAATATTTCTACCTCATGGATTTGATAAATTGAACTACAAGTAACAGATCATCTACAGTAGAATTATCATACTCTGCACCTTTTCATCCAAAAAGCATTTTTTTCTCTAAGATTCCATTCTACAAATTTTACCTCCAAATATTCCTCTTGTTTTTCATTTACCAGTGGACCTCTGGAAGTCATTAGCTATATGATAGATGTCCAATATCCTCTAGCTAGGTTGTCATCCCTTTGTTAGTTAGAATCTCATTTCTTTATAATGATGAATCTTTTTCTTGTTTCCTTGATTTCATCCTTAACCTAAGACCTCTATAAATAATCCTTCTGATGCATCTTTTCAAACATCTCTGAACTGTGATGATTAGGATGTTTTGGAATTCAGGGTTTTTTATGGTTTTACATAGTTTGGCAGAATACACTGATCAAACAATTTCCTTTTCAGGTACATAAGGATGATTGACTTCAACATGTAAGCATTCCTTCCAAAAGTATTTCCTCCCAACTTATTTGTTGTGTTGATTTCTTCCACTATTAGTATGTCTGTCTGTCCGTAGATGGGCTCTCCAATTAATTTATTTCATAAAATAATCCATAATTAAGAAACCAAGGAAGCACTTTGAAAGCTATTAATGCAACCTAAAAGCACACCATGAAATTCACATAAAACATGATAAAATAACCAATTTGCATGCACATCGGTAGCTTGAAAAAGATTTGTTATGCTGTGTGTTTCATATCTCTTAGAATATAAACTGTGCGGTCACATACTGATGGTAATTTTTCTTAATTCATCTGCTTCGGTAAATGTGAAAAAACCTAAGACAGTTTTAATCGATTTCTCAAAGACATGAGTCAATATATTACAGTTTCTTTAAAAACTACAAAGGATTTCACTCCTTTTTAGTAGGGTTAGTTTATAGCCAGCCCACTGTGTTCAGCTACATGTCTCCTCTGTCATTTTGAATTCCTTGATAGCTATAGCCATGGGAAATGAGGCAATTTACTTCACAAACAAAAAAGCAAAACCTTTTTCCCATAAGAATCAGCTAAAATCAGTTATGAAAACTGAACAGAAAGATAATCAAATGTACACATATCTGCAGAAAAAGCATGCGTAGATATATACTTTTCATATGAAGAGCAACTGAGAACCTATATTCAGTCAAAAATATAAAATAGCTTATTTTCAGAGGTAGAGACTTCAGTTCTGAACAACTTTTCAGCTCCAAGTAAACCTCTTGATTTTCCAATCTAGGTAATGCTTGGTTCCATTCCATCCTCTGTTTATCTCTTTCATCATACAATTTCTCTTCAAAATTTTTGACTTAGTTTTCCAGTGCTCTCTGGAATGACACCAAATTAGTGTTTCCATAACTTGATACATTCTAAGATGACATTTGTATTTTCCACTCTATTATTCCAACAATGTGCTTGTTAAATCTACGAATTGTTTTTCATTGATAATATCTAATGGTAATTAATTGTTTCTAGTTATAAGTTTTATTCAAGTTGTACAATCAGTTTCATATTCGAATGTATGCATAATGACTACTGATACATCATTAATTTAATGTGAAATGAGTCCTTGGGAAAGAATAGTACTTCAGCTTGTCACTTGCTCAAATAATAATTATCCAGCTCAAGTATATCATTTATTATTACTTCTACCTAACCAAAATTGTGCTTCAATGAACTCTCCATTGTTACCTATAAAAAGAGTATTTTTTCACTTCTCAATTCTGCTTTTTAAAATGGTAGGTGTTATTCTCCACGTGAAAGTTTTACAGCTAACATTCTTTCTGTAGAATATATTTGTTTTTTGTTTTCACAGGTTTTTTGTTTTCAGTTTTCTTCTCAATCAGGTATAACAATTTTTTACTCAAACTGAAGTTTACACTTTTTTGACAATTATATATATATGGTCTTTCACAGATTTTATTTCCCCTTGCCTCATTTTCATTTTTCCTTTTCAACAGCACTTTATCATCTGCTATCTTTGATAGGTATACCCAGCTCTTCCACAAGCTCCATTTAAATTGTGATTAATTCAATCTCTTCTCTATTCAGCAATCTCATTTTTCATATCTATATTTTTAAACTAGTTGAACCCTTTTAACAATTTCTGATCAAAATTAACATTGCTTCTTCAGGGTTTGAAATAACTGATAATATTTAGTATTTATTTAAGAACCTCATATTTATTTCAACAA
>KZ308248.1:1169804-1190016 GCA_000376725.2 Ladona fulva | reverse complement strand
ACAGAGCTGTGCCGCTGGTTTTTGGGCGCTAGTAAGTGGTGGTTACAAAAAAGAGTTTAAGTTCAGTTTCTAAAACTCGCTTTATTTAACTTATTTTGAAGATTACAGCCTTTGAAGTAGGCGTTTCTGGAGTTTTCTTTATTTCATGTCAATTCTTCTGTTTCAACGGAACTTCAGCCGTTTTAGATCGTTTTTGGAATCATCGATGAAGTTCGCGTAACTCAAATTATTTTTGATAAACGATCTATTAATAAGATGAGCCTTTAATTGTAAATAAAATTTTAAAATCTTGCTTTCAGTTTTATTATTGTATTATTTTACTGTATTTCCCCACGCATCTTGATTTTAGAACCCGAAAATTGGAATTGATTGCCGGCTTTCACCCGATCTTCGCGACCGTTAAATAAGACGCAACCAATTTTTGACTAGGAATATTTAAAGAAAAACTGCGTCTTATGCATGGGGAGAAGCGGTAAATAAGGAGATAGTTTGCCATCTGAAATTCATAACGAAAGGAAAAAAAAGTACGGTTTCTGGAAGCGCTGTAATGATAACGCTAAAAATTACCGCTCTAGTACTGCCCTAGATTTTTTTCTTATTTTTTCGTTAATTTTACATTTTAATTCTAAAATCATCAAAAACTGGAGGGAAAAATAAAATAACGCCAAGGAATTGGAGGACGACTAGTAAAAAAAATTGAGAAAAAAAAAGGAACGTGCTGGGATCGAATCAGCCTTACCGCTATTATAAGTCCAAATCTTATGTAGCATAGCTACGAAGCCAACAGATTTAATTGAAGTCATTCATACTTTCGTATTCACCTTCATTACCCTAAACTTCCCCTTTACTGGTACATGCAGCGCCACCATAACCTTGCGGGATTTTATTGTATTTTTTGAAGGCCGAATCCAGAATTTGGGGGTCGTACAAGGTCAAAATGACCAATTTTAACCCTTTTTTCAAAAACTCGTGAATTCGCTCCGCGAACTTAACCCTTTGAGCACAACTTAACCCTTTGGTCCCAATTTAACCCTTTCCTGAAATCGAAAGTATCTGACGTCATAGACGCACGACGTCAGGAAAGACGTCATCGTGACGCACGGATTGGGCGCCAATTCGAATTCTCCATATTTATATTTTACTTTGAATTCTAGTTTCCAAAATCTCGCCATTTTGGATTCAATTTTCATTTTTGAGCTACTGAAACGCCATTTACCGCTTTAAAAAAAGACTATCGTTGTAATTTTTATACCCAGCATACACTTCGTCTCAATAACGCGGTTTTTGTAAATCGATAAGTGAAATTAGTTAATTCGGATTTTAGTTAAAAAAACACTATCTTCAATTGTCAATTTAATTCCTACAGCGACAATTACGACGAACGGCGTCATATTAATAGTTAAAAGGTATTTTTTCCGCAAATTGTCCATTTTCTTGGGTAAATATTTAATTTCAACGTTTAATAGTTTGGTTTCGCGAAATTTTTAAGTTCTCATCTATCACGGCGTTTTAATTTTTTCTTCGATGAATTTCCTAATGTTTAGCATACGGAGAGGAAGACATTTTTCCTTTCTAAATTAGAACCCAAAATTACACTTCTGATTTTTATTCATAGTATACAGTAATCAATTTAATTACACACTAATACAGCAATTTTATACAATAATATACATTTAAAATTTAATAGTATACAGCTTTTGGATTATAACAATGAAATATTTTTGATATCTTCAATAAACTTTATAAACTAAACACTGATTGAGAGAGAAAAAAATCGTACTATATAGTAAATTGGATTTCCTTATCCTGGCGTAGGATTCATTTCTGCTCCCGCGATTTGGTAATGCGGCACCAGGCTCTTGCAATCACCAATCTCTTCCACAGTCGTGATCCTAAATCAAAATAACTAGGACAAACACCATAAAGGAAGATTTTCTTAGCTTACCCTCTCTGTACGTACTGCAAGATCACCTACTGCATTTACCTGCGTATAGGAAATAATTTCTAAGGTATTTCTAACAACTTAAGAATTGGTTTATAGAGCATAATTTCATCACACAGTTCAGATTACTTAATATTTTGCCTTAATAGCAGTTGATCTAGCAAATTAATTTTATAAAATTTATGATTTCCTTTTCTTTGAGATTTTCTAATATTTCAGATTGCATTTTTAGTATTTCACAAGTTAAAATGTATCTTAAAATAATGTAGTATTTTAAAATATTTTCAAATACGTCCTTTATGTCCGATTCCGGAAGAATTCATAGCTACATGCGCAATTCATTCACCTGACGCTGTGACATGAAGATGTAAATAGCAATAGGCATATGCCATTGTTGGTGCTACATGACGAACTGAGTAGGCCACTGAGCGGATGAGACACCTAGAAAGAAAAGTTAACAATTAGTAATTAGGTTAAATAGAAGCTATAATGATAATAATAGTGTGAAGTTTTTATTTAAGTTAGAGATGCGAAGATTAAGTACCATTGGCCAAAACAACTATCGCTGGACGGGTAAACATTTGAATGGAGGAAGATTGATCACCAAATATTGTACGAGATACAGCAACGTAACTGACGTTAAAGATTGCGTCATATGAGCACGCATCCTGAATGGATGAGAGGCTGGAGGAGTTAGAAAGAAAATAAACCGAATACAAAAAGAGCAGTCGATCGCACGAAAATGGAAAGACAGCGCAAGATGACATACGATACGATAAGTTACATTACGATATGTAACGTGACCAAATACCTAAACTGAGTTAAGAGGAATTTTAATTTGTTTTCCTTTGTAAAAATCTATGGTCTGGTGGGTTGTATGTATAAATTGGCAAGCAATTCAACAATTTGGCAGAATTTTAATAAAGTAATTTAAATCAGTAGTCCACTAAGGCCCGCCGCATATTTTCTTAGGCGCGCCAAGATATTAAAGTAAATCAATGATAAAATCATTAGGAAATGTATGATTCGTTCTTTTGGCCAAGATAATTTAATTTCCTTCGCTTATTAAATACTATTACTTAACGAAAATAATAATGAATAGATATCTACTGGATAATCAATCCGAGAATGATATAATATTCGAAATTTACACATATTAATTAATATATCGTTTAGTATGTGCTTGAAATATACATGCGTGACTGCGACCCACACACCGAGTAATTTGCTATCTGGCGCGTCGAGTTAAAACTTTGAGCAATGATATAAGTTAATTAGTATTAGATGAAATTATTTTTTAATTTATCTTGAAATATTTCTTACAATATATCTCACGAAATTTCTCACTATAATAAGATTGTAAGTAATTTTTTATGGTGCTAAACATTTTAATGTGAGCAATGTATTTAAAAAAATTTTATACTCGTACTCCTAGCTTATAAGTTAATAATGAATAGGATAAACATTTTTTGCTAAAGATTGCACAGAGTTCTAAACCTAACTTGAATGTCAGTAGACGAAGGAAAAGTTAATGGCTTAGCAACTAAAAATATGAGAATGGCGGGAAGTGATAAATAAAATGTTCGCTTCGAGTTATGGACCCTTACTTGAGTAAATAAAGTAAATTCAAATAATTAGGTAAATTCTGCTTATCAGTCAAGAAATAAAGTTACGGGAACCTCTTTAAAGAGATCTCCTTTGGATTAAGCACGAAATAAAGGTACAATCTATGCTTCTCAAACGGCGAGGGATCAAGTTTAGCCACATATTTCTCGACATATTAAGTAAAACGTAGAAATCTTATACTTCTCACAATAATAACAAGACAAATTAAGCAGAGAAAGTCATCATGAAGGCCAATTTAAAGACAGAGGTGCTACTTCGTTAAATTGCTTACGGCTGAAACAGGTTCGATGTTATGTATATTTCAACTATTTTAAGAAGTGAGCGTCGGATGAACCAGGAGCAAATAAAGGAAAAAAATCCTAAAACGAGTGATCGGACGTTTACTCGAGGACAAGCACAAGATCTATGAAAGAGCATGAGAAATTTCATCGTTCATACTACAAACACTGAACATATGGCAAAGGTTCATTAAAATATAATTACTCTGCTGTTAGTAAATATCGCGAAAGGAAAACAAGGTTTGCAGTTTCTCATTATTTTCCCAGGATATCTCATTCCAGATAACTCTATCTTAGTTCCCTTATATTCTCGTAAGTACATCTTTTAGGCATATCATTCACCTAAGAAAATCAACCTTCTCCCGTGAATACCACCCACTGATTTCCTTTATTTGTTAAAAACAACTCTAGACGTTAACATATGAATAATGAAATAACATCCTAATCTTCCATAACAGTAGTTAAAACTAACTTCATTCCAGGTGTAACAAACCATCTCGAATACCTCAAAGTATTTCGGCGGAAAATAATGGACAGGAATTTCTTCCGTTCTACCTCTCTCATACATTCAGTAGGTTTGCTAACCTTATTCCACACATTTTTACCTCCATATCTTGTCATCAACTCAAATTCCGCTACGCCGAGGCAGTTTTCCGGGTGGACGTTCCTCACAACGGACCTTTTCTCGAGTTCCCATTACACCTAAATGAACGAAGTCCCCTTCACACAGTTGTAGCAAGGCTAGGTACACACTTCGACCTTAAAACAAAATTGATGATTATTTCATGATCCAGTTATTAGTCATAATAAAATACGTTTATATTATAAAACCATAAGTAATGCCATTAAACAAACCTTAGTCAAATGGAGCCAACTTCAAGCAGGTGTCATCTGGAAAAATTGTATCTTTAAATAAGTCACCCTATGATGCGAAAGAGAACAAAACGTTACCAGTTAGGAAAAATTAATTTCATAGGCTTAAAGGCTGCTCGATTTCAACAGATTCTGTACCCCTATTCTTCGGTCCTTCGTCGATGCTCGTAATGTATCAAATAATCATATCCATTTTGCTTACCTTTGCCGCTGCGGAACACACAAAACGTTTAATAATTTTTCTGGTCTGCAACTCTCTCTCAACAAACACTGGATCCTTTCTGTTCGCAAGGACGACAAAATTTAAAGACTTTGCAACAACTTCCTCGACCAAATTATCTTGGAACAAAATGCCTTCTTGAATAAAAAACTGGTTTTAGAATCAGTGGAAATACTTACGTACGTAAGAATTTTCGTTATCCATTGCTTTCATAAGCTTCCTTAATGTAACCGTTTTACAGCAACCACGAGGCACTTATTCAACTCGCGTAAACCTCGTCCAACCTCTTCCGTAGACAATACCCACAATGCAATGAATGGCACTCGCCGGCAACCCTGCAACAGCTCCCTCTGTGTGTGGAAAGCAATGACATGATCTGCACAGTATAGAAAAAAGCAGGCGGAAAGACCGAAATTGATTTTTAGAGTGAAGACTTGACAATTCGCACAGTCATTTAGAATGGAATGAATTTTGTTCTCCCGTGTATTATTTATTAACGCCGAGATGCAACACAACTTCAAATGAGTAAAGGGTTGGGTCCATGGACGAGTTCGCAAGGAGGCGGGAGAGGAAAGAAAAAGATAACAGGCCCTCCATCCTCTGCCAAAACATAGCTGCAGTTGAAGCAGCATATGAACAACTACTGTCCGTAAATGAATTTTTTGTGTTAGCGAAGATTATTTACATCATTTTACCATAAAAATTAGTTACATTCCGGAATTTGTGCAAGCAATAGACAATATGATAAACATCTGCCAACTTCGAAGCAATAGCTTCGATTGAAATAGGAGATAAACCGATGTGACGGCAAGGGTGAAGGGAATACGAATTTGTGTTGCAAATTTACAGACAAATACCAGTATCAACTAGTACGCATCGATAATGTACGATAATATTACCACAGAAACGATGCATAAAACTGCAATCTTTAAACTTCGACAGTTATGCAGAACGAGTGGTATTCAAAAAGTAAGTTATACTTTTCTCTTAAGAGAGGGGGATAATGCCCAAGAATAGTGGAGCTGGTGCAAAATACTGTATATAAAGGAAATGCCACGATAAAAAGCTCCACCATTCTTGGGCAATTTTATTATTTTGTGGGAGGAAAGTGTAACTTAATTTTTTATCACCGCTCGTATCTTTTACTCCTTCAAACCCATTTCCATTACTCAGGGGTTAAATTTGTCTTCTTCCTGCTTCTTTAATTCATGCCCTCTCTCAAGTACTACTCCATTCTTTAAACTAATTATCACTGGATTGTTGTCTCTTCGTCACGTTCGTCCTTGTCTGTCACGCGTGAGCCTGCCGCGGCGTCACCGTCTTACAACATCCTGATACCACTTAGACAACTGAAGCGGAACCTCTGCAGGGGTCGAAGAACTCGTCGCATCTTGTAGCCAACCCGGACTCCAATTTCCGTAAGGGATAACTTAGGTGGAGGAATTGGGCATAGATGGGATTTCACACAATTCTTGTGCTTAATCAACAGCCTAACTTCATGCAATGCTACAATTTCGTATTAAAATAATTTGAGTGTTAAACTTGTATCTGTCCTTCATTATCCTTAACAGCATATTTAAAGACTGTCTCCCAGTGGGTGTTTCCATATTCAAATGACAATCAAAATCAATTTTTGCGCTTTCCCTCTTTTCAGCAACATCTTTTTGGTAATCTTTTTTGGTCATCTCTCCACCTATTTATTGGCATTCTATTGGTCTTAATCTATACCTAACTGGTTATATTTCGTTGAAGTGACCTCTGCTTCACTCTTGCACATTCATTTCATGCCCTATCTCAAGTACTACCCCATTCTCTAAGTGACTTATCACTGGATTGATGTCTCTACGTCACCTTCGTTCTTTACCTGTCACGCTTCAGTATGCCCCGGCGTAGGGTTTCACACGTTCATAGAAGTTACGTACATACATTGATTGAGCTTAAGAATCGTGTGAAATCCTTTTTAAGCCCAATTCCTCCACCTAAGACATCTCTAGCGGAAATAATTGTCCGGAGTGGCTACAAAATGCGACGAGTTCTTCGATTCCTGCTGAGGCTACGCTTCAATTGTCTAAGTGGTATCCAGATGTTGTAAGCCAAGTCTTCTGACGGCGGACCGCCATGACATGCTCACATGTGACAGACAAGGACGAGGACAAAATCACTGATTTTAACACTCTTTCAAAAATCCTGAAGTCGCTTAGTAAACTTAACCTTTTGAGCCCAACTCCACCATTTGTTAAGCCTTTGGCCCCAACTTAACCCTTTCATGAAGTCGAAAGTATTTTAGGTAATTGTGACGTTTTCTGACGCACGGGTTGCGCGCTAATACGGAGTTTTCCATATTTTTGCAATTCTAGTTCCCGAAATCAGGCCATTTTAGATTTATTTTTCCCTTTCGACCAGCTGAAGGCCTGCCGTGGGTAGGAATCTTCGTTATTCATTGCTTTCGTAAATTTTATTAATGTGTCTGTTTTACGGTGACCACGAGGCACAGCCACTAATTCAACTTACGTAGACCTCTTCTTCGGACAATACCGACAATGCAACGAAGGGAATTCTCCTTCAACAGCACACCCTATTTGTCGAGAGCAACGATATGATTCGCTCATTGTGCAGTGGGTTAGAATCGGAAAAGCTGGCGAAGGGGCCATATTTAGTTTTTAGAGTGAAAGCCTTGAAAATTCGCACGTTTATTTAGAATGAATTGAATTTTGTTCTTCCGTGTCTAATTTTATCTTGATTTATTTATATCATCACGTCTTTTCCTTCTTCCTTCCCGATCTCCCGCATCTCCTGCTATGCTCTTTGCAAGCTTGGGTAACACATGAGGGTGTATTCTGTAATGTGTCCATCACCTAATTGAGGTTTGGTCTATCGAAGAGCTTGCAAGGAGGCGAGAGTGGGAAGAAAAAGATAACAGACACACAATCCACTGCCAAGCAGAGTTGCAGTTGACACAGCAACTGAAAAACTACTGTCCATACATTAATTTTTTATGTAAATGCCGAGAATTTTTACATCACTTTACTATAAAAATTGCTAATATTCCGGAATTTGCGCTAGTAATGAACAAAACTGCAAAGGTCTGCCAACGTCGATACAATAACTTCGATTGAAATTAAAGTTTAACCTATGTGACCATAACCAAGGATGTCAGAAATAAGAATTTGAGTTGCAAATTTACCGACAAATACCAGTATCAACTAGTACGCATCGAATAAATATGATAATATATAATATGTATGATAATATTACCACGGAGACGATGTATAAAAACTGCAATCTATCTTCTACAGTAATACCGAACGTGGGGTATTCAAAAGGTAAGTTACACTTTCCTCCCAAGAGAGAGTGATATGTCGCGGCAGATGGCCGCTCCGGGCGGGAAGGCCCAAAAAGGGAACAAAGGGCCGCTGAGGGAAATTCCCGAGGGTCAGGGAACCCTTGGCTTGGGCGGGATTTCCCGAAAACGGAAAAACCCAAGCTAACGGAACCGGCAAGGGATCTGGGAGAAACGGCGTCGCTTGGCAGTTGTGTGGAGGGCGAGGAGAGAGACGGTGCCGGAGCGTGTATTGCGATATTGTGTTGTAGTCAGAATTAAAGTCTATCTTCTGTTACCTGGACTTCTCAATCAAGCCCCCAGGGCAAGAACCCACCCCCTCGAGGACCTGGGCCCTCGCGAGTATTAGCCCAGGTGGTGGCAGCGTATCGCTACCCTACCGCCTTCGCGGTTGCGACAGATATTTCCCAACGATAGTGGAGCTGGTTCAAAACATTTTTGATAATGAAATGCCACGATAACAGGCTCTGAATCTCTACAGTTCAATACAACAGCTCCACTGTTCTTGGGCAACTTTACCATCTTGTTGGAGCAAAATGCAAATTAATTTCCTTATCATAACTACTAATATAAATACACTAGAATAAAAAAAAACTTCAAGCACCAATATCTATCTCAGTTTCAACCCAATGTACTCCCTTCCAGAATATCTCGTCCCATTATTACCCACAACACGTCAAAATCATCCGTTACTCTTTCAAACATTTCCATTACTCAGGGGATAAATTTGTCTTCTTCCTGCTTCTTTAATTCATGCCCTCTCTCAAGTACTACTTCATTCTTTAAACTACTTATCACAGTATTGTTGTCTCTTCGTCACGCTCGTCCTGCTCTGTCACGCGTGGACCTGCCAAGGCGTCGCCGTCTTTAGAGGTCCCGTCTCACAACATCTGGATCTGGATACCACTTAAATTATTGTCGCGGAGCCTCTGCAGGGGTCGAAGAACTCGTCGCATTTTGTGCCACTTTTGAATAATTTTGTATTAATTCGTAAGAAAATTTAACAATTTTCTATAATTTGAATGATTTAAATCAGTAGTCCACTGACTACGGCCCGCCGAATATTTCATTCGGTGCGCCAAGACGTTTAAGTAAACCATAATGATTAAATCATTAGGACTTCTAATTTGTTTTATTGGCTATGATAATTCGGTTTCCTTCGCTTAAAAGTAACTGCGGCCCGCCCACCTTCGAGTAATATCCTATCTGGCCAGTCTAGTAAAAAGTTTGTGCAGCAATGATGTGATTTAGGAATTCGATGCTAGTAATTTTTTAAATCAATCTTGAAATCTTTCAATTGGTGTATCTCCGGAAAATTCACACAATAACGATATCGAAAGTAATTTTTTGTTATACTAAACACTTAAAAGTAAGCAATTTATTTTGAAAAATGTTAAACTCGTACTTACGGATTATAATTTTATAATAAATAGGATAAACATTTTTGGTTACAAACCGTCCCGAGGACTAAACCTTGCTTGAATTTCGGTAGAAGAAGGGATAGTTTATGGCTTAGAAACTAAAGATATGAGAATAGCGTGAAGTGATAAATAAAATGTTCGCTTCGAGTTGTGGTCCGTCATTTCAGCAAATAAAGTAAATTCGAATGATAAGGTAAATTATGATTTTCAATTAAGATATAAAATTACGGGAAGATCTGTAAGGAGATCTCCTTTGGATTAAGTACGAAAGAAACCATCGAACCTAAGCTTCTCATAAAGAACGAGGGATTATGTTTAGCCGCCTCTGTTTCAACATATCAACCGAAAAGTAGAAATTTTAAACATCTCACGGAAATGAAGTGAACAAGACAAACTAAACCGAGAAATTCATCAACGCTGCCACCAGACTATAACTGTGGCAGTAAATAAACAGATAAGAGTTTTTGTTCATGGTTTGGGCAGCTGTGCTTGGATAAATCGTAGAGTGGTGAAAAACTTCATCCAAGTGATGAACTTTGGAGAGCTAAATTTGATTTGATTAATTGTGTATGTTGTATTATTATTGTATGATTGACAAGAGTTTTAGTGTATTCGACAGCGTCATTGTTTTGTGTTGTATTTTTAGGTGAGGGTGGAAATTAATTTGTCCAAATCTTACCACCGGAACATTGTTCTATTTGTAAGATTATCTAAATAAATAAATAAAGACCGATTAAAAAAAGAGGTGATACTACGTGAAACTGCTTACGCCTGAAACAGGTTCGATGTTATGTATATTTCAACTGCTTTAAGAAGTGAGCGTTGGATGAACCAGGAGCAAATATAGGGAAAAAAATCCTAAAACGAGTGATCGGACGTTTACTCGAGGACAAGCACAAGATCTATGAAAGAGCATGAAAAATGTCATCGTGCATGCTACAAACACTGAACATATGGCAAAGGCTCATTTAAACATGATTACTCTGCTGCTAGTAAATATCGCACGAGGAAAACAAGGTTTGCAGTATTTCATTATTTTCCCAGGATATATCATTCCAGATGACTTTTCCTTGGTTCCCTTATATTCTCTTAAGTATGTGCATCTTTTAGGCATATCACTCGCCTAAGGAAACCAGCCTTGCTCACCCATGAATACCACCCACTGATTTCCTTTATTTGTTAATAACTACGCTGGAAATTTAGCACATGGATAATGAAATACCATACTAATCTTCCATAGTTAAATTTCATTTCATCTCAGATATAACAAACCATCTCGAATACCTCGATATCTTTCGGCGGAAAATTATTGTCAGCAATTCCTTTAGTCGTACCTCTATATCACTTCAGTAGGTTTGTTGACCTTCCTCTATACCCTGCCACCAGCTCTTCTAAATAAGAATCGTGTGTAACTCTACGTAGCGGCATTTGACGCGTGACAGATAAGAAAGGTCGTGACGGAGAGACAACAATCCAGTGATAAGTAACTTAGAGAATGGTGTAGTAGCTGAGATAGGGCATGAATTGAAGAAGCAGAGATCTTGAAATATGACCATTTTTATGTGTAAAGAATGTACATAGTAAGTCCAACGTAATGCCGAGTAATAGCTGAAGAGATGGCCCAAAGAAATGATTACCAAAGCAAATATGTTAGTGGAAATAGGGAAAACACAAAAATTAATTTTCAATGTCCATTAAAGATGGAAAAACTCACTGAGTGACAGTCTTTAAATATGCTACTAAGGATGTTCAAGATCAGAAAAAAGTTTAACACTCAAAGTATTGTTATACGAAATTGTTGCATTGCATGAAGTATCATGATAGTTGCAAAAACAATTTTAAATATTGCTTGTAAATGCAGTAAAATATACAGGTATATATTTTCAAGAATCACAATGAATGAAAAGTAAAAGATTTCACAGATAGTGTGCAACTTTGATTTGAAATCCAAACCCGTTTACAGAACTTACATAAGGGCTATCCATACATAAGATGAAGGTAATTGAATTCCAGCTATATTGAACATTAATCATAATTGAGAGATAGACCAGTGAATCAAACATCAATTAATGTGTCCTCTGCTACACGCAGTCCTAAGAAAAGCGCAAGAATTAAAGGAGAGATTATTCTGTCGAGGTAGTTCATTTGGTTAGAGCAACTACCTGGGTAGAGGGAGAACTGGGTCCAAGCTCTGGCTACATCAGACTTTTTTCGTTCCCTCATTAACTGGGTTAGATGTTTAGGTTGCTTAAAATTTATGAAGGACAAAGTTTAACTTCAATAATTTACTCTGATTTTTAGTAAACAAATATGGTTTTTTTATGCTTAGTAATTGTTGGACCGCTTTCGCACTTAGAAATGGTTCCTCTCCGTGATAAAACGGCAGAGACACTTGCGGCACTCTTTTTTTTATTTATGCGGCTCATGTAACCAATCAAAGGAAATCTCGAATTTGTTAGCTTAGCTGCTCATATTGCAGAAAAATTGAGAATTTGAGGACATTCACAAATCCTCCGGAGAGCAATTGGATGGTTAAAATGGTATAGGTACAGAACCATTTTCTTGATGCCAAGTCATTATGAGAACAGTGAACAAAATTACTGGGATGAACACCCTACGCCGTGACAGCCTATAATACTAACCGCTGCGCTAGTCTCAAACATACACCGTACGAGGTTATATACGGTTACGAAACGAGGTCGCCAATTAATTGTTTCAAGCGAAGGAAAGGGGCTGGAGTGATAATTATCTCCTCATCTGAAGAGTTAATGGAACATAGGAAGTATCCTTGAAACCAGTAAGAGAACGCAGGAGCAGTGGACGCCACATTACGATAAAGGAAGTAGGGAAACTTCTTGTACTCCAGGATTTTGTTTATTGAGCAGCCCGTGTCTAAAGCCCGGTAGCGAAAGGAAACTTCATTGACCATGGAAGGGGCATTATGAGGTTCCTTAAGTAACGTACATTCCTTTGCAGCTTCCATTTCGCACATTGAGCACAAGTATCGTGTAAAACCCTATCTATGCCCAATTCCTCCACCTAAGGCTCTGGCGGAAGAGAGTGTCCGACGCGGCCTTGAAAGACGAAGAGGCCATCGACTCCTGCAGAAGACTCCCATCGCTGCGTGTTATCCAGACGTTTGTGAGCGAGATCTCCGACAACGGAGACGCCGCGGAATAACGCGTGACTAACAAGGACGAACGTGACAAAGTGTAAAAGATACATTTTTCAGTGTAGCTGTGAACTGTTTAATCTCTAAGTAATTAGTCTGAATATAACTCAACTTAGCTATTTTAATTAGTCATGAATTTTTAAAATTTCTGGTTTATCTTTTGTCACCTTTATTCAGGTTTTCATTGATCATCCTTTCAAATATGTTATCTTTCAGGGTGTCCATTTCCCAATCAATCCACTATCTTTACTTTTACTTAAAATGAAATACTTTGCTTGATCCTTTAAGGTGCTTGTACTTAGAGCAGCACTCAGCCAATCTGCCGCCCGGGTGCGAACATAGTTTGCCGGCCATTACATTTAAATACTAGAGCCATACATTTCCTGATCAAAATTATTTTGTAAGACTTTGAAAAACCCGTGTTTTATACTTCATTCTCCAGCTTACATTGGTCATAAAACATCAGTAACAATTAATTATGCAGATTCTGTATGCTGCCGTAGTATATTTTCAACATGAGTTAATAGTTATTGCAACTAAATATGAACGCTTCTAATAAAAATTCTCTTTCAACATAACTTCAACAATGGTGATGCTTCATTCTATTCATTTATGTATAGTATTCATTTTATGACACCAAATACTTCCACCTGTTTCTTTACCTATCAGCAGTGAAAATAATAATAATAAAAATCGACTGCACAAATATTCCTTTTTCATCTTGAGCCATCTGCAATTCTTTCCTCTAAATGTTTGCCATGCTTAAATTTCACATCATAATCTTACCTAGTTAGGTCATGTGAGTCGTACAGAAAACAGCAAATAATGCTGTTACAATAACAATAATGGTTGGCTACATTCCTCTTGCCGCCCGGATGCAATGCACCCCTTGCACCCAAAGGATGGCACAGCTCTACTTGCACTGCTATCTTTTACAATTTTACAGTGGCCTTTCATTACTCCTTTAACTCCCCATCAATTTTTTCACCTTTTTATACATTAGGTCTTCCCTTCTGCTTTCATCCAGCTCTTCTATTTCATTGCATTGACCATTCCATTGTTTAGTGTCCTATGTGTTCTAGGTCCTTTGAAAAAAATTAAAATCTTATTTAACTCCAGAGCATAATTCTATTCTGTATAAAGATAAGGAACCACTGTGAGAACTGAGAAAAAATTAGAACTGAGCCAAATGGTCATGCCGACTGCCATTTTACATTGTGACGTCTTTTTGTAATTGTGTCATGAAATATATAAGTATTAATATAAACTTTGTGCATTAGAGACAAAAACTGAAGTTTCACATTACAGAAAATATCAAAAATAATTGGAAAGCATACTTTGTATTTTCCACAGTTTATTCACACACTGTAGTAGTAGTATGTAAATAAACTGTGGAAAATATGAAGTATGTTTTGCAATTATTTTAGATGGCATTCCACGATATTAGGTAAGAACGCCTTGAGTTTATAGGAATTATCATTTTCATGAATGAGCTTCAGCAAGAATGTAAATAAATAAATAACATCTCTACTTGGTCAAGATTAAGGCTTGGAAGTCCCCTCTTCCACCTAATCCATAATTAACACATGCTGTATATCATCCGCTTATTTAAAAAATACTACTTTAATTTAGCATGTATTTAACTGGAGTAATTCACTGAGCTATTAATGATCAAGAAAATCAAGATGACAAAAATCTTCTGAATTCTTCCACCTCACAATACATTTTTTAATCAAGATTTTATCAATTGTGTATCTTCCAACTTTGTTATTAAACCGTAAACTTCAAATGAGTTCAACAAGAGTTATGTGTAAGCAATGTGTAGGTACTTTCTGTGGAGTCTGGAATTCAGCAAGGCCCTCTGCTAAGGTTAAGATGGAGGTGGAAAACCTGCAGCCCCTTCATCATGCGCTGAAAGAAATGCCAGATTTCAGAAACAACTTTAAATTATTTTGTTTCCAAATCTTGCTCATGACACCAAGTGAAGCNAATTAATTGAACATGTTCACTGCAGGTCATGTGCGTAATGCATCAGCTGTTCTTCTAAGGTGAAGTGGTAGATGCACCTAGCATGTGAATTTCCCCCGTCCTCTTCTTCAAGCTCCCTAGTCTTTACTCCTGTAGATGTGATCTAATATTTTATATACCGCACTTGATTCAAAACAAAAAACATTGAAAGAAAAAATACTCAACATGGGATTGTGATTGATCAGTATGAGGCCTTCAGCAAACATGTTAAAACAAGGAAAGATTTTTAAGGAAGCAGCTCAAATTAACTTATATCCTTATTATTCAATCTTGCTGCTTATCAGTGCATCACTTAATTATTTGAGTATGACTTTTTTCTTCTTTTATGACTGTAATTGCTGTTGATATTAATATTATGAATTGTTTATGATGCCATAAATTTTTTATTCTTCTTTAAGATATGCGAGGATTCATGACTCCAAGAGGTATTCCTGATAATGCCCGTGGTGCACGCTATGTCCTAAAGGACTTTGTAAATGGAAGGCTACTTTATTGTAGAGCACCCCCTGGTTATAATCAAGATGAGTTTCATGTTTTCCCCAGCACTGCCAAGAGTAGTAAAGCCAGCGAGAGTGTTTCTTCCTCAATTGCTCCATCAAAGCTTCCACCTCAGCTGAGAATGGCCAGGGTGAGTGCCTAATTTAAGTATCTAATCTGCCATTGTATTCTTTTTAACATCTGAAATTATTTGATTCTTTTATGAAATTTGGTATCTACCAATGCATAAGATGCACTAATTTACTGAAATATATGGATTAAATTTTACCAACACATAATTCACTCATACCATTTCCATTTTTAAACATAATTGGACCAATGAAAACAAGAGTATTTGTTTCTATTATCCACAAGATAAATTCAGGAATTTCAGATGGTGTGTTTTGTTTTGTTTTATGATACATATGTACTACTGATATGTTTACAGACTTACAAAAGAGTTTTAGAGTTTTGAAGTTAATTATTTCTTCTCCCTGTATTAAAATCATGGCACTTGTTTTACTGCAAGGCATGGTACATGAGTAAAGAAAGTAAATTTGTTGGTAAGAATATTTGGCTACAAAGATAAACTTTATTTATTCATGATTTAAAATTGTTAGCTTGCAAAATCCACTATTTGGCCTCAATTTTGTGATAGCTCTTCATGATCAAAGAGGAATAAGAACAACTTATACATGCTACCTCGGGATTTAATACATACGACATAGGTTTGACGCATAGCATTATCATCATGTACAAGAAACAGTCACAACATATATTTAATGGGACACAAAATTTAAATGGGAATTTTACTCACAAAATGACATTTCTCCACTTGTTGACAAAGGACTAGTTATCAACCATTATGAACAATTAGAAATTCTTAAAACTCTTGCAAACCCATCTTCAACAATCATCAATGAAAACCTTTACCCCTACACTATCCCCTCTCTTTCTTCCACCATAATAATTTTGTCTCATTTCTTAAAACCTGTCTAAGGCCATGTGCACCCTTAGTGTGCTTTGCACAGCATGTTATGTGTAGTGTTACACTAGCTGTAACAAGATCCTCAACCAACACATTGTTTACAGCACATAGGTTCACACCAGAAGTTCTGCACCTTGTGTTATGCCTAGTGCTATGCTATGTGCAGTACCAAGGAACAGACAGGGTTGGTTATTTATTTGGCACAACTGGATGTGTTTTGAAAAAATTAAGGTACAGATTATTCATGCATTGCTTATTCAGGAGGAAGTTGAAAATCAAAACTAACCTTTCAGAATACCCGGGGATTTCAGGCTTATATAGAATTAATGGTAGAAACTAATGATAGACTTTATGAAAAGTAGGAAATTTTCTGAGATTTTAGGGAATGAAAAGTACAATATACAAATCACTGGAAATATTTGGCATAATTATTAATGAACCCAATTTACCAAAGCACATTTATATGTTGGTTTGTCACGATCAAGATGGCAATGAAAAATTATGGTGAGAAAAGGGAAGATTTTTTGGAGACAAAAAAAATCATCAGTTTTGGTCATTGAATTCTATTGTAAGCCTTTTCAAAATCGAGAAAACATATACATACATCCTTCTAAAGATTTACAAGTACCCTCATTACCCCAATTGCATCCCTCTCTGAAAACCGATGTGGTTTTCTCTAATTTTTCCTTCAATCCTCTTATTCATAACCCTTCAAATAATTCTTGCTGCATGAGGTATTAAACTGATTGTACAATATTCCTGATACTCTGTAGCATTATTCTTTTTCCTTATTGGAATCAGGATTGTATAGGTAAAATCTTCTGGCCACATTCCTTCATCATAAACTTTTCTACAAAAGTTGTAGAAATATTTCATACACTTTCCCTCCAGGTTTTTAAGCAACTCAACTGGAAATTTCATGAATGCTTTACTTAATGCTTTATTACCTTCCATGTCATGCAGAGTCCTATGAATTTCAATGTCTAATATCCCATGTCCAAAATCGTTTTCTTCAACTACTTGTTTACTTGCCAACCTTCAGTTAGGTGGCTTCATCACTTTCCCATGCAAGTTCTTCACCATATTCTTTCTACCATCCCCATATGTGACTGGATCCGGTAAGATGTTTCCACTGCTATCTTTTACATTGGTTATTCTACTACTTGTTTTATTCTCCATTAGTTGTTTCACCTTTCTATACAAGAGATTCGACCCTCCAACTCTTCTATTTCATTGCATTGACCCTCCACCACTGTTCCCTTGCATTTTTGTTTCCCTGCTCTGATTTTTTAGCGCCCAAAACATTTTATGCCCTTACTTAAAGTATATCGTTTCCATATCTTGCAAGTGACGCTAAGAGAGGATGGATTGGAAAATATTCTCCTTTGGTTGACTCTGGGAATAAATTCATTTTCTCGTAAACTTTCGATGTTAAACTATCTGAATGTATGCAATTCACAACACAAGAGCAACATGATGATTTCGTGTGTGACCTTTCTCAAGCACCCCAATGGTAAATGTGATAAATGGTAAAACTGCTAACAGTGCCAAAATTTCTTCTTGGAATATTAGTAGTATTGTTAAATGTGCTTGAACAGCTATTTCGCAGGTCATGTAGGCCTCCACTGGGAATCGAATATTCCTTTACCCAAATTTGATTCATTTCATTTACACAATTTTGACATTAAACTATATGAATGTATGCAAATCACAACACAATATGAATACGATGATTTTGCGCCAGACCTTTCTCAAGCACCTCAATGGTAAATGAGCCCTTCCAACAGAAAAAGGTTCACCACCCATGTATTAAGATTATGGCTGTGGTAGTATTTTTAAAAGTGGTTTGATAGCTTAGGTCATTTTGCACATAGGCTCCTACCAGGAATTGAACCCAGGACCACTTTCACTGAAGTCAAACACGTTGCCCACTTGGCTATCCAGGAGCCCTTAAGACTTATATATGAGCAGCTGGTTGGCCTATACTTTCTAAGTGCTATCCAACCAATTTATTGTGCACCAAATGTTTATTGTTTAATTTTAAAGCCTTTAGCAGTATTATTAAAAGTGCTTTGACAGCTAAGGTCATTTCGCATGTAGGTCCCCACTGAGAATCGAACCCAGGACCACTTTCATTGAAATCAAACGCGTTGCCCATTTGGCTATCTGGGAGCCCTCTTTAGCAGTATTTTTCATAAATCCCTTCTTTATGCTTCTCATTNTATTTTAAAATCATCACCCCTGCTTAGTTTTAAAGTTGATGGAGTAATCAATTTTATTTTAAAAGATTAAAACTAGCAATTTAATCAGAGTCATCCCCAGGATTGAAATCTGGTCCCCTCTTATTCACAGTTATATATCCTATCATATTTCCTATGCTTTAGCAGGAGTTGGGAACACTAAAGAGGATATTTGCATTCCTCATATCGAGGAGAATCTTATCTTCCGTGAAGAGGTAAGGATGGTACCATATATCCTTATTTCAACTTCTCAGGTTTAATTTTGCTACTACATCTGCATTTTCATTTCCCTGTATTGCCCAGGGACTCAAACAAATAAAACGTCTGTGTTCTCCATAATCTCTGTAAGTCAAGTCTGTAACACAATAGGATTGAATGACTAGCATTCCAATATGGACTGCTGAGCACTAATCGAGTCAGTATGTGTATTCTATTACCCATTTTTGCCTTTCATTTTTGATAATGTGATCCATATGGCAAGGAGCTCTACTGTAAATTTGATGCATTCTGGGTGGTCTCATTTTCAAGGTCCAGAGATGAGAGGATAATATTGCATATGTGGTTCCCATTTCAGGCTTTGAGTTTAAAAATTGGAATAATAAACTTGTAATTTATATTATCTATGATATTTCCAGAATTCAAATCTATAATCTAAAAAAAATAAAATGAAATAAAGAAAAAGACTTGGTGATTTCCACAAGATATATTTAAAGACACTACCGGTTTCGGCGAACAGCCATCATCAGGTGAGGTTACAAAGTAACATGCAGGACCTTATATAGGGGCTAACTTGGAAGGGAGAGTAAGGAGAGGGGAGGGGTTAGGAAAGGTAATTTCATTGGTTAGGTTCGTCGCACAAGTGATTTCTATTATTTCCATCGCATTCAACTTCTTCCCTTTGGGCAGCCTGTGGAGAAGATTCGCGGAAAACGTGCTCTGATGTCCATTATCCACCAAATGGGCTGCGAAGGCTGAGGAAGCAGTGTTCTTCAGGCGGTAGCACCGTAGGTGTTCTTGCTCCCTAATCTTAATGGGGCGACCACTCTGACCCACTTAGGTCATTGGGCAGTCCTCGCAGGATAATTCATAAACCCCCGACAATGAGGAAGTATCCCTTTTGTCTTTTGGATGAGATAAAGAACGCTTGAGGTTGGAGCGAGTATAAAAGGCTGCTTTTAACTTCTTGGAGAGAAGATTTTGTAACTTGTATGAAATATTTCCCAAAAATGGAAGTTTCACCCATTTTGGTTTGGGATCGTCAATGGGAGGGAGCGAAGGGAAGATCAAGGCTAAAGTGGATTTCTTAAATTTCTTCTTAACGAGTTTTTCCACCAAATCACTCGAAAAACCGTTGTTGATGGCTATTGTTTTGATAGTGTCTAGTTCCCTTTTGTAAGCTTGAGGGGAAAGAGGAACATTCAGAAGCCGATGAGTTAAGGAGTGGAAGGCAGCGTGCTTATGAGAGTGGTGGTGGAAAGAGGAGAAAGGAATGCAATGGTCAGTATAACTATTTTTACGAAAAATTTCGAAAGATGCCTTATTATTCACAAGACTTATGGACAGGTCTAAGAAATTCAAAACACCATTCATCTCAAGTTCGGAAGTGA
>KZ308248.1:1146465-1169563 GCA_000376725.2 Ladona fulva | reverse complement strand
TAATATTGAAGCTGTGCTTAGTTTCACGCTTAATTAAATAAATTGAACTGATATTACTTTTAAATTCTTCTCTTTATTTAATTTTTCAAATATGCTAAAAATTCTTATTTCTGGTTCTCGTAAGAAAATTTATCTTGGCTTTTGGAAAGTATACAGTATGATTATGACTTCTACCGCAATCTTCTCGATGGGCTGATGATAATACTCGCAAATTTGTTAAATTTCACTCAATGGTTTTAAGTATTAAATTTTAAATCTTTTTATGAGGAAACTGATATACGTAAATACCAAATAAACATTTCTCCTTACTCTCCCTTCCAAGTTAGCCCCTATATAAGGTCCTGCATGTTACTTTGTAACCTCACCTGATGATGGCTGTTCGCCGAAACCGGTAGTGTCTTTAAATATATCTTGTGGAAATCACCAAGTCTTTTTCTTTATTTCATTGTCTTTCCACAAAGTACGGCCAGATAGAGTTGATTTTATCTATAATCTAAGTTTCCACTGTAATTATACCTCTGGGAAAGAATGAAAAAAAGTTAGGGAAATTAAAACTATTATTAAAACATCAGTTCTATCCTTTGCTCGTGCCCTACCATATAAGGAGTGAGCAAATTATTAATGATTCTGAGAATGAAATACATTTCTTAAAGAAAGTAATATAGAAAATTTTATTTTTTGCATCTATTAGGTCTCATAACATGAAAGACTTATTCTTAAGATGCTAGTTCATACATATGATTGATCAAAGGGATCCCAAAGTCTAAATTCACACATTCTGAATTGCACCTGATTTTAATGGTCTTTCTCGGGAACTGTAGGCAAATCATGGTAAAATACACGAGACATTAGGTATCACAGATTATGAACTATAATTAGATATAAGCAGAAAAATATTAAGTAGCCTAATCTACCACCTAAAGCAACCAATCCCTTCAGTCCATTTTGTCTGTAACTTTTTCACACTACCACTCCTTGATTGCGAACCACGGCAACCATCATCTATGAAAATTGTCACTTGTGTTGTAAAATCCAAAGAGCAAAGACAAAAAAAGCTTCAATGATAAAAACAACCCAAAATTGCTAGACTTATGGCTGTAATTATGGTAAAGAATCCAAAAAAGTTCAACTGAGAAAGAAATAAGACTGGAAATAGGATTTAACTCCTTGTGCCAAGTGCTGCTGTTAGATTAGTCCAGCATCTCTAGGGCATGGTATTACCCACTCTGGGAATTACTGTAGTAGTAGTATTGTTGAAAGTACTTTGACAGCTTAGGTCATTTCGCAAATAGGCCTCACCAGAAATCGAATCGGGGACCACTTTCAATAAGTCGTACGCGTTACCCTCTTGGCTAACCAGGAGCCCTGGTTAGCCAAATTACTGCTTAGGTCAATCAACATACAGGCAATTTCTCTGAACATAATTTGTAAACATCATATTCACACCCAAAAAATAAGGAAAATCACAGAAAATTAAATTCAAAACTGCAGCTATGGACATCTTTTCCACCACACCTCACACTAGGCTTTGTTCTTTGATACCTGGAACTTACATGCTGCTTAAATCTCTGAGAGAAAGTTCATCAACTGCAAAATTAGATATCCTTGAGTACATAACTTCATTCTTATGTAAATCACCATTGAAGTTGCTGCATAAATATATTTGATTTATATAGCATCACCTAAATCTTTTAACAACTAAGACCTGAACTGCAATAAGGCAAAAGAGGTTTACATTTGGTTACATAAAAAGAAGCTGATTAACACATGCAAATATTTCTTACTCTCAGCTCATTAATTAATGAATATAGGATTTCAAAAACAGTAAAATTGAAATAAATCCACAGTAAAATTGAACACTAAAAGCCCCTGTCTGAGAAGAACAGAGGGGAAAGTTCCTGTTGGGGTGGAAAGTTAAAGGGTTATACTGTAAGCCCCAATGTCACATATGCATAGTAACACCTCATGATCCATAAGTACATACATATGATAACCCTGAGACACGTTTTGAGAATATTGGGTCAAGAATTCTGAAAAAATTTTCACACCATGCAAGCACAACCCCTTTACAAATAAAGGGACAATCTATTACTTAGGTTATTTCTGTGGTATAATATATGCATGATATCAGTAAGTTCATTCATCATATTTTAAAGGGATATTTGCTGTTACGATTATTTCTCTCAGAACATCCAGAGATTGGAGATGGATTGAATAAAACTGGAGATAAACCACAAAAACAGGAATCTCCAGGTATAAAGGTGGCAACCGTAGTCACACGTGGCCACCCAAAACCCCCTCACTGTCTGCATTTTTTGATGACATACAGCCCAAAAAATCATTTCAACCCGAAGACCATAAGCATTCTATTTCGCTGCCAAAGAGGGCAGTGTCACTGGACAATGAAGGTATTCATACACATTTAGCCCCTCAGATCCATTCCTCAAGATAGATTACATATCTATTTTCTTAAATTACATAAATTAACCCTTTTGAAGCAACAATAGATGTTCTGATTTGACGTTCATAGTCCTAAAGCTGCATCTAATCCAAGAATAATCCAAGAGTTAAATAAAATCCAATGTAAATTGTGTCAAAACTCTATAATTGATTTTACATGATAGTAAAGATAAACAAAATAAAACACCATCAGTAATGGTTCCTCAACTGTATCTTGTGGTAATATTGTAACAGTTTGTATCAAACTATTTCTTTAAATGGAAAGCATTGACTTAGTCTTTGAGAATTCATGTGTAACCAAGAATAAAACATTTATTCCAGATGAAAATATAAGTACAATAGAACAGCAGTGGCCAGCCTCTCAAAGACCAATTAACTCACAACTCTGAATCTCATGGACAACTCATATGAATAATTTTAAGAGGTACACAAGCATGTATAAAATAATAACCATAAAAGCTAACTTTTATTAAAAAGAAATACAGGTTGTTAATTTTCCACACTCCACTGGTGACAGGATTCAGGAATAATAAAGGGTATAATAAATATTAAAACTGCTAACAGTGCCAAAATTTCTTCTTGGAACATTAGTAGTATTGTTGCTTCAACAGCTATTTTGCAAGTCATTTCGCACGTAGGCCTCCACTGGGAATTGAACATTCCTTTACACAAATGTGATTCACTTCATTTACACAATTTTGACATTAAACTATTTGAATGTATGCAATTCACAACACAATAGGAATACGATGATTTCATGTCTGACCTTTCTCAAGCACCCCAATGGTAAATGAGCCCTTCCAACAGAAAAAGGTTCACCACCCATGTATTATGATTATGGCTGTAGTAGTATTTTTAAAAGTGGTGCTCCCAACTCAAACCCAGAACCAATTTCACGGAAAAATCCCAAGGAAGAATCCCATGAACCTTTGTGTTGCCGGTACTTCAATGAAGTCAAACCGCAAACGATGCCACCATGTGGACGAACTCGCAGTCCTTGCCCACAAAGTATCCCAAATGGCTTGTAGAAATGTTCTGCTGAGATAGCTAAACGGACAGAGCACCCGACCAGCAATTGGGAGACCCAAGAGAAACAAAAGAAAAATATAAACATGATTGGAACTCAGCCCCAGATCTTCCACTCATACAATCATCCATTATGAAAACCACATTCTGTACAGAGAAGGTATGTAGGTATCTATTATGGATTATTTCAGGAGTCAACAACATTTGAATTTTCTTTCAAAATAAATCCCTTGGCCAAAAATCTAAACTTAAACTTAGTCTATATTTTTTATCCATAACGATGTGGAAAAGTTTGTAATACATTTCAGGAAATTTCATTAAATTCATAAAAGTGATGTCTCTCTCACTTCAACTATATATATAAATAATTCCTACCTATTGGGAGATCCACGGAACCAACGTCTTCGACTGAAAGGTAGTATCTGCACTGAGTTTATAAACAATTTTAGTTAAGTTTGAAATCACCCAATATAAATCCACATTCACATTGTAAGCCTGAAAGAAAACAATTCATTCATAAGAATCATACTAGGAAGATTGACCACAGATTAAGAATTTCAAATCATCACCCTACAATAATAATACTGATAGCAACATTGAGAATACGCACTGTGTACAACTCCAGGGAGCTTATGTCACTCCTTACGCCACTGCAATCTCCTCTAGTAGCTATTCTGATGAATGCAGGAAGGTTATTTGCTACAGAGCCATCAATAACCGGCAGTGCCATTCCAGAACTGAAGCAATAAATTCTGAATTGTTCATAATAAGTACGGATAACAAAGTAAAGTAATCTGAAAAAATCCACCGATGGGCTATTGCTGAGCAGTATTACTTCATTGTCCTTCCTGGAAGTCTAAAATGAGGAAAAATCATTTAAACTCTTAAAATAATATGATAAACAATAAGTAAGTCATTCTTATTGCACAACATACCAAAGGGGTCATAGCAACACTATTGCCAAATATCTTTGCTAAACCAAGGGCATGGTGTATTTCAATGATGTCCTCCCAGTAATTATTACCAGTTTTTTCGTAATATTCTGAAGCAGCCGACAGTTGTTCATCTAAAATACCATAGTACTGCATTGGATCTAGGATCACATGTACATGTGGATGTAATTGGCTTGCACCAGCATGAGGCAAACTATCCCACAATATGTTGGGAAACCTAAACAAGGCATTATATTAATGAACAGGTATTTTTAATTACAGTCAAATCGATAAATAAATTGTAGTTAAATCAGTGATTGTGAGTAGAAACATACTTGCTGGACTTGTCTATGATGTTCACTAGTTTAAACCACATTAAAGTAGTATTAAACATATCGAGTAGCACATCTTCAGTAATATTTGCAGGATTGTGCTCTCTTGTGATAATCAATCCATGCCATTTATCCAATTTAAAGGCATTTGCAGCTGTTACAGAATATTTTCCCTCGATTCTGAAATGGTTCCATGTTAGTGATGGTTTAATTGTTCATGAAACAATGAAGGAAACTTTTTTAAGGTAGTCTTACAATATACAATTTTCTGGCACAAAACACACATCAAGTGGGCACAAGAATAACATTCCCAATAAATGAAATGTACTCATAATAATTCATACATTATGAGTGAATTTCTCTATTTCATCACACAGTGATGACTTAGATTCTCCTTATGCTAGAAAATTACCAATTGCTAAAAACTTTTCCTAGGATACATTTTTGAATTAGAGAGTACCTATTCTATATACCACTTTAAATTTTTTTTTGTAAATAGCCTCTACTTATAAGACAAAAAAAGTATTAAATTACCTCATTTTGCTTCTCTTACCTCATACATATCTAAATAAAATGTGCGAAATATAACATAAAATATACATAAGAATATAAAGTAAAATTCTGTATCATCACACACTATACAAGATTTCCAGGATTTAAGGAACCATCAGTAATCTTGATTGACAGTAAAATAGTCAAATCCCATAGCATACTTAACACTTCAAGATATCAATTTTTAGTTTAAAATCTCATTAAATAAAAAATAAAGAACTTGAATGGGATAGATATCTGAAATTATCATGAAAAATAATGATTAAAAAATGTAAGTTGCAAATTTAGGGCTCTCAGGTAGCCAAGCCTGATCCTGGTGGGAACTCATATGCAAAATTATTTCAGCTGTCAGAGCAGTTTTAACAGAATAACTACTACGAATACCATTTACTTACATTAAATCACAATTTCCAGTGATTAGTTTCATATATTCATTTTATCATAAACTATGAGATGATAGCAAATTATTTTGGGAAAAGGCTCTCAGATAGCCAAGTGGGCAACGCGTTTGACTTGGTGAAAGCGGTCCCAGGTTTGATTCCTAGTGGGGGCTCACGTGCGAAATGACCTTAGCTGTCAAAGCACTTTTAACAATACTACTACTACTGTTTTGGGAAAATCACAAATCCAGGAAATTTTTTCATATGTTTACTAAAAAAATACATGAAAATTGCTATAATGTAAAATTATCTTGGGAGATTAATCAAGTGACAATAATCAATGAGAAAAAATAGCAGGAAATCCAGCTGTAAATTAAACAAACTGTTAATTTTGTCAGAGGAGAAACAAAACCAAATATTCTTGAGCCTCCAAAACAATGAAGTACCAATACTTATTCTTTTCCAGTTTTTGGTTAGTTCATTTACAATGGGAAGAAAAAGAGGATGACATTACTGTTTATGTGTAAGAATGACTTGCAACTAACTAAGTTGAATCCTCGAAATTCATATTTAAATAACTCAAATTTTATTTATCCTTGATGTCACTATTTTTAATATGAAAATAAATTTAAAACAACATTATCTGAAAATTCTACACATTTCACCTGAACCTTTCAGAAATGTTGCTGCATTAAATACATGGACATAAAAATACCACTCGATGGTGGTTGACTGAGCAAAATCAAAACAGAAAGGAAGTTAAGTTCTCTCATTGAAATAGAGCAAAAACAAGAATTTGATTTGAAAATGGATCATTGCCATGGGAATTTTTGGAGTATCAGAGAACAATAACATAGATTTGAGAACAGGGAAGCTTTAGAAAATTAGCCACTCCTGAAAAATGAAGTAAAAGGCCTCAGAGTACACTTTTTTAAAGGTGCAGGAAGAGTTATTCATGACAGTGAAAATGATACTGTTTAGAACTTTGTGAGAAAAGCAGGCATTATGAAATGGCATGAGTTATAGGAATTCATAGAATTAAATTTTTATAGTACAACTATACTTGATTCACCACCATGAAGACACCATTTAAAATGCATTGGCCCATGCATTTTAAACGGGGGATATTCGGGCGCTGTTGCGACATTTGCGTAAAAATATAAAGTAAGTCAAAATTGTTTGAATTTTTTCAGTATTGAATGAAATTGATGCCGAATTTTACTGTGTGTAAGAGTGTCAAGAGTGTAGCGAAGTAGGTATTCGTTTAGAAAAGGCTGGAAGATGGGAAACTTTACCATATTTAAATAAATCAATGATATGTTGTTATTTAAGTGCTAATTGATCGTTTAATTAACAGTATCATGACAAACAATCGAAAAAGCAGGAAGATTGTTCACATCGCAGAGATAGCCGCTCGAACGATCGCCGCCCGCGCCGTGAACGGCGTTACCCCCGAAAGAAAGATTGTTTTTCTNATCGTTCGAGCGGCTATCTCTGCGATGTGAACAATCTTCCTGCTGTTTCGATTGTTTGTCATGATACTGTTAATTAAACTATCAATTAGCATTTAAATAACAACATATCATTGATTTATTTAAATATGGTAAAGTTTCCCATCTTCCAGCCTTTTCTAAACGAATACCTACTTCGCTACACTCTTGACACTCTTACACACAGTAAAATTCGGCATCAATTTCATTCAATACTGAAAAAATTCAAACAATTTTGACTTACTTTATATTTTTACGCAAATGTCGCAACAGCGCCCGAATATCCCCCGTTTAAAATGCATGGGCCAATGCATTTTAAATGGTGTCTTCATGGTGGTGAATCAAGTATAGAAGGTCATTGCAGTTTAGTTAAGATAAATACCTGCAGGAATAAAGTTATGGAACCAATGTGATAGGAATTTAAGAGAACATATTTATATACAAACAACTACAAACCAAATTTAAATAAATAAAGCTGTCTTGCTGGGAGCCATAAAGTATGCTGGGAAGAAATATATTATGCTAGTTAATAGTTTTAAAGATATTGGTGTAATACCATGATTCCAATTTCAAAATGTCGGAATGGAATATAAAGACATTTCTGATCTACTTTTCAAACAATAGTTTTGTTTGGTGAACTAATCAAATATATTCAATATTCCTCCTAAACATAATATCAAAGACACATATTTAAGAACATTCCTTTCCTGTGAATGAGGTATTTAGGAATGATAATAGCTTAGCTTTAAATTAAACTCATATAAAGCTATGCAGAAAAGTATGCAGTACAGCCAACGTCTTTACCTGTCAAAAAAATCCTTTGATGTCATTGTTTCGTAATTGCAGAAGTCGCACGATTCTCTCGTTGAAGAAGAAAGTTTATTTACATATCCTAAAGGATCTCTATCTGAAGATTGCAGTGGTCGTTTGGCTCTTAGAGGATTGTAAATTGTATGCTCTTTTGTATATTTATTGCGGACATGAATCACAGTCTAAGAAATAGTGAAATCATTATGCCAATATCAGTGTGTTGAAAAAAAACTTGAACCATATGCCGTGGTGATACCATCAGTTTCTACCATTCACTAAAAATAACTATTAGATACAGACATGCATTATCTTAAACAGGCTTATGTTAATATCAACACAACTTAATTAAATTTTGTAATAATAATAATAATAAATGCCTTTATTTGGGCGAGTCCTAATGGTGAGATACCTGAGTCCGTATTTCCTTGAGTGATGGATCTAAATTGTAAAACCAACGCTGTAGCTTACTCTCAAACTGCATCGGAAATTCAAGCTTTCCCTCCCGTACATCTACTGAATATATTTTTTGAAATTTACTCCACAGGATTTGACATTTGCGTTCAAATGCTTGAGACCATAAATCCAGGTTTAATGGCATCTTCTCAATAGTATAGTACAGCTTGCCATCAAAACAGTTGATTCTATACCACTCCTGCAAAATTACCACATTGAATTACAGAAATACACTGTAAATAGAGGAGATGAAACCAAATTCAATTTATTTACGCTACCTGATCCTTTAGATTGTCAAGAAATATCGACAATGAGCTTTGTTTGTACTCATCTTTCTTCACGACCATTGGCTGATATAAAGTTGCAAGTAGTGTCATACCCAAAAGGAATAACAAAAAGTGTGTTACGTACTTTATCGAGAGGCATCGTGACATTTTGAAATTGCGCAGCAGATGTCTGGTTACGTCTATGCGTCTTATGTGGATACGAAACTGCCAAAATATAATCCTCAGATGAAAACCTGTACTTGTCTTCGGTGGATACAGAGGCTTCTCGTCTCAATTTCACCAGAATAAACACGTTTTATAACTACTATTGACTCACCGACTTTAAATCCAATTCCAAGGTATTACGTTTCATTTGGTTTGCACAATTAAGAAATATCGGATTGCTACAATAATATTCTGAAATTAATTGGGTGAAAAGCACTATTCCTTACATAAAATATGAACGTTTTTTAAGTGCAGGCGATTATAATCAATGGGTAATTCCAAAATAGTTCCAATAAAATAATATAATAATAATAAGTAACATGAACCTAGTATAATCTATACTTGCTTGAGATAAGACAAATTATGAGCTTCTTTCATGTAACATGTTACACCGAAGTATAGAGCATCTTAACGACGTCCGGCGAATATGAAATAATGCTGCAGGCACAACTGAATTATTATTACTTTAATGCTCATTAACGACGGCATCCTTCTCGCAAAATATATCTCTACAACTCAACCTATGACACGTTTAAACACATGATTACTTTGAAAAATTGTATGCAATTCAAAGTTGCGCAATGCATACTAGTTCTGTTAACATCGCCGATGCTGTAACAGGATGTGTCGACCAGGGGGGCGACTCGTAGTCATTTGTTTCAAACTGGTGTTACGCCGACTTTGTCCTTCAGTCAGGAGGGTGCAGGGGGGCGACTCGTAGTCATTTGTTTCAAACTGGTGTTACGCCGACTTTGTCCTTCAGTCAGGAGGGTGTCACTACTGTCGAGTGTGCGAGAGAGAGAGAGACATGAATTTTATCTCTTTCTCTCTCTACCAATCCACCAATGAGGAAACAGATTTTCGAATTTTGAAACACTTTGAACGCTGAGAGAGAATCAGGCATAACTTGCTCCTCTGAAGATCATGATTCTTTCAGCAACCAATTTTACGCAAAGATGAAACATATTTGCTAGGAAGTGGGCTGCAGTTCTTTAAGTGATCAACTTGAGATCGGATTCTTCGCATTTCCTGAAAGGAAGCTAAAGTAAGTATAACAATTTTGGTAAATACTATAACCGTTACTAAAACGTCGTATCTTGTTCTGAAGATAGTGAAACCGTGGAAAACCTTGCTGTTCTATCTTTTGGTATGATTATTAAATAAAGAGAGATAATAATTGATATCTCTAACGTTAAATGCATCATTATACGAAGGAAACTAATGACAACATTCGCCGGTCATAATTGTATTTACATATCACCATCAATTTTGTGAATAACTCTTAACTATGTACGTATTGTCACTTTACAGGATAACAGAATATTAATATATGGGCTTCCTGTGTTTAGGAATGAGAGCAGCTAGTACACTATTAAGGATATATCTCAACTGAGCTATCATCGTAAGCATTTTCCTATCAAATCATGCACGACTGGCACTATGTAATCTTGTAACAATATGAAAAGTTGGCTTTCTCAGCATTTGTGGTGATTCGGGTTTTTAAAAGATGCACGTAAATATATGAGCCGATTTTTTCTGAAATTATTATCATTTCCTAGGGGCACAGAAAAATTCATCAAAAGGGTCTTTATTGCTGCTCAACTTTTAAGCCATACAGTGTGCAGGTACCTGACAGGATTTTCAGCTGGTTAGTATAATGTAGTACTTAGTCTGTTGTTACTATGCGAACTTATGAACACACATACAGAGAAATTTATTGAATGTGTGTATAATAATAATAATAGCATGTATATATTCTGGAAGTAATAAAGTCATTCATTTACTTCAATCTCAGGTTTCCGTCCATCATCTTTCGCAACATCTACGTTTTTTTGACTGCTGGGCAACTTATATGACTCAATTATTGAAGCTACAAGACATTTTGAATTTTCGATTAGTTTTAAGGACTTGGCTGATTGCTTTGAATTCTTGGAGGTTTCAAATCCAGAGATATCTTTTGACAGGTCTGATATGCAACTGCCTTGAGCTGTGACCCTACTATATTGATGCCATGGAAATGATATGGGTGAAGGTTAGTGAGTATAAGTGTGCTAGGTTACTGTGTGACAGCTTAACCAAGATCCATTACAGATTTTTCAAACTTCAATAGGAGTCTAGTTAGTAGACAGGTCATTGCCATTGGAAGAGTGTTCCATTCAGCTATATTTTCTAGTAGTAGATAAAAGTGTGACTTTTGAATCTTGAATTGTGTAACTTATAAAATTTTTATATAATTTACTTCTTCAGCCTCTGGTACGTAGCTATAACATTCACCATTATGTGAATCGCTCAAAGTATTTTTAAAGATTATTGGAAATGAAATTGTTCAATTCCTTTTACAATTAAGGTATTCCTGCATTTTAGCATGCTAAATCATTCCTATTGGCTTCTTTATTTTTGCTTTTTAAATTAAGTCAGTGGTAAAGTAACTATTTTAGTGTGAAAAAGGTTGCAAAGTAAAAATACAGCCTTTTAGTGATTACCATTATTTTAATTATTTCAAGATTATTGCTTACATCTGTAGAAATCAGTTTTTGAATAATAAGTTGGGGATATACTGAAATATACCAAAAGTTGTTCAATTTCTAACGAAAAGTTGGCAGAATACTGGATTGACCCAAAGTTGTAGCAAATTGAAGTTCCACAGTGTAGTGGTACTCTAGAACCAATATTTTACAATATGCCCTTCCAGGAGTGACATTTGGTAGTGATTGAAAGAAAGGATATTCCAATATCCACTAATAATGATATATTATTTCCATGCATTCCATTGTAAATCACAGCAATCATTTTTTTTTCAATTTTCCTGGGGAAACTGCAATTCATGTCAAATATTGATAATTTTTTGATGAGAGCAAACGTAAATGTGAAATTTACCCAAGTACAAGTAAAGCTTTGTTTTACACTGCTTGAGTGGAACTTATGTATGGAGATTTGTTTAGAAATTTTCTGTACTTTCTAAAGTAACATTTTATTCGATTCTGCTTAATTATGCTGTTTAATTATGATAAAACCGACTGTTTCCCTGTGTTTATTAAATTTCTCTTTTAAAAATGTTTAGACTCCTTTGTGGAAGATAATAAGTCCAATCCCAATTTTAAATTTGTCAAAATTATTACAAATGTGTGATTTGTTGACTGTTGTAAGTGGTTGTAGCACTTAATATTAATGTAAAATTAGTTAATCTGTTTAGGATAACCTCAACTAAATGTTAAAACTCTCATGTAAGTTTCAATTTTATACTAAGTGCTCTAGTTTACGAATGAAATTTATCATACATTATGCAACTTATATTTTGTGTAGTATAATTTCATATATGTAAGTGATTCAGTTAATTGGCTACGCCTGTGCTTTTTGTTAATCATCTATATGTAAATTCATCTCAAGTAAAGGAGCATCTTCTAAATCTAAAGTTGTAATTTCTATAATTGCTGTAACAGTTTTGTGCAAATATATTGTTTAATAAAATGTCTTCTTTTAAGAACTTTCTGATTGTTATTTATTTTCCCTTTCACCGAATTTATTTCGGAAGCGAAACCAAAAATTAAAAAAAAAAAAAACGATGTAAACAAAGCTGTAGCAGACGGTCCTCTATGCGACTACTAGAGACACCTATGTATGAACTGAGGCGTAATCTCCTTTTTCTCACTCTTATGTACTGTCACCCCCCTGGTGTCGTCTCCCATACATTGTCGGCGGAGCAAGTTTCCTCTACTCATCAAGTTTGGGGGAAGTCGCGCTAGGCGGCTCTGACACAGTTTTACGCGGCAATTTAAGCAATACGGCTACTGGGTTACCGGTTTTTGTATTTTTACTTGATACGCCGCGGGCGTATAGTTTGAAACTGCCCGAAAAGCGCGCCGGGGTTTAGGTTACGCGTTGGAAATGGGAGAGGGTAGAACAAGACGCGTTTGAGTTGATGAAACAAGCGTTTCGGAACATAAAACCTCTTTCGCGACCAGATAATACGCGACCGTTCGTCCTCCAGACAGACGCTTCCAGCATCGGTTTGGGTGCTGTACTATACCAAGAAGGCCCAGAGGAGGGCCGAAGGATCATAGCGTACGCCAGCGCGAAGCTGAGCCCAGCAGAGAGGAAGTACCACGCAAACGAGCAAGAGTGTCTTGCCCTCATCTGGGGTATAAAGCGTTATCAACAGTACCTCAGCGATCGTCCTTTTCTTCTTAGGACGGACAGCCGCGCTCTAACGTGGTTGAAGGAGATGAAGGACAGCCGAGCCAAGTTGACTCGTTGGGCTCTCTTGCTCCAGGAATACAATTTCCGGGTGGAACACTGCCCAGGAAGGACCAATGAGCTTCCTGACGCCCTCTCTCGCGCACCCCTCGACACACAGGAAGACCTGCTGCCAGATACCGATAGGTTGCTTCCCCCGCAAGTTACGCAGGTCACGGAGTCAGCGAGGCTGTTCGACCGGGTCAGGGAAGCCCAGGAGACAGACCGGAGCATGATAGGTCTTCGAGAGAAAGTGTCCAGTGCCAACGAGCAAGGGCCGACCACCAGAAGACTCCGGGAACGATATAAGATGGAAGGCGGAGCTATGTATTTCCGAAGGACAAAGAAGAGACCCTGGAGGTTGTTCGTTCCTCCATCCCATCGTCAGGAGGTCATACGCCGTTATCACGATGATCGCACGGAAGTACATCCTGGCGAGGAGGCCACACTCGAGGCATTAAACCAGGGATACGATTGGGGAACAGCTCCAAAGGAAGTCAGATAATACGTCCGAACTTGCGGCCGCTGTAACTGTCGAAAGAGGAGAGCTCCACAGCAGAAGGGACCCCTCCGACCTCACAAGGCCAACCATCCCTGGGAAACGATTGCCGTCGATTTAATGGGTCCATATCCTCGTTCCCCGAGAGGAAAGACGAACCTGTTAGTCGTCACTGACATGTTGTCTCGTTGGACTGAAGCTTTCCCGATGGGAAATGCAGAGACCCCCGGTATCGTCAGGATTCTCGAGGCTGAAGTCTTCGCGCGTTGGAGTATCCATCCCGGATTTTGTCCGATAACGGGAGGCAATTCTCCAGCAACCTCTGGAAAGAAGCTTGTGCAAGATGGGGACCCAAGCCGTGGACCACCCCTACGTATCATCCCCGAGCTAATCCGACAGAGAGACGGAACCAGGAGATTAAGAAGGGGCTGCGGCTCAGCTTAGAGAATCGGCACCAAGACTGGGATAAGCACGTTCCAGCGATTTTGTTCTCGATGAGGCGACGGAAGAACGCGGCCACCCAACATTCCCCCGCGGAAGCTCTGTTTGGGAGGAATCTTAAGGGCCCATGAGTTTTCATGAGCTGCCGACAGAGATCAGTTCGACCCCAATCCTCCAGGCTCAGCGGGAGGAAATGATACGAAGGAACCAGGAAGGCTACCAACGGCGATACCAGGGAGCCGAGGAGACGGCGGGTAGGCCGAGTTTCATCGTTGGAGACAAGGTGCTGGTGCGGAACCATCCACTATCGAACGCAGAGAGAAGATTCCACGCGGGTTTCGCCCCCAAGTGGGTAGGACCGGGCACTATTGAGGAGGTGGCAGGAGCCACCACTATGTGGGTCCGCACTGATAATGGGATGAGGCAGAAGGTCCATGTTGATGGTCTTCAGCGAGCACCCCAGCCCAGAGACCAACAGGACACAGAGGTTCAAGAGGAACCCAGGGAAGAGCGGATCACTGGACCTCCACCTGGAGGATACCATACCCGAGCCTGGGCTCGCCGCCATGGGCACGCAGCCATGCCGGACCATATGTGATTGGATGCTAGATGTGGAAATTGCAAAGTGTAGTGATAGTGTATTAAGGTGTTAGTGTACTATTCAATGTTCTGACTCGGAAAAACTTATGAGTGGGAGGGCCTTTTCATTCTTTGTACTCCCTGAGACATTTGAAAAAGGACTAACATAAGAACTATGGGAAGTGGTGCATTGTGATGGTTTTTTTTTCTCTTTTAAGGGTGTTCTTATTTTATGTTGTGTTTTTTCCATGGATCCAAGTTTGGAGTCTGTTTCTCCCATGATATTTTTGCAAAAACCTATCTCGACGCTACTTTTCAGCCATCGACGGGGGGGTGGTATGATACGCCGCGGACGTATAGTTTGAAACTGCCCGAAAAGCACGCCAGGGTTTAGGGTAATGGTACCCCTCTCCGCCACCACTGCAGAGACACTAGCCCTAATTGGCCCATCACCGGAGGGCACGGGTATAAAAGTCGGACCCTGAGGCAGGGAATTCAGTGCGGGGTGGAGAGCGAAACTGTTCGAGTGAAAGCTCCTGGCTCGTGTTCCGAGATACCCTGAGGCCGTTGGACCAAGGTAGAGCGAATAGCTCCCCAACGGCACTGTCGGGTCCCTGGTTTGATCGAGTGAAAACTCCGTCAGGGCTCGGCCGAATCGGAGGTGTACGGGAGTTAATCAAACAAGAGATTAATAAAGAACCCATCAACAAAGCAAACGCCTTATTATTTAAGGATGCACCTCCGCTCTCACAGGCAGAGCGGAGAGGTATCATACTTTTCAATTTATCCCTAAAGGTGACATTCACTTAAAGACCAAAGAAAACACCAAATTGAAGATTACAAAGCATTATTTATTTGAATAATAGTAGAAATATTACATATTAAATAGAAAACTGTGTCATACATTAAGGATGATTCAGCACCATCAAAAGTAAGACAAACTGCACATTGAAAGCTCCTGTTTACACTGGTGGAAATTGTTCCAAAATATCAATGGAAAGTTTAATCAAAATATTGGACCAATGCCAACGATAGAGCAAGTTGTCAAAATCCACTTAAAACTCTTTAAAGTTAACTTAAAAGTCACTTCATTGGGTAACTAAGTCTCAAAGAATACTCAAAAAACAAAAAGATACTCTACACATGAATCACTGATATTCATCCACACAACAGAACATAACTGCTGAAATTTTCCAGCAGAAATGCTAAAGCAAGCACCTTTTGAAGACGATGATTCTTTTTCCAGGGCCCATTTTCATGTGTGAAGAGTTTGAATTCAGAAACAGGACAAATATGACAAAATAGGGCAGTATTAATTTGCACATGGTGATTCTTTTCTTTAAATGCAAGGGTTCCTTCCTCAATATAATCATTGCTCAGGAAAAATTCTTTAAGAACTAGAAAGAAGAAAATTTTGTCAGCTTTCCAGTTCAGTAGCAAAATGAAAGCACAGGTATCAAAATGGCAATGTGAAACTTACAACTACTTTTCCATTAACTTGGAATCAAATAAGAGAGAAAATCCCAGCAGAAATGAACATGGGAAAAGTCTGACAGGATCTTTAACCCAGAATCTTTTGCATTCCAAGTTGCTGCATTACTAAATAAAGCTATCAAACAAGAGGGTCCCAGATAGCCAAGTTAGCAATGCACTCGACTTCAGTGTAAGCAGTCTTGGGTTTGATTCCCGGTGGTGCCTACATGCAAAATGATCTCAGTTATCGATGCACTATTAACATTAATACTACTACTACCATCAAGGAAGAACAGACTGTTGTGCTGTTTTGGGAGACTTTGCAGGCTTCCTTCTACACCAACTTTACTCCTTTTCTTGTTATAACAAAGAAAAGAACAATAATGATCCATGAGAACACTTAAAACAGAATATAGAGACTGACCTGGAACAGAGAGAGTAAGAAATATAAGCAAAAGAGAAAAAAAGATAAATTAGTTACTTGTGAAGGTATTTAGAAACACACTAACATTTGCTTTTATGCTGTTAATTCATCATTACAAACTTCAGGAGACATGTATAACTTACCATCACCTTCCAGTCACTTGGCAACAAATACCATACATATCCATGAGAGAACTGTTTTACAGAAAATGGAGACTGGATTGGATCAGAAGAAAGAGAGAGTAAGAAATATAAGCAAAAAAGAAAACAAAGAGGAATTAGTGACTTCTGAAGGTATTCAGAAACAAACAAACATTTGTTTTCATGCACTTATTCAACCACCATTTATAACTAATGTTTACCATCACTTTCTTCTCTTTCCTTGGCACCACCAAATATTGCCCATTGTTTACCATCACTTTCTTCTCTTTCCTTGGTACCACCAAATATTGCCCATTTCATAGACACCTCAATGGTAGATTTCTTCAGATCCCTCCAGTGCTAGCTGCAAATTCTTACGAGTGTCATTGATGCAAACGAGCCACTTAAGAATTTCTCATGAACATCAGGGTCCTGACAAAAGTCGACCCACGTCCGACATCTGTGAATGACATTATTGGTAGATAGATATACATTCGATAGACATATATCTGACAACATAAGAGCCATTTCGAAGGCCCTGTTTATGAGTAAAAAGTTAGGTCAGCACGAAACATAAATAGTATCCATCCATCTACTACTTTATTTACCATATCCAAATATCACCAAGTCCACAACTCAATAATGGTTGTAGTCAAAATGCAAGAGATAAAATTCCGCACTTTACCTATCGGAAATTAACCGGAAGATCGTTAATAAACCGAAGATGATACAAATTATTCTCTTTCTCAAGAAGAAACGAGAATAAAGTCCGACAAAACCGAGATTCGAACCTTAATGAGTAATGGTAAACACAAATTACACCCAATTCTATTTGATTTAGAATAACAATGAGATTCTTAGGAGAAAGGTTTTAAAACCTTTGCACCAGCTTTTGGGGTCAATTTACAAATACATATAGGAAGCGATTTCGCGAGACATAAACTACAAATTCCCTATTTCCAATTTACCTTAAGCAGTTGAGAATTAGAATACTACATTACTAGAAAACTCATGTTTCAACAGGAAAGAAGCACTGATATTCATACACTAGAAAATACTTGCATACCTCTTTGTTTATGGAAACAAAACATACTTTTCCTGAACGTCCATTCCAACTATGTTGGGGCAATCCTTCACTGCACATTTCACGTTCTTTCGCGTTATATCTGAGGCAAAATTATCTTCACCATTTAGAGGATCTCCCCAAATAGTCGCCAAAAGCATTTTAAACGTTGGTTAAGACCGTTATGACCAGTTATGACGCTGATGACGCTACTTCTACCTAGACGGCACCCCATCTAGTTCGGGGGAAAAATTGCTAGAGGCGCAAACCATGACCGGAAGTGCTTATCCAAGTAGACAGCCCCTGGTTACAGGCCTCAAGCACAGAACACTGATATGAAGTACGTAACCGGGGTAACTGGTAACCGATTAACACTGTGGAGACCACCCACCTTCCCACACTCCATGACAGAGATAAAAGGGATGAAAGCGTTGAAAGAAACGAAATAAGCTTTTCTAAATCCATGTTACAGCGTTAGAAATCGTCTGCCGCGCTTTCTCCTTCACCGCGTTTTTTTAATTATAAGTTTCTTTCGCTGCCGAAGTTCTCTAACGGAAAAATGAATGTTTATAAGTTTGGAATATATTCGTAAGTAAGACATGCATTGAAATATTTCGTTAAACAATAAGAAATTTGAAACAGACTTACAACATAGCATTAAGAATTACAATGGATTTGGGAAAGGCCCTGAAGATTTCTGTCAATTATGTTACGTTTTGAAATTATAATTCAAATAAAATGTTGGCAACATCTACATTGTAGGGAAAACATCTCCAAAAGAACATTATAGAATCGCCTTAGAATGAATTTCATGCAGAAAATAATAGCATATTTGGTCCATCGCTGAACTACTACATTTAATATGTATCTGTAACTTACAGAATTATAAGATACACAATGCACGACGAAGAGCCCCTACGCTTTACACAATTGCGTTCCCTTAAATTAGATCAACACTGTTCGCATAAAATGCACCATGGTAGGTCTGGTTTACTTAAGAAGTTAACAGACTTCGGGTCTCAAAATCTTGCAATTTTAAACCATGGTTTTTAATGTCATTGGTGTTTCTTCCACATGCTGACATAAGGTACTCCTGACTCTGAACCATCTTACAACTATTTGAGTTTAACTCTTATCGTGTGGTGTCCAGAAATTATTAAACATGCATAGCGTTTAGAAAACATTGGAAACCTCACACGAATGGCGGAGAGAAAATCTAATCAGTCGAAAAAGTTATCTTGCGGGAACAAATGATGTGGTGAGAGGAAAATATTTAAAATCCGAACAAATTACAATATTTTTCCGTAAAGAGTAATTATCTAATTGGTGATTTTCCAAGTTTAATCACCTCAAATTGACAACGAAACGAAACTTACTCAAAGTTTCAACAGAATGTTTCTTATTGTTAGACTTGTGATAGGGTTTGCTGTTACGGTGGAATTTATTTCATGCTAAACTTTACTGGGCTGTCTGTAAATTATAGGATTAACAACGGAAGAGTATCCTCGGAACATATCGGAATGAGCTTTTCTACAATTTTTCCTTCAACTGTGATATTCATACTAAAGCTTTACTGGCCTGTCTGTAACTTATAGCATTAACAACGGAACAGTATCCTCGGAACATATAGGAATGAGCTTTTCTACAATTTTTCTTTCGACTTTTCCATCGACTGTGATATTCATACTAAAAATCTTAGCTTCATACACCCCTGTGCGGTTAGAAGCATTGAGACCAGCATCCAGAGAGGTAGGTGAGAGAATCTTGGCAACTTAGGTCTCTACCGTAGTATCGCATCGATTTCGAGGTTTCGTACATTTCGCGACCGAAGAAAACACGGGTACAATCACAGATATATACTACCATATATACTGTGATTACACATTTGTTATATATATACTATATATATCTGTGGGTATAATCGTAATCCTTGTAATCCAAGAGCCTCTTGAGCTACAAGTCGATATATATATAATATATATATTTTGCATTCCGACTTCTCGATGTATCGAGGTTGTTAAATGGTTGCTAACTTCATCGTTGTGTGATTTTTAACGAGCTTCGGCAGGCAGCCGTCGTGTATAAATTGTAAATCCGTCTGTGAAATGAAAGGTAGTTGAGTACCAAACATACATTGAATAGCGCAGAAATGCATAATCTTTACACTGGGTCCAAGTTCAAGATAATCAAGATTGAAGAAAATTTTCATTTGAAGGAAGTTTAAACGAAACAAGGTATTTTGTAGTTTATTGTGATAAGAAAGTTTTGAAAGTCGCTTTCTCTTCACTAAAAAGAAATTTAAGGGGATCATTTTTGTTTCTCCAAAATGTGTCATTTATTAATAGTTATATTAATTAAAGAGTTCGTACATAATTGTATCCGGGTAACGGTTGGTAACGGTTATCTTCTTTAACAAATTCGATGTTTCTGTACCTAGAAATAAAAATGTTGTTAATCTACGTAAAGAATGCTTTGTGTTGGTTTAAGGATGAGTCTCTAATAGAAACTTTTACGACGTACTTCCAAATTTATCATTCCAGCTAATTTTAATATGGGTTCATTACGCTGCACGTTGTGTTGCGGAGAAACATTTGGTTCTACAGAAGAATTGAGGTCGCACATCAAACGAATTTTGGAAAACATATTTTGCTCTCGCTGCTGTGCTAAGTTCCACAGCTTGGAAAATTTATTAGAACATTACAACCTGAGTGATTGTCAGGTAGAGAAACCATTCGTTTCAGAATCTGTTATCCCCGCAAGTGTGAGTTGAACATAATTATTTCTTTGTTATGTGCTTACGTAGTTTTTACATGTTATTTCTAAGGAGTGATTGCTCAACTTTGCTAAGGTTAATGTTACATATATTTCTGAACTAGTTGCTTCTCATGTTCATTCAGAAATATGCACAATATTCGAATCTAATGCGGTTATTTTAAAATAAGTATCCTAATGTAATAGTTCAGAACGTTGATTTATCGTTATTGAAAAAATGATATTTATTCCTGTTTATAATATTGTGTCATTCTCACAACTTAAGGGCATTTTAAAGATATGTGCGTTTCCATAATATGTGATTTACATCAATATAGAGAATGAATCATAGTTGGTGAGAGTCTTATCGTATTTAGGTGGGATGGGGTGCTCGTTCTTGAGGTTTCATATCCTGCATTTGTACTAAGGAAGAGTTATCCTAATATAAAATAATGCTAGATTGATTTTCCATGTATGGAATCTGGAATTTTAAAAAGAAGGTTAATAAGAGTTTATTAACAGAACTATTTTAGATAGCTTATGTCTTAATGGATAAAAGGCGTGTAAAGCCGTCTCTTTGATATTTTTAAAGGATTACCTCTTTGTTTATGGAAACAAAACATACTTTTCCTGAACGTCCATTCCAACTATGTTGGGGCAATCCTTCACTGCACATTTCACGTTCTTTCGCGTTATATCTGAGGCAAAATTATCTTCACCATTTAGAGGATCTCCCCAAATAGTCGCCAAAAGCATTTTAAACGTTGGTTAAGACCGTTATGACCAGTTATGACGCTGATGACGCTACTTCTACCTAGACGGCACCCCATCTAGTTCGGGGGAAAAATTGCTAGAGGCGCAAACCATGACCGGAAGTGCTTATCCAAGTAGACAGCCCCTGGTTACAGGCCTCAAGCACAGAACACTGATATGAAGTACGTAACCGGGGTAACTGGTAACCGATTAACACTGTGGAGACCACCCACCTTCCCACACTCCATGACAGAGATAAAAGGGATGAAAGCGTTGAAAGAAACGAAATAAGCTTTTCTAAATCCATGTTACAGCGTTAGAAATCGTCTGCCGCGCTTTCTCCTTCACCGCGTTTTTTTAATTATAAGTTTCTTTCGCTGCCGAAGTTCTCTAACGGAAAAATGAATGTTTATAAGTTTGGAATATATTCGTAAGTAAGACATGCATTGAAATATTTCGTTAAACAATAAGAAATTTGAAACAGACTTACAACATAGCATTAAGAATTACAATGGATTTGGGAAAGGCCCTGAAGATTTCTGTCAATTATGTTACGTTTTGAAATTATAATTCAAATAAAATGTTGGCAACATCTACATTGTAGGGAAAACATCTCCAAAAGAACATTATAGAATCGCCTTAGAATGAATTTCATGCAGAAAATAATAGCATATTTGGTCCATCGCTGAACTACTACATTTAATATGTATCTGTAACTTACAGAATTATAAGATACACAATGCACGACGAAGAGCCCCTACGCTTTACACAATTGCGTTCCCTTAAATTAGATCAACACTGTTCGCATAAAATGCACCATGGTAGGTCTGGTTTACTTAAGAAGTTAACAGACTTCGGGTCTCAAAATCTTGCAATTTTAAACCATGGTTTTTAATGTCATTGGTGTTTCTTCCACATGCTGACATAAGGTACTCCTGACTCTGAACCATCTTACAACTATTTGAGTTTAACTCTTATCGTGTGGTGTCCAGAAATTATTAAACATGCATAGCGTTTAGAAAACATTGGAAACCTCACACGAATGGCGGAGAGAAAATCTAATCAGTCGAAAAAGTTATCTTGCGGGAACAAATGATGTGGTGAGAGGAAAATATTTAAAATCCGAACAAATTACAATATTTTTCCGTAAAGAGTAATTATCTAATTGGTGATTTTCCAAGTTTAATCACCTCAAATTGACAACGAAACGAAACTTACTCAAAGTTTCAACAGAATGTTTCTTATTGTTAGACTTGTGATAGGGTTTGCTGTTACGGTGGAATTTATTTCATGCTAAACTTTACTGGGCTGTCTGTAAATTATAGGATTAACAACGGAAGAGTATCCTCGGAACATATCGGAATGAGCTTTTCTACAATTTTTCCTTCAACTGTGATATTCATACTAAAGCTTTACTGGCCTGTCTGTAACTTATAGCATTAACAACGGAACAGTATCCTCGGAACATATAGGAATGAGCTTTTCTACAATTTTTCTTTCGACTTTTCCATCGACTGTGATATTCATACTAAAAATCTTAGCTTCATACACCCCTGTGCGGTTAGAAGCATTGAGACCAGCATCCAGAGAGGTAGGTGAGAGAATCTTGGCAACTTAGGTCTCTACCGTAGTATCGCATCGATTTCGAGGTTTCGTACATTTCGCGACCGAAGAAAACACGGGTACAATCACAGATATATACTACCATATATACTGTGATTACACATTTGTTATATATATACTATATATATCTGTGGGTATAATCGTAATCCTTGTAATCCAAGAGCCTCTTGAGCTACAAGTCGATATATATATA
>KZ308248.1:1122925-1140368 GCA_000376725.2 Ladona fulva | reverse complement strand
AAATCTGTTACTTTAAAGGTTTTGACTTAAAAAATGTTGGTTAGATGATTTTAATCTCTTGTAATAAATTACCTACCAACAAATATTTGCTTTTCTTGCCAATCTTCTGCTTAATTTGAGCTATGACTATTAGAGAATGTATCATTCATTTTAGATTACTTTCATCAAGAAATAATATTAACCAAAATTTAGGCATCTCTCTGAATTACCAAGCTAAAAACTATTTAAAGATTTTACTGACATAGTATATAATCTATAAATCAGTTATTTCATGATAAGCCATTTTAATGTAAGGTCCTCGTCAGAAGAATTAGAGGGTGAGAGCCCTTTACCATACTAGATAAGTCCACTGTTGTCATGAAACAAGTGGTATACTGTGTGACACATTCTTTAAGAATACTATGGTCAATTTCATAGCATGAGACAGGACCTGCAGGTATATTTCTCTGTGAAATTAAGTTTTTCCTGAAGTTCATGTAAAAGTTATACGAGTAACACGTAACTTTTGTTTTAGTACTCATTGAATGAAGCAAGGAATTTTTAAAATTCCAGGGAGTGATCACAAATGTTTGACTGGCAGATTTATATTAAATTAAATGTTCAGGAGCTAGGTTATATGGGATTTACCCTCTAATTTGAGTAGTTAAAGATTCCATATAAGAGGAATATTTCAGAGTTAACAATGAATAGATCTGAAGGCCAAATATAAGTTGCTCCCCATTAAAGAAATTATTTATTTATCTTGCAGATATTTGCTGACCTTCTCTTGTACCTTCTTGTGATTTTCTCACTCATTCATTTTTTTGTTCTAGTAATCAAATATATTCTAATCACTGTAAAAAATTCCCATATCCATCTTATAGGTTAGCAGAGTCTAGTGGAAGAGAATAAATTGCATCCAATCTTTATCTGGCAATCTTTTTCACCTCTATCATATCTTCTATCTGATATTCTATCGCTATTCACATTGAGAAGTTTCTAATCATTTAAGAACTAAACAGCAGATGTGGTTCTATTCTATTCTATGTGGTTTTTCATTAATTTTTAAATTTGTTGTGAGAGCTTTGTGCTTTTAGGTCATAAATTACCGAAACTTAGCTATTTATAGTTTTGTCATTGTGATGATCAAGTAAGATCACATGCATGTTATATTTCACAATTATATGGCTATTAATGTTAATAGATAGCTAGGATGCTTTTCTGTTAAAATTGTTATTAAAAGTAAGGTAGTTAAATTGCTTGATGTTATTATTGATGTATTATCATCATGCACTTACTACTTCTAGATTTGTTACCATGTTCATTGTTGAGAACTCTGTATTCTGAAAATGTTACTCACTCTATATTCTAAGCATAAATCTCAGTGTTTCTATTTCATAATTCTAATTTTTTAAATTTTTTAGCAGTTAATGGCAATACATATTTTTGTCACCTTGATGCATCCTTAACCATTAAAAAAATTTTATTTATATTGTAGTTTTAGTTCTCTTGCACTTACAGTTGAACTGTAACTTTGTTGGAATGTAACATTAAAGTAGTATTATAAAATTGTATAAACATATTTATAAATAAAGGTTCTCTTTTTCATTTGGATTGAAATTATTTTAGGCCATTAAATAAAACTTTGATAGAAGTGAGAACAAAGTAGTATCTTTTCTTGGCAATGAAAATTGTAGAGAAAATAGCTTAAAATCATCCCATAAATGGGTGTTAAAAAAATGGTTAAGGAGGCTTTTCACAAATTTAACAGTTTTAATGATAGATTAAACTGGTAGTGCTTTCAATAAATTGTGGAAAATTCAAAGTTGTATCTCTTACCCTTGTATGGTTTTCCACCAAGTCATGCTTTCCCAGAACGATATCATAAAGTAAGTTACATATCATCAAATGAATCATTTGATTTTTGTAGCTTTTCTAAGATTAAAAGCGATTTGATTACAAAAATGCATTATATTGCAATATTTCAAGACAAAGCTCAATTTCAAAAGCTGGTTGATTTAGAATTTGTTGATTCTTACGCAATATTTTTCAGATTGAACTATCAGCATTCTGATTTTTTATTTGTGAGAATAATAAATCATTGCCATATCCATGAATTTCATGTTGAAATAATCCTAAGTGATCACCAGCGAATTTAAATTGATATTGTAGTGTACTCCTAGATATGTTTTTATGCATTAATTAAGTAAGAAAAAGCACTAACTCACATTGATACTTAATTATTTCACCTCTCGTAAAGATTAATTCTCAGAATAATCTATTTTATATTCCCTCCGCATGAAGGCTAATGATAAGGATCTCCACGAAGATACTGATGAAGGAGAATTATCAGATTCGATAGATGAAGAGGAGAGACTAATAGGTAAGAATGGTTCTGCTGTTTGTAGATAAAATGTCAATAGATTTCATGGAAGGAATTTTTTTACCTCCAAAAATTTCTCAATAAGTATCAGATACTTATAAAATGTACTGTCCCTTTTTATGTGACATTCGTAAATACTGTTGGTGGGTTTTCACAGGTTTTTCACACCCCCTTCTTGAGGGCATTTCCCTGCTGTATTTTATTTTTACCTAAGTTCAGACTTCGATTTTTTTATCCCACATAGTACTTTCTTTCTTTTGTTGATTTTTCTTTTTCGTATTTCCCAAAAAATTGACTAGAATTTGAATGTGAAGTATAACTTCATGTGTATACATTTTTGCACAATGAATGTACATATATGTGATTGATTCATAGGTATGTATTCCACAAGAATCCACAGCATTAGCTACTTCAATAAACAATTAATAATAATTTGAAAATCATTAGGGGCTTTCAAATTTACTAAGAAGTGTGGAATTGCGATTTCAAGTATGTTTAATTTCAATACTTACCCCTTAAGAAAAATCACATAACGTTGAAATACTTGGCCTAAGTGCAAAAGACAAGTTATCAAAAGGAGAAGTAGGTACAGCTCAAACATTCATAGGAAAATGTACCAGAAAATCATACAGGGGTCGAAAAGTAGGCCGATTGCAAAGTGTAGAAGTACTTCGTGTTTTTAAGCCTCAATAGTTGTATTTAAATTTTAACCTGTAATATTTATTGTCAAAGGGCAATATATATTCGAGAAAAGGGGAAAAGAAATATTTGATGAAGTACATAATTATTAGAATGACTAAGTTCTTTCCCGGCATATGGAATGTAGAAATTCTTCTCGGGTAATCAGCCGGGTGATAGGGTCAATTTCCACCGACGTTTCGGCCGCAAACTTCGCAGCCATCTTATTGCGATGATTATGTTAAATTTAGTAATTTTTTGTTTCAAAAGTCATCCAAATTAGGGGCTATAGTCTTATATACAGGTGAGTATGGTAATTTGTGAAAATAGAACTTCTAGCTCAGATATAGAGTACAATTTTTTTTGTAGCTTTGCATTAAATGTGAAATTTCATGCATTACATTGACTAGCATTATTGTGTTTCTAACAAAGTGAATATTAAAAGATAAAAGTGATTCTTTTCCAGAGGAGCAGATATTTATAGATGAAAATATGGATTACACCTGTTCAAGTGATTCAACTTCAAATTTTCCATCAAAGAATGAAGGCAGTACCTCTCAAGAGAATGGCAATGAGAAAGATAGTGAGAAAAATGACAAGGAAGTTGAAGAGGAAGATATGTTTCAGTGTTCTTGTGGGATGATGTTCAAATCTATCATTGATCACCTTATGAAATATCATTCTGATGAGGAAGTAATAGTCAAGGTATATTTAATTTTAATATATATTCTAGGAAGTAATTCGTGAAATTATCTGTGATAAGATCTATTACACCTGAAATATTCTAGTGAATGACTGAAGAAACAGTACCTGTTAATGATATTCCCCCAAGATTATCCAAAGATAACTTGAATTAAGTGAAAAATAATCCTTTTGTGTCTTATCAATTCCTAGTTTGCTGAAATGAATTGAATTTTCCATTTAATCTAATAATGAGATTTGACATCATTTTGTGTGGTGATTATAGTAGTAATCCTGACGATTAAATAGTCTTAGGCTAAGTACTAACTTGTGTAATGAATTAAAGTCCACTCTATGCATGATTTAGAATCATTTGCTTTAATGAATATTGTAATATGACAGATGAATGAAAGAAAATTGCAAGGATTAAGGAAAGGTGAATGAAGTAGCCAAGGAAAGCCATGCGGCTGAATCTCTAGGAATTACAAGGGTGAAAAATAACATTGTGGCTGGAACTCAAACCCAGTTCTCCAATTTTCCAGACAGGTATTCTAACCACTTAACTACCATGCCATTTCTTCCACACTTTGTATTTGCATAACAGTGTGGAAGAGTACAGTAGTTCAGCGGTTAGAATTCTTGCCCAGAAAGGAGTCTTGTGTTTGAGTCCCAGACCTGTCAATATTGTTCACACTTGTTATTTCTCTGGAAAGAATTAGTTTTTAAGGTATGTAATTTTACTAGGCAGGAAATCATCTTTGTAGTAGTTGTTATAAAGGTGCCTTGACAGCTTAGGTACTTTTACCATCATTGTAAGGTTTTGTTCTTCCTTTTAGGAATCGTTCCAAGTTAATTAATAATGGAATTTATTCCTATGCAACTTAACCTCAAAGTGAAAATAACTCGTGAATAGGGGCTTCCGCATAGCCAATTGGGCCACATATTCGACTTCAGTGAAAGTGGTCTTGGGTTTGATTCCAATTGGGGGGTCTTAATGTAAAATGAACTTAGCTGTCAAAGCACTTTTAACGATACTACTACTACAGTATGCTAATATATACTAAAGAAGTTATCAAAATAAAAATCCTGTTAGCAAAGGCCACCATCTAGGAATGTACAGTAAACTCTTGATTGTCCATTTTTCGATTATCTTGTTTGCAGATTATTGTGCTACTCTTTCCTCCCTGACTAGATTTTTATCTGTGTTTTTTTCATCCATGCCATAATACATCCATTAGCATGGATAATTTAGAATTTACTGTGTAATAAGTTCAAAGTTCCATTTGTGGACTTGCTTGTACACGTATTGAAATAAATACTCTCATCGTTATGAAGTTCCACCAGATCTCCCTGGACTGTATTCATTTTATCAGCTTTTTATTAATTAATAATGAGCTGATAATAATTATTGCTGATACATCCAATGTAATATTACATAATATGACTCTATAATCTTTGGCAGCTTGTTTTGGAAGTTATTTACTAATTATGATTAATCTTTTTGTAACTTGAAAAGTTATTCAGCCAAACTTGGGGAAATATCATAATTTGTTTTAAATATGTATGTAATTTTTCAGAAATTGTAACTGTAATTTAAATTCTCTTTTCAGATGTGTTACAAGTATTGAACTCACAAATTTCATGAATCAGGGTGTTTTAGCTATTGGTGAATTTTTCTGTAATTAAATCATTTTATAAAATTATATCCTATCAGGGTACCTCTGATCAACTGGAAACTCTGTTGAATCCAGTTGCTCTTGAAGATTTGGTTAGCAAAGATCAAGCAGATGTAGTAGCTCATGAAGTAACAATCCAGGATGCTGAATCCACACCTAGTTCAACAGTTGAGGAGCCTGAAGTGATTGTCTGTGATAGGGACAATCCAGTTGAGGAAAAAAAGGAATCTACAACTCCTTTGCAAAAAGTGCAGATCGATCAGTTGGAAGGGAAGGTTGAGGAATGTGTGGACAAGGATGGTAGATTATACTTAAGAAAGTTTGTCCGGGTAGAAAAATTTTGGAGTGAGAAGGATGAAATAAAAGCAGCCAAAATAATGTCGACTGCTAAGAACTTTGAGCCTGTCAGAGATGTCCCAGTTGGAAGTGTTTCGATTAAAACCAAAGATGAAGCAATTCCTGATAAACTGAATGGAGCCCCAAAGAAATTATTTCAATGTTCAAAGTGTCAAAAGACCTTTCAAACCATGATACATTTCCGTTATCATGTTTGCTCCGTCAAGACTGGTCCGTCAACAACCTGCAACCTGTGTGGACATGAAAGCACTTCTGCAAAAGACCTTAGAGCTCACTGGCGTATGCATCAGAGGCAAAGGAGGGTTGCTGCCACTGCCCTGTGGGAACTTCAAGCTAGTGAAGGGATATCAAACAATTGTTCTGCTCAGGAGGATGACTCATCCGAGCTACAATGTGAGAGATGCGGCAAGATGTACAAGAAATGTCATGAGCTGATACACATAGCGATGCATGAAGAAGAACCCCCTTACCGCTGCAAAAAGTGCAGCGAAACCTTTGATGCGAAAGATAAGTTGAGTCGGCATATGCGATCACACAGGGAGCAGAAGACACATGTGTGCCTCTATTGTGGAAAGACATTTACAGACTCGAATGCCTTCAAGCTACATGTTCGCTCGCACACTGGTGAAAAGCCATTTGAGTGTACCTATTGTGGGAAGACATTTTCTCGGCCTTATGAAAGGATGAAGCATGAAAGAATTCATACGGGTGAGAGACCTCACGTTTGTGAAATATGTGGCAAGACTTTTCGTGTTAGCTACTGTTTGACTCTTCATAAAAGGACTCATTCTGGTGATCGGCCTTACTGTTGTGATATATGTGGGAAACGGTTTAAGGTGAGTGTAATTTGATCATTTATCAAAATGGATGGAACTTAAACTGTGAAAATTTTCTGGAGATTGTACATTTCTCAAACCTTAGATCCACAATCTATGGTGCTTTTACAACTTAGGAATCGATTCTTTGCTTTCCTTGTTTTTGGCAAAAAGCTCTGTTTTACATTTCATTTTTTTAAATGCCTCATAGTGAAGATATTTTTTTTAAGTCTGCTCTATTCATTGGAAATTAAAGGATGACTAATGTACAGCATAACTTTCAAGAATGATACATTATTAGTTATCTTACCTACACAATAATAAGCTTGTTTTTATATACCTTTTATTCTCTGGTTAATCCCCATGTGATTAAAATATTTGCCACAAGAAATGCATGCAGAGTTCACTTTTAATGTTTGCAATCATAACATACCCTTAAAGTAATATATCTTCAGAGCTTTTCGTCTTCTGATTGATTNAATTGAGTTTAATCAAATGTGAACAGAAGAATTGTACTCAATTTTTGTTTAATAATCATATTTGTTGTTCATTTTAATATGATATAGTTAAAATTGTATAAGTTAATTTGTTCAATTCTAATTTAAAAAGATTTCAGTTTTTTGAAAATCTTTCTATTGACTACAGAATTTGTTGTTTCATTTCTTTTTTATATTTGCGTTGCTCCATTACACCAACAAAAAGTGACTCCCACTTTTGTTTGGAGACTGATGAAAATTTTTGTGGTAGAGCAAAATGTGGAACAGATCATGTAAATGGGAATTGGTATCGCTGTAATAAATTGTTGAAATTTTTTAATCAGGATATAGACAACCTTCAATGCAACCCAGCTCCCATTGAATTGATAGGGAGATATCCCGTGTTTGCATGTTTTTCTCTGTCTTATGTCAACTTTCTTTTCCTATCCATTTTACTTGCTGCTCACTGGTCGATTCGAGGACATATTCATTCACTTGCATATTTGATCAAATTACATCGCCAGAAAAATATTTCATGCTAATGGAGTTTGTCAGTAAAAATATGATGAAAGACTTCCACTTTCTGTGCAACCACAGAAATTTTCATCAAAATCCCTGAATAAAAGTTAGTTTTTCCTTGTAAGAATTATCTCTCTATTTCCTCTACTGTACCAAAAATATACTCAACAGTTTTCATAATTTGGAATGTTTCCAACAAAATGAATAAAAAACTATTTGGTCACATAAGCGTTTTCTCATTTATAAGTATTGGGGGCTTATAGTAGTAATAATTCATCTGGTAATGATTTTTGCTGTGGCTTCTTAGAAACTGAATGCCTTTTCTATTGCCAACTATTGTTTGAAAATTAGGCTCACTGATATTAAAACTATCCTCCACCATAGATAGATATCTGATAGATATGCCACCAACTGAACAAACAAATGCAAGGTAATGAAGGAAAGTAAAGGGTGGATTAGATCAGCAAAAGATAGGAGACTGTAAGCTCTCCCATCTTAACATATTCAGGTATTAACTTCTTTTTTAGTCTCTACTGTTACAACAGGCAAAATGAACTCTTTCCTATAATGCCCTTAACCCTCGTACTGCCAGCGGGCAGATATTTCAGCCCTCGGGGTGTGTGCAAAAATGGCCACAAGCTGATAAATTGGCCCACATGCTGAAAAGTTCATGTTTCAATGAAACAGTTTGTTTTTGCAACACGTATTCCATATATTTGTCATTTATAAACATTTACTTAAATAAATAACTCAACCACCTTAGTTTTCTGCTACAAAAACATTACTTAGGTAGTTTTTCTAAAGGAGCCCTGCACCTACCATGGCCCAGACAGTTTTGGCATATCTGCTGGATGGAGGCTGGCAGTAAAAGGGTTACAATTTATTCAGACAAATTTTCCTGTGGGATTCTCAAATGAATGGAAAAGAAAGTAGCCAGATATTTTCCTGACCTCTGCCAGAAATATTTACTCAAACCATGTTTAAAAATCAAATAAATTTAACATTGCAGAAGGAAATCCAGATGGTTAGACCAACTCATTTTCTCATTATGTATTATAAGTGTTGTTCATGGGCTGAATAGTCAAACAAAACAGATACCATGGAGTAATCAAAATTAAATCTATAGTATATACTCATAAAAATTAAAGCTGAAATCTATTTTTTTTAATTGCAGGATAATGGAGAGACTGCATTTTTAGTGTCCTAAATTCTATTGTAGTTATGAAATAGATATGAAAGTAGGATTCATATTTAAGTGTTTCATCCATATACATGCATTTATTATATATCTTTAGATTTCTGATTGCAATTCAATATTTCTTTTCAGGCCCATTCAGCGTACAAACACCATGTGCAAATTCACTCAGAAGAAAGAAATTACAAGTGCCCCTATTGTCCTAAAGCTTTCAAAACAATGGTTCACCTAGCTGGCCATAAGAAAACTCATACCAAGCCATTCTCCTGTACAGAGTGTAACCGGAGATTTGCTTCGCTCTACTCTGTCAAAGCCCACATGGAGTCTCATAAAACTGGAGACAATAGATTTAGGTACAGATGTTTTGTTTGTGGTGCTTCCTATGCAAGAGCATTTGCACTGCAATATCACATGCAAACTCATGGACCCTGTGATGCTCCAGAAGACGTTGCGGAAGTTTTGGAAATATGTGAAGAACAGGATATAAAAAAAGAACAGTCTTTATCTGAACTTGAGGAAGAGGAGTATATTGAAAGTAAAGATGTGGATGATTTGGGGTGTGTTTCCATAAAAGCAAGTGAATCTGTCAACTCGTAGGATTGTAATTGGTATTTCCATATCTTCAATAAGTGCAGGGAAATTGAGAGCTTATGGCCCTTGTATGTACATGTGATTTTTGACCTAGGGTGATTCCACCCTAGGAGGAAATGCAGGAAACTGGGGATTTGTGTGCCAGTATGTGCCTTGCAGTTACAAAATATGTATGACAGTGAGGCCTTCAGTACATATTACCTCACCTATTGGTTTCTACCCCAAATAAAGTTTCCTCTCAGTTCCATGCAGACAGGGGCCATGAGCTGTCATACAATCTGTAATCTATGTTGACAATTTTCTAATTTTCCTTTCCCATATTCTTCTAATTGACTCTCTTCTTAAAAAATTATATCCTCCAAGATGATTAAGTTCTTATCTCCTAATAACGTCTCATGTTTTTTATCAATTTGAAATATTGGTATTGCTTGTGAATAACCAAATTTTTAAGTGCACATGAGCCTTTACAGACTACAGAAAACAATATTAACAGTTCTCTTGGTGAATTTTGTTAGAAATTAACCACTTTGNCTACTGTTTAATTTTGGCTTCCATAGTAAATTACTTTAATGAAACATAGATGCTTATTAATATCAAAACCAAGATTCATTTCTTTTGATTTAGTCATCAATGTGTATTGATGAAATATTTCACTTCATCAAAAAATATGTCCACTCTTCTATAAATTATGCTTAACTTTTAGAAATCAATGAGCATACTCAGGGTAATATTGAGTAATACAACTTGTTCAAATTGGTCAAGACTGAGCAGTTAGGGTGCCATTAACAGGTAATGCTATACATGGCATGAGAGAGTTTGTTGATATCCTAATCTAATCCATAACCACATACCTCAAATTTAATGAAGTACATAATGGTAAACCAAAGCCAAGGTGAGTTGCAGAGGTCAAGTGTGGTTTACCGATCATTGAGCAACATATGCAGGAAATGGAATAGACAGAAGGGGTTTCCCCTTCACAGGATGTTGATTGACTATTGGGAAAGAAACATATAAATTAAACTTAGCAAAAGAATGTGAGCATGTGAAAGCAGACAAGTTAGAGAACATGAGGGATAAGTTTTAAATATTTTTAAAATTTCATATATGTATTTTTTTCATTTATTCTTGTAATTTATTTTCTATTGGTATACTATAGTACAGTAGAGTCCCAAAAACTCGGCCTAATGTGGAGCGAAGGGTGGCTGAGTTTGTGAAAATGTCGGGTTATCAGGAATGGGGTTAAAAAATAATAAGTACGAGTGTTTCCTCAGAAAATACTGTACTATACTTGTATGTATTGTTTGCTTGAGAATACAACAGAGAATAAACGGCCCAAGTGCCCTTAAATAAAGGAAAAGTACGTACATTCTGCAGGCATAGTGCCTTTACTACGTGAAAATGAAAATTAATGAATACTCAGTGTACAGTAATTTACCTGAGAAGACAGACCTCAGAAAAATACTTTATGAGGCATAAAGCAGTCTATAATGAAAACTAACTAGCAGACTTTGCAAAAACTAGCTACTTTTTTGTTAAAGAAATGCGTAATGTCCTGTTGTCTTCCGCACTGCACTCTGCTGCTTCATCACGAAGACGATGAAGGAGCAGTAAGTCCATTACTTGAACACCTTGTTGTTCAAAATACTGATGGGCAGTTTTGACAGCCTTTAGTCCTTCACTATATGATATTTTAGGAGCTTGTATTGTGGAGTTCTCAACATCAACATCTTCTCATTTTCTGCCATTTCATTAACTGAGATAGCAGCAATAATTTTTGAATTAGACAATGTCTTGCTCAGTATCATTCTGGAACCACTGTTCGACATCATTTTCATCGACTACTGACATCCAGGAACTCTTTTCAGGAGGTCGAGAAAGTAACATCATGTTCAACGAACTCATTTCCCTCGTGATCAATGAGTTTTCACCTGGAACAAGCTAGTGTTAATAATTTGTTCCAGGCATCCGCCACCCAGCCAACAACATCCAATAGGTTAATTTTCTTTAAGTTCTGGATAAGACCTTGACCATCATCGTTTGCAGAAAGAAAGGAGGATAACAGCTTACGCATATATCTTCTCTCGAGACTAACCAAAACTCCTTGGTCCATTGGCTGGCATAACGCTGTGGCATTGGATGGTAAAAACATTGCTCCCATGTCCCCATTTTCTAACTCTTGAATGTGTGGGTGTGAAGACACGTTGTCCAAAATCAGAAGAGGCTTTAAGTTTTTAAAAACTGATCAACCAATGGTACAAATACTTCATGGAACCACTCTTTGAAAATCGCACAGCTCATCCAGGCATGTAACTGGTTTCAGTACCAAACTGAAGTTTATTAATTTCAATGTGCTTAAATGCATGTGGTTTCTTAGATTTTCCTATGAGACCAAGCTTTAATTTGTGCTCACTTGTTGCATTACTGCATGCTAGGATTGTTACCCTCTCCTTGCTCTTTTTAAAACCTGGGGCTGATTGTTCTTTCTTGAAAGCAAGACTTTTTGCTGGTAACAGTTTATAATTTAACCCTGTCTCATCACAATTGTACAATTGCTCTCCGGTCAAACCTTCAGCTTCGATAAATTTCTGAAAGTTTTCCTTAACTGAGACATACCCTCCATGTCCCCAGATAGTTTTTCCCCACAAATACTAAACTGCCGGACTTCATAGAATTTCTTCCAGTGATCAAGCCAGCCAGTGCTTGCGACAAATTTAGGATCACTGTCTTTTTTAATTTCTTCATAAAATTTCAAGGCCTTCTCTTGCAAGATTGGCCCACTAATTTGAGTGCCCTTCTTCCTTGTTTGGTGATACCAAAAGTAAAGTTCTTCACTTACCTCATTAAAGTCACTTTCCTTCGTACTTTTCCTTTCTTTCAATGTTTCTGTACACATTCTGTTAAGACACCACAACTCGATTTCTCGTCCACTTCTTCTTCCAGTCTGCAATCGTACTTTTGCAGACTCCCAAGTCCTTAGCCACTGCACTGACACTTTCTCCCTTATCCAGTCTCTTGAATACCAGCAACATTTGCTCCATAGACAAGTTCACTTATTTTCTTTTAACAGAAGATGCCATCACAGAGTACTGTCCAGCACCCACAAACTTCGAGACAGCTCTGAACAATACAGTATGTTCAGTCACTCACATCGATTTATATAACGCAGTTAAGAAATCAACTAACCCTGGCAAAGGCTGCAGGTAGATAGAGTGTGTCCAGACACGGCAGGACACAATGTGGGACCTTGAACGGGTCTGCACACAGGGTTTTTTGCCCTGCCAGGGTGTGGCCGAGTTATCTGGACTGCTGGGTTATCGAGTGCCGAGTTTTTCAGACTGTACTGTAGTACTATTTACATCTCATGTTCAAGGGATGGAAAGAAAAGCATGTCAACAATATCTTGTGGTCATTTCCAGTAGAAACACAAATTAAATTAGGGCTAAGCTATTCACCACACATGTGGCCATCAGTTGTCAAAGAAATTTGTGTTGTCTTCACATTGAATAGCAGCTATGAAACATTGTCCACAAATTGAACCACTCTAAAACAATGATGTCAAGATAGGAGCAGCAGGCAGGAATGCTGTACAAGACTGCAGAAGCATGCAGCAATGAAGCACTGCCATACAGAAAGATAGGTTGGTCGGTAGCAGCATTCCTAAGAGGACATGAAAGTGTAGAGGCTGCAGTCATGTGATGAGTTGATGCAGTTCCTTCTGGAGGCAAATCAGTGTTCTATGGTGCATGACCTGGGATAGATGATGTATTTATGTGACACATCATCATCATGAACAAAACATACACAAGATCATATGAGCCAGAGTTGAAGTGACAGTTAACATGTTAACTGTGGATCACTCCACCATTGGAGTGATACATGCATAGGAAATGGACATATTGGCAGTGAACGTGATGAAAGCCTGCCATGAACCAAGTAATGTGATACTGATGTTCATTGTGACCTAAGTCATGGAAGGCACGATACTGCCTCACACAGTTCCTGCATGACAGACAGTCAATGCTGGGTACTACCACTGCTGTCAGTAGTTTCTAGGAGAACCATCTTTGTCCTGTTTTGCAGAGGAAACAGCATCAGTTTTGTACACGAGATCCCATTGTGCTCCACAACAATGCTCAATATCACAATGCTGCTCTTGTTACTCCCAACCTCCAACAGTGTGGGTGGGAGATTCTTGAACAACTAAATTGATATGATCCTGTGTCATTTCGACCTCATCCACAAGCATAAAGAACCACTGGGCAAACAATGCTTTCATACCAGAGATGCCACCCAGCATACCATAGGGCACTCTTTCATGAACTTTTTCAAAAATGGCACTGCCATTGGTATCCAGCATCTTCCACAAATGTGGCAACAAGACATAAGTATGGCTGGGGATGTACTGAGGGCAAGTAGGCATTTCAGTGGTGTACAATAAATGGTTTGCATTCTAAGAGAGTTACTGTGATTTTCTTTCCAACCCTAGCATTTTCCCTTATTAAAGGTTTTATTTTTTCCTTTATTGTGATTTTTTTACGTCTAAAATTTTTAATAATTTGAAAGATTATTTAGAAAGCCTAACTCATCATTTTCCTAATCCATTCTTCACAACATTTTAATTCATTAAATGAAATTGTAGATTTATAGGGTACAATAATGATCAAGCTATGTGCTTCCTTCCATACTGTTGAATAACTACACTTGTTGCTTAACTTTACCTTAACTGATCAACTATCAACAATAAAAAGTGATTAACTGGAAACTACTCTCATAGTATACAAATTTAGAGATTTGATGTTTTTCATAAACACCGAAATAGAATAAACTTGTGTAAAGAATATTTATTAATATCTCTCTAGATAATTTGGGTTTGCCACCCTTCATAAAGTGGAATTTTAATAGGTTGTTTTATATTTTAGCTAGACTAACTCTTGTGTTTTGGTTTATGATCATAATAAAAATTATTTGATTGAGGAAAAAATAAGCATTTGTTTAAAGTACAAGCAATTTAAAATTTTATAAAATATAAAAAAACCATACCGAAACCATAAGTTTATACAGAATCCTCAAGCTGGAGCAAAGAAATTATTAAGACTAGAGTTTGATCCGATTTCCAACTGATAGCTTCTTAATTCCTGCTACAGGACATGCTGAAATGGGTGGGTATGAGAGGTCTTAAGGAATAGTGTGCTTTTTGTGAAGTTGCAGATAAGTTGATTGAGTGAGCTGAAGGGAAACAAGTGTAGGATTTAGATTTTAAGTATATTGTTTAAATATAAATTTATACATGTCTGTCGGTAAAATTTTTAAACCAAAGGCCAGTTGGAACCTCATCCCCTCTACCATCAGCTACAAAGAACTAGGAGAGAGAAATGAGACTTACTAAGCAAGATAAGGAGTGTGGTAAGTTGCCCTAGATTTTTTACTGAACCAGATAGCTATAAATCTATACATGGAAATGTGCTTAATTGTGAAATATGTTAGTAGTTATTATTGTTAAAACTGTTGTATCTTTTATTGAAAGGACATATTAACATAATGCACTTAATTTCAAGCCTAAAAAGAATCCTTTAATGAAAGACATTATTGAGGAAATAAACGATAAAGAATAACATATAATGCTAATAAAAGAGCCGACTAAATTACCAAAGGTGGTTAGGGTAAAAAAATATGGAATTTTATTGTGTCTTCTTGTTACATCAATTATGATCGCCTTCGCTCATCTTGTATGGTTCATTCACATAGTTCTCTATAGTTAGAGACCGGAAGCACTGCACCATAACACTATATTTTTCTTCCTTAGGTGTATAAGACAAGATTTTCACACGTGACACAACCAAAAACTCCGGGTTCAATTTGCTAGTCCCTTTTATCAAATCGACTTCATCTTCAGACTTGAGCTGAAAATTTTGAACAGAGTTGTTATAATCTTGAGAAATGACCCTTATCTAAATTACAGGCATGAATGCACATCAAACGTTAAACATTTCTAAACTACCACACATGTAACAATAGCTCAAGGTTATCGCTAGATTTCTTCGTATTATTTATTATTCGTATATCGATCGTTATTTGGCTTCATTTCTTAGAATTTTTAATGAATTACACATTTCAGTCATTTAGAGATATACTATAACAATGTTAAATATAAATTTACAAACATAACCTCACCTGAGAGCTTTTTTTCAACAATTTAAGGCCATTCACTCGCACTTTAGACTTATATACAGCAGCTTCAATTTTGCTAAAATAATAAAATCTTCAATGTAAATCAGATATTCTAATATATTCTTCGTAGTAATGTTATATTATTCGTTAATAATAAAATTAGGGATAGTCTTCTCTATACTTTTCATTACAAGCAATGAAAGGAATTGTTTAAAGGCAATACGTTTTTGGATATTACGTATACACTTCATTTATGAACTGTACATGCACGGAAATATAAAAATTTAGATCAAATGTATAAAAAAGCAGTGTCGTTTGATGATTAATTTAAGGATCAAATAAATAATAACTTCTAAGGGAATATTAATCGTTTCCTACTTTCTTGCTATCCCCAGCGCTGCTTTAAGTACTAAATCAGCCCTAAGAGAGCCGACTTTAATTTTTAAAACTTTGAAATCCTTTCCTTCATCCTGTACCGTTTCTACTTCGTCTTCGGAGTCAGAACTGTCCTGAAAAGTAAATCACTACTTCTAACATAGATGAAAACGTTGATGAATAAAGCCACGGATTCGGAAGCATACCTCCTCTTTTTTCGTGTATTTAAACCTTGTTTGAAGATACTGTGAATATATTACATGTGGAGCGCTAATTACACGCGAGTAAAAAGGCTTTAATGTAATTAAACATGATGTTCCTCGATGGACTATAGCCCTACATGTAATTGAACGTAATGATATTATTGCTAATCGTTTAGGAATTGTCGACAACATATCTGTTTAACAGAATAATAGAATACACCAGGTTGAGTGGGGTGAGTTCACCCCGCACGGAGGACTTGCCTTTTTAATCTAGCTTAGTTGGCCGCCAGCAGATGGTAGACACATCGTAAGCGGTAATTCGAATACACCGAAGAAAACTTGTAGATTCAGACATCTTGTAATTTATTTTTCAGTGCTGTTGCTCTAACATTACATAACAAAGGAAGTCACGTGAGAAATCGATCTTGATAGACCTATTCAGGAATATCTCAAAGTCGTAAATAGTTTAACAAATTTTTTAAACTTTAATTTGTAATCATTTTCATTAAAATTTTACTTCATAAAAATAACAGTGCATTAAGGTTTCCAGTCGTCCCGTCTATTTCCGGCACAATTCCACTTTTTATAATAACGTTCCGTGTTAATTTGAGGAGACTCGCTTTATTAATTATCTTTCTGGAAAAATAAATTAATGTATTTTATCCTGTGTTTGTACCAATTTTCCTTAGAGTGCTAATAATAATGATCACTAAACTTATTTAAAATATAACTAACTGACAATAACTAATAGTAATAATAGTGATTTTCTCCTTTTGCTTTTTTTACAATATTATCTTACTTAACCAGTAGTTTGAGGGTTAAAGTTTTATCATTTTCTAGCCCTATGACACAAACAAAAGGACAGTATAAATTATAACATTAGAAGAGAATTCCTTGTCATTAAAGCCATACATGAAAATCTGGAATGTACTTCATGGAATTGTAGATTTTGCATTTCACATGAAGGTTGGTCTGTTTTATCCACTTTTATGAAAATATATTTTCTACTAATACTGCTACCTAAAACTCTGACATCCCAATAGCCCTTTCTAGCCCATCAATGATAAAACGTCCACTTATTATGCCTTTGCACCACAAGTTTCACAGTAACTTGGCATCTTAAAGCCCGTATGACACGGTCCAATATATTGGCCAATAAATTTCCCAATAATTGGCACAATAAAGAGCCCAATATTGGGCGATCTGTTCAGCAAGATGAGAACAATATTGTCACCAATATTGGCAACATTAATGCTCAAATGTCCCGCACGAGTGCGCCACATTCCGCATCATTAAATAGTATGAATAAGCAACGCAAAACTCTTTCGTCCAGATTTTCGATTAATA